>VZTB01017563.1:809961-1044264 GCA_013397245.1 Thryothorus ludovicianus | reverse complement strand
GAACGCTGCCCGCCGGGGCTGCAGGGAGGGAGGGCCGGGCTCAGGGGTAAAGCACTGCCGGCAGCCGGGGACAGGTGTCCGTGCTGGCATAGCTTTGAGGAACGGAAGAGCTGGGATGAGCTTTCCAGGTAGGAAGCAGTGCAGGGTGGAGAGCGTATTCGCGTGCTCCTGTAGCACACAGCAGTGGAGAAGGATGGGCTCTTGTGGCACCGCTTATCTCGGGGTGTGCTATATACAGCCAGTCCTCTCAAGGGAGGGGCCCGCCAGGGCTCTTCTGCTTGGGACGGCGAAACTCACCCTACCAAGGTCTGTAGATGTGCCACAAGTGAATGACCGAGTCTTTTGCTCTGCTCCATCGTCTGGTTTTGTTTCAGCTCTCTTGTGCTGAGAAGTGTGAGCTCTCATGGGAGGTTCTCCACGTGCTGCAGGAGATTTGTAAACCTGTTCTCCAGTGTGTACCTGCTACAATGGTTGTGTCATCTGTAAGAGCCAGGCCATGTCTCACCATAGACGGGACTACTGGCTGTGTTTTCTCACCACCCTGTACTATGAATGCACGTTGAAAGCTCTAACATAAAAGTATTCTGCAATTTAAGCACCAAGTATAAGAAGTGTGTACACTGGGTCAGTTGCTGAGGAACTCTCTGAAGGGCATCTCAAAATACTTGCATTTAGTTCTCCAAACAAAAGGCTGTGGTTCAGCATCAGTGTGGGGAAATGAGGGGAAATACATGCCAGTTGCCATGGAATTTGATATGCCCTGAGAATCGGGTATAGCGTTTACAGAGCTGGTTAGAGGATTTCAGAGAGAATTCCACTTCTTCTGTAGTGCTCTGTAGGCTGTTGCTCACATGAGATAGTTTCTGAAGACAAAATGCTTGAACACAGTTTTCTGTTGAACTCAAAATTGCCCAAAATGCTGGAAGGTTGATTTTTTTTTTTTTTTTAGGAAAGTTAGGCTAAGTATGTATCCCTGCTTCTGCCTTCCAAACAAATCACCAGCATCACTTCATACAGCCTGCATTAACTTCCATAGTACTTAAACATATTAGTCACTGAATAAGGATTTCTTTTGAATGAGGACCTTAAGCACTGCAGATTTACCACCTCTGTAAGTTTTTATTGTTTTTACTGCCTTTGCCTTTTACTTGTGAACAATTGATTGTTGGCTGAATTAGACTCCTTATATCTAAAGAGGCAGCAAAGCCTTTGACAGGAATCACTCTACCGCTCCTGAATAGACACGTTTTGCAAGAACAGTTCATAACATTCCATGTCCTCAGTCCCTTCTGTCCCAGTGGTCCTCAGTCCTTCTAGAATCATGGGACTGGGAGTGTGCCAGTCATGCAATGGCACAGGCCTATTGGGAGACATCATCTGTATTTTGCTTGAGGTGCAGGTATATTTCCAGTAACAGCACTCTGGAAAGGACAGGGTGAAAAGACTAAATGCTTCTTTTAGAGCTGTATTGCCTCCCTGGCTGAAATTAGGCACAGCTGTCCATAGAGGCAAGGATGCTTGTTTTGATTCTGAGCTCCAGCACTAATTCAGGGCTGGTAGTTCATATTGCCTTCTGTACCTCAGCTTTTCTACCTGTTAGAGGGAAATGCTAATAACCCTGACTTGCAGCCAGAGATTTTGTAAAGATTAGTTGGCATTTTTGGCACATTAACAACTATTCTTTCTTAAAACTATAAATAGTTGTAGTAGAAGTGAAATACAATTCTTGTATGTTTCATGTCTTAAAACATAATCTCAAATCTCAGTTGGAGGAAATGTAGCTGATAAGTATCAGCAGACCTCAAAATAAACTTATTAAGCGATTTTTGTTTCAGTTTGTGTTGGATAATTATTAGGCAGCATCCCTCCCTTCTGCCCATCACTCCAAAAATTGGTCTGTAGCAGGGGATCTGTATTTTAAGGTAGTGCCATGGCACTAAGCTGAAAAAGGATAGAGCAGAGCCACACCAAGTGAGCCAGTGCCTGCAGTGTGACCTGGGCAGAGCTGAGGTGACAGCAGAGGACAGAGACTTCACTTCCCCTTCTGCACAGCTTGGGTGCTGTTGCCTGCAGTGCAGGGTGTGTAATGTGCATTAAACCCTGCCTTTCACTTCTCACAGCACACTGTTGTGGCTGGGATGATGACGGACCAGGAGGCACACAAGTGCTGTTTAATAACACCAAAAATTGTTCATGTACCTGTGCTCTGTAGAGGAAGGCTCTGCAATTACTCTGTAACACACCTGAGCGTGGTTTGAATGGGTGAAACTTTGTTAAGACAGAGTTCAATTTTGCTGTTAGTGAAAAAATAAATGACATTGATAAAGGATTGAAATCAAGGCAAAACTTATTGGAATAAAAAAGTTATTTTTTAAGAAAGAAATTATTTGATAAATTAAATAAATTATTTGTGCAAGTGGTATACAGACCACTTGACAAATAAATGCTTTCCTGTGTTCTTCTGTGTGAAGTGGGAGTTTTGTCTCTATTAGAGACAAAATTAATTTCTGCGAACATGGAATACATGGCTAGTGAGTGATAGTGTTCTCTTTGTTTTAGAATGTCTTCTGGATTTTTATTAATATTTAATTATTTTTACTGCTGACTGTTCTTAGGCTGTCATTTTGATTTTGGGTTTTGATTTTTTTTTTTAGTCTTCAAATACAGTGTATTTATGATCTTGCATAAGACCAATTAAAATGCTTAGCAGAGATTTCTTCTTCATAATAGTAATTTTAGGCCACTGTTTATTTACATTTTCTTAGTGTGAACTAGAACATCACTATGGTCTTAAGGGCTTTTTTCAAAACTTCAATGATTCTGTGTAACACTGAATATTACTTAGAGCATGAGTAGTGGTTGTGCTGTCTTTATCTTGCCCCTAACTTTTTGTGATCTAAGGTTCTCTGTGGCACTAACTTCCTTCCTCGCAACTGTTTCGGACTGGGTTCCCTTTTTTGTATTCCTGAAAGAGCTCTGTGAAAAGCCTCATGTGACAAATCAGCATATTTCTGAATTAATTTCCCAGAGTATTTAGCTTTAAGGCTACTACCTAACCTTGTTTGGTTTCTTTCAGTGTTTTTGACATGTCAATTCTATTTCATTCTCTGTGTGTTTGGATGCTTCTTTCAAAGGCACTTGTAGTTTTTCTAAATTGATTTTTCAGAACTTTACCTTTGAGTCATTCAGTGCCTCTGTATCATACTGGCTGGCCTGCAAAAAATTAGGTGAACTACCTTTTTAAAGTGTTTGATTTGTTCTTTCCCTTGCCTTTCCCTTGCCCTTCCTCTTTTTCAACTTTTCATTTAAAGATAGAGGGTTGAAAGTCATTGTCTAAATGGTGTTTATTTGTGTGTTTTTTCCCATGTTTAGTTTTCTCCAGCTCACAGTGCTCCCTTTAGCCTATTCATACAAATGTCTTCAGGTGCAGTGAAATTCTCTGCTGTGCAGAAGCCCCTGCTGAGATCACTGTGCTGCTGAGCCTTTAGCATGTGCTGCAGGAGATCTTTGCCCCGAGCAGGAATTCTACCTTTGCCCCTAAACTTGTTCTTGCCTTGGCTCTAATCAGGACTACCTATGCAGATAACAGCAAAGCTTTTGTTACTTGATTACAGCACGTGTAATGTTTAGTCTGCCTGGGAGATCAATTGGCATAGCAGTGCCAGAATAGCCCCGTTTTGTTGGCAGCTAAGAATGACTTCAACAGAGACTGATATAATGACTCCATACATTTTTCTCTTTAGGTGCAGTCATTCTGATTTCCTTTCATGTGTGGGTCACACCTAAGAGAGAGGAGACTTAGATTCAATCAAGCTTTAATATGTCAGCAGATATTTATGAGACTTCTGTATTTATCATAGAATCATAGAATGGTTTGGGTTGGAAGGGACCTTAAAGATCATTTAGTTCAACTCTCCTGCCATGGACAGGGACACCTTCCACTAGATCAGGTTTTTCAGAGACCCATCCAGGCTGGTCGTGAGCACTTCCAGGGATGGGGAATCCACAGCTTCTCTGGGCAGTCTGTTTCAGTGCCTCACCACTCTCACAGTGAAGATTTTTTTTTTCCTTATATCCAATCTAAACCTACCCTCTGCCAGTTTGAAACCATTCCCCTTATCCTGTCACTACATGTGCTTGTAAAAGTCCTCTCCAGATCTCTTGTAGCAACCCCAGCTTTGAGTACTGAAAGTGGGTCTCGAGGAAAGACCACGGACTGATATGATTTCACATCAAACTTCACAGAAAGGAATATGGCTATAAATATAGCAGGTGTAAAGCACTGTGTTAGCTGGGAAGAAAAAAGGCTTTTTTTCTGAAGGGAGTGTGGAACACAAATTGCAAAAAATTGTATCTCTTTTAAAGTTCATTAACTTCTCTAGTGAGCTTTCGGATAAAGGTAGAATTTTATCATAAAATTCTTAATTTTCTTTCTATCTGATATTATTTTCTAGAGATGGAGAGGAAGCAGGCTCCTATCCCATAAAACCTTTTTCCTGTTCTACACTGGTACAGAACAGACACTTTTGAAAGATTTAACTGGAAACAGAATGATGAATACATCAGCGGACAGGGTATTTATTTTTTATTTTTGAACTAACTTTGTGTGAAACAGAAATCTAAATGTAATGTTCTTCACATCCAAACAAGTGTGCTGAGCTTGGTCTAGCATGTGAGCCTTTCTTAGAGGGGTTACAGTGAGCTTCAGTTGTACATGCAAAAGACACCACTCCTGTCCTCACCAGATCAGGAACTTATGTGGAGCCTTAGGTTTAATTCCCCGTGCCAGGTCTCGTGCATGCAGTTTGAACTTCTGTCTGTCTTATCATTAATGCTGCAGATCGTCAGTACGTTCTGGAATTGGTGCCTCTCCCTTTTCTCAGAAAATCCTCCTTGAACCTGAGTAACCTTTCTCAGCAGAAATTTATTTTTCTTCAAGAAATGTCAATAAAGTGGCACTTTCCAAGAGTAAAGTATTTTCTTAAGACATTTTTATAATTTTCCAAGTCAAATTGATCCTAATCAGTTTTCTCTTCATAGCTTGGGCTTTAGTGTCTCCAATTCTAACTTCATCATTTAGTAGTAATAGATTTTTTAAAAAAATTTTTTCCTTGATGCCTAAGATAAAATTATTGCAGGAAAGCAATTTTCAAGTGCTGCATGTGTTTTAGAGTTCTGCATGCATTCCCTCCTCTCTGGTACTCAGTTCTGTCTGCAGTTCCCTAGTTTTCCTGCTTGTATGCCTACAGCATCTTTGCAAAACATGGAAGGACTACTCTTCTCACTCTTCAAATGGAGAAAAGAGATAAAGAACCAGCAAGTGACACCTGAGCAGGCTGTGTGATTGCTGACCTCGTGAGCTGGGCACCCACCTCCATGCAATGATACCCTAATGTACAGTCCTGGCTGGTTCATGCAGGTTCAGCAGGGCTGTGCCATGTGTGTTTCCTGGCTCGGGAATCTGCAGCTCAGAGCACCCTGCATTGTTCTCTGCTGTGAACTGTAAACATGCCCTGAATGATGGTCCATGATCTTGCAGGAAGACAGTGGCAGGCCAAAGACTTACTGTGAGTTTTCTCCTAAGCAGCAAGCCAGCCTTCTGTACTTTGATTTCTAGGCTATGTAAAATGTAAGCGAATAAAAATTCTGTGCATGTGGAAAGACTTCAGTATTTGGAAAGACTTCAATATTTTTTTGAAAGTAGGTTAATTCCTATACAAGGTAGGTTTGGAGGACTGGAGGGGACTGATTACAAAAGGATTAGCTATGCTAAAGTAGCAGTTTATTTTCTTTGTTGTAAGTGCTTTATTGATGTTGGAGTAGAAATGCATAGATCCTTAGGACTATACTGATCTGGTCTGTTATGTCATAGACTGAAAAGAATGTAGGAATTTGATAATATTCTTATACATTGAGGAATATATTAGAAGAGTACGAATAAAACGTTTCATAAAAAAAGTGTCTGTCGCTATTAACAAATGGCACATTCTCCTTGTTCCTGATTTCCTCTCCTTCCCTTTCTCTGATACTGTTTCATAGTCTTATTGTATAATCCCTGGTTTGCCAAAACCTGCTACTTTCACATTCACATTCAGTTTTGCATTACATATTTTCAGGCATTATATGAAATGTGCTTGATGCCACACAGTGATGTCTGTTTATACAGGGGAGAGAATTTATCATTGTAGGTTTTGTAGGTGGGGTTGGGGTTTCATGAAAGTTAAGATACAGTACAAAGAGCTGAATTATTTTTTTTATACTGTCTGTAAATTAAAAAGGTACCTTTTTCAAGGGAATATCTTGTAAGGTATGTGGAGAGGGATGGCAGGTGGTTAGCTTCAATGGGATAGGGATGGGGTTCCCAACTTAAATGCAACTGCATGCAGTATGGGGAATAAATGAGAGGAATTAGAGATGTGTAGGTGCCTGCAGGGCTATGATCTTACTGACATCACAGAGATGTGGTATGTACCTCTATATAGTGACTTTGTCCTTCTGGTCTGCTCTGGTGAGATGGTGAGACCCCCCTGGAGTGCTGCATCCAGCTCTGGGGCCCCAACATAAGAAGTGCCATGAAGATGATCAGAGGGCTCTAACACCTCTCCTAGGAAAGCAGGCAGAGAGAGCTGGGACTGTCCAGCCTGGAAAAGGGAAGGCTCTGGGGACAAATCCTAGCAGCCTTCTGGTTCCTATAGAAAGACTGTAAGAGCCTGAAGAGGGACTTCTGACATGGGCATGTAGTTATAGGACAAGGAGGAATGGCTTCAAAATGAAAGAAGGTAGGCTTAGGCACTAGGAAGAAATTCTTTACTGTGAGACTGGTGAGGCACCAGGGCAGAGAAGTTGTGGCTGCCCCATTCACAAAAATGTTCAAGGAAAGGCAGGCTGGAAGGAGCTCTGAGCAGCCTTTTCCAGTGGAAGGTGTTCCCACCCATGGCAGAAGGATGGAACTGGGTGATCTCTAATGTCCCTTCCAGCTCAAAACATTTTAAGATTCTCTGGTAAGGAATATACTGCAGGGATCAAGGCTCACACTTTAGGAATATAGTGGACTTTGCAGAGGCTTCGGAGGTGATTCTTTCCACCCAAGCTGTTTACTTTGTTGCTGTTTGAATTGGAAATTAATTGAACATTTAAGAGTCTATGCCTGTAACTGTGGAGTTGATCTTTTTACCCTCTCCACCTGAAAGTGGTGCTGAATCTGTCTCAGCTTCAAAATATCTTGACCTATGTGTATTTGAAAGCTACTTCAGGCTTACGGAGGCTGTGTTTGGGAAAACTTTGTGCCCTATTTGACATATTGTCTATTTCTCTGTAGTGATTCAGGGATTCTCTAGTTTTTTTATTTTTTTTTTTGTTGTTTTTTTCCCTCGGGAGTAAATTACCGTGGACGTGAGACAGAAATGGGTTGAGTGACATCTAGCGGTTTGGAGTGAAAATGTGTAGGATCAAGTGTTTTTCCTGCGGGACAGTGAAAAGTAAAGCAATTCCTAAAAATGGTCTGGGTTTAATTTAGAATCTCGAAAACCTGAAATTTAGAGAATATTTCCAATAAGTGCAACTTCTCCTATCAGCCTCTATAAGCAGTAACTTTCCTGAATGATGTCTGATGCCAAGGAATGAATTTGATGTCTGGTGCCAGGGACTGGTTTCTTTCAACCCACTCTAGTGTCTTCTTGTCTTCTTGTGTCTCTTTCCCATTTCATTGCTTGTTTGGTTTTAGGAATGTTTTTACATGGCTCTCTCTTTGCCACAACCAGAATGACTAGGATCATACAGCTTTCTGTTTATTAATTTTTTAGGCTATTGGAGAGATGTGATCTCATTAATAGCTCGGTTGTGAGAAATTAATCTTGGTAAAGATCTACTGTTTTGTACTGCTGGAACCCAATTGTCTTATTTGTTACTCCCAGTGTTAGAAGGTGTCCACTGTTCACTTCCACTGGGAAGGATTCTAGTCCAGTTCTCTGCTATCTCAGACAAATTTTCAAATCAATTCTGTCTAAGGGTACAGAGTGGATTATACCTGTATGATGCCTGGTGGAGGAAATGGATGGCTTTAATAGGTTATTTCCTCTTGTAATTGCCAGTGATTTCTTTTCTAGGCAACTGGACCAGTGTACCTCATTTTGCTATTAAATAAATACTTATGAACAGATTCCAGCTGGCCAGTTGCCATTGGAATGGGAGCTAGATAAAATCTCTATCACTGTAGGGCAGTGCTGGTGTTCTTGTGTTATACAACACTATGCTTTCTGGTTATATTTGGAATGCTGAGAAATGAACTCGTGCGTGGTTATAGTTTTTTAGATTTCAATGATGAAAATGTTGTGCCTTCCTACTTGCCTAGCAGGCTTCAGAGAAAATGGAAACAGATTTTTCCTCAGACTTGAGAAAGGAGTGGGCTCCACTAAAATTAGATCCATCTTTCTTATGTTTTTCTGAGAAGTCACAGGCATATTCAGAAATCTGCCTGCCCATCCACTATAGTAGGAAGCTGGGTAGGTGGTTTGGTCAAGTTTAGACTAGTGACCACCGCATATGTTATGGAAAATTCTAGAAAAGAGGTGACATTTAATAAGTAGGAGGAGCAGTAGCTATTGTCAATCTGTCTGGTCTTTTGTGATGCTTTGATTGGACCTCGCATATATCCAGATAACTCTGGCCAGCTCAATTTCCTCTCAGTACTTCAGGGGTGTAGAAATGGAGAGAGCAAGATAAAGGGACATGTGGCACATGTGCTGTGCATGTTAGTAACATATCTGTCACAGCTGTGGGATCTGAAAGGAAAAGGAAGGGAGCAGGTGAAATCAGTTGTGCTCAGAGGAAGCCACCATGTGTCTGAGTGCTAGCAAGTGACAGATTTTTCTTCAAAAGTCTCTGCTTTTATATTGTGAGAGTGGGACAGGCATGTCATTATTAGATACCACCTTTATGAAGCTATAAATTGAACTTACTTGTTTGGTTACAAGTTTGGGGAAGAAATTCATACTGTAATAAGGAAAAATCCTGGTTCCATCATTGAGTTCCTCTGGAACAGGGAGTATTATGGACAGGAGCTGCATGTAAGGAAAAACAGCAAAGGAATTTTTGCAAAACTTCAGTAGTTACAGCTACCAGGATATAACAGAAACAGTTCTGAATTTAGCTTCAATGGTGTGTGGGGCAGAAGCAGTTCTTCAATGTGTATCGTATTGCATTATAACTTCTGCTCAGGTTTTTAAAGTACCTGTGGTCTGACAGTGATTACAGGGGGAGCCAAGCCAGCTGCCTCTCCTGCAGCGAGTTTGGGCTCTTAGGCCTACAATGGCAATGCCTTTTTCCAGTCATGGCTTCATGCATAGAAGTGTAAGAAATACTTTATTTTGTCAAATTATGGCCCACCTGGACTGGTATCTTTGCCTTGGTCAGTAACAGCAGGCAATATTACATGGATCTAGGACATGATCCTGGCCATTTCTTTGTTCATTCCCCTCATTACTCCTCAGTATCCATGGTCGCTGCATTAAAATCTCTGGGAGGAACACCTGTGGCCATTCCCTTACCCATTTTGGAATGGCTGCCTGTGAAAAAAATCTCATTTATAGCCTGTTTTTTTGTCTAGCCTGCTGATATTATTTGTCTCCTAGTCCTACATCACCAAAATTTCACAAATGCTGTGTCTGCAAAATAAAATTATTCCTTTTGTTTGTTTGAAACCTATCTTGCATGCAGTTTGAGTGAATGCCCATACTTGTCATATTACAAGGTTTGGTGACTAACAATCTACTCTCACTTCCTAAACTTCATGATTTTGCAGTTCTCAGTTGTGTCCCCCTCAGCCTGCATGTCTTCAAATTAAGGAGAGGAATCTCTCCTCATAATGCAGCTGCTCCATCCCCTAAATTCCTGTTGTACAATTTATGTGCTTGCATGAAACATGAGTGCTTAAATGTGGATACAATTCAGTCTCTGGGTAGCTACATTTCCCAGCTGTCTGTCACAAGGCAGAGTTGGCTGCCCAGTTAAAACAGCCAGTGATCACAGCATAACTCTTTTTTGAGCACCTTCTATCTGACCTTTTTTAAAGCTGTAGCAAGCAAATTCCAAG
This sequence comes from Thryothorus ludovicianus, assembly GCA_013397245.1. Lineage (NCBI taxonomy): Eukaryota > Metazoa > Chordata > Aves > Passeriformes > Certhiidae > Thryothorus > Thryothorus ludovicianus. Next base: position 1,034,174 of record VZTB01017563.1, on the reverse strand, counting down.
AACACTTGTGGGATGAATGGCAGCAGCTTTCTCTGTTAGTGGGTGGAGGCTAGCCAATTCACTGCCATCCCTACGGATGTTCTGCTTTTTCTTGGCCTGAAACCAACTGTTACAAAGGGCCAGATCCTCCCTAGTTACTTGTGGAGGTCCTGGTCATTTGGGTTACAGTGCTGGCCAGACACCCTTTGTACTTCCTGTGGTGATTCCTGCTGGTCTCAGTGCTGAACAAGTAAAGTAATTTCTGTTTCTTGGTAGTTCGTGCCCTTGCTGTATGTGACAGGATGCCCACAGTGGGGATGTGGTCAGCTGTAGGGCGATATATGCAGCAGCAAAACTTGAAGGCACTTGCACTGATTTTGTCCAGGACATTGATGCCCTCTATCCTGAGAAGTGAATCTCTAGATGAAGCTGATGCAGACAGCATCTGTCAGTTCACTGGTCCCTGGAAAGGGTGGAAGTTTCCTTCCAGTGGTGTGGTTATGATAAAACTGGTTCATATATGTTACCATTCTTGACTTCTGGCATTTTTTTGTATATTAAGATGTCTTCGTTTATTAAAAATAACCAAATTTTTTTTTAATCAATCAGTTGTAGTAAATTGATGAGTTATTTCTTTCATGGTTGACTGAGTTGCTCTTCTTGGGAGCCCTTGCTGTGCAAAGATTATTTTCTTAGTTTTAGATCCTGTAACTGATTTGACTGAATAGCAAAGGGAAGGCTGAAATGTTAAATTTTATTATATTAGTAGGAATCAAAGGATGCAAAAGAAAAGATAGCTAAGACTAACACTTGGTCTAACTAAACATGTATGTCTAGTCTGGTAGGCAGAGGAACACAAATGGAAATTTGTGTTTTTTCTCTTTTAGAAAAGTAAAGATTTAAAAAATTGAATGAGAGCAAGTATTGCTGTTAGATAGTAATACAAAGCACTGAATGTGTCCACCTGCTCTCATCTTATTGCTGATATTGCCATATTCATGTGCAAACAGTGTGAGCTGCAATGTCTTACATTGCAGTGACCCTAACTGTGTAAGGCATGGGGCACATCTTCTCTATGGGGTTCTATGAACACAGTGCTGTGAAACCTGCAGCACCTTTTCTAGAAGCATTCTGAATTGGAGTGTCTTCCTGTTTCTTAATATGAATAACACACCCCAGAGTCAATCTGCCGTGTCTCTGCATTCTCCCTGCCAAGAATGTAACCTTGTTCAGCCTTTGCACCAAATGATGTCCTGGAAGCTTTGTAGGTCAAACCAAGAAGTGACTGCATACCAGAATAAACTCTCACAGAAAGCTGGTGAAGAATAAATGCATACCCAGTTGGTTTACCCCTGATATCACATCTTTAGTTCTCAAAACACCTATATCTTAGGATATAAAACTGTCACTATCAACAGTAGACTCAGCATAGTTATTGTAATGACTGATAATTTCCCTTCTCACAAATTCTCACTATTTCACACTAGCAATTATCTATCTCTTTTCCTGAATAGAAACCAGCTGTTTTTTCTCTTGGATGCTTTACCAATGCCTGTCAAAGTCAATGCAGAGTTCTTGTACTCAGCTGTACTCAAAGAGGATTTTTGATCTTGCAGGGTTGGTTTTTTTTTTTTTCAGTTCTTATGTTTCATCTAATAAGAACTACTATGTACAAACTCAGAATAATTTGCAGCTACAGTAATGCTAATGCTGTAAGGAATAAAAGTGGCTCAGTGCTTCTGTGATGAAGGGCAATTGCTCCCTCTGCTGTGTAATTCTCCTGCCAGAAGCTCTGCACTTGCAGCAGTCATTCAACTTTGCTTTTCCTGTGACACAGTTATGTTGCTAGGTGTTGATACCTTGTGCATAGTAGAAATTTTAGAAGCCCTCAATTTCTGAACTTTCAATACCATAACACTAATTTTTAGTCACAATAGCTTTAAAAAAATCACATTTTTATATTTATAAATATTAGCATAATTAAGAATTTAAACAATAAAATAATTGCATAATATTTTGAATTCTGCAAGATATCACATTTATGAATCTTTTAAGTACAGCATTTCTAGGATTTTGGTTTTATGATGTAACACTACACAAAGAAGTTTATGATTACATGAAAATGGAAAAATCTGGTGCTTTCAGCAGATTTTCATGTACAGAAAATACACTGCTCCTTGAGAACCTTCCACATAGCATAGACAGTGTTAATAAAATCCCTCATTTTTAAATATGTAGCATAGACAGAGCTAATAGTCTAATAATTCCTTAGTGGTGGTGGGTTTTGGGCTTGGGTATTTTTAGCTTTTATTTTGTTATCTTTCTTCTGGGAAAGTTTGGTTTTTAAGGAACAGACAAGCATCTCAATATTTTTAATGTGATTCCTGTTGTAGACAAGACATTTCAAAAGGGGAGCAACATTTCCTGGAATGTCATGCAGCAATCACCTGATTTCTTGAAGACTGTTTTCCAGCCAGATGCCTGGAAGGAAGAGCACTCAGGTGCTCAGAGCTGCATCCAACCTGACCTTGAATGTTTCCAGGAGTGGGGCATCTGTCACCTCTGTGGGTAACCTGTGCTTGTGTTTCACCGCCTTCATCATTAAAATATGTCTTCCTTATATCTAGTCTAAATTTACCCTCTTTTAATTTAAAACCATTATCTCTTGTCCTACAACAGGACTCACAAAAAATCTGTCCCCATCTTTCTTGTAAGCCCCCTGTAACTACTGGAAGGCCACAATAAAATCTTCCCAGTGCCTTCTCTCCTCCAGGCTGAACAACACCAGCTCTCAGCCTTTCCTCACAGGAGTGGTATTTCATCCTTCCAATAATTTTTGTGCTCCTTCTCTGGACCCACTCCAATAGGTCAAGTTCCTTCCTGTGCTGCAGACCACAGGGTGGATTCAGTGTTCCAGGTGGAGACTCAATGGAGCAGAGCAGTGTGGCAAAATCACCCCCTCAGCCTGCTGGCCACACTGCCTTTTATGCAGCTGGGGTATGTTTGGCTTTCTGTGCAGCCTCTCATCCACCAGCACCCTCAATTCCTTTTCCTTCTCAGCCACCCTCAATTCCTTCATCCCCCAGTCTGTATTGATACCAGGGGTTGCCTCAGCTCTGGTGCAGCACTTTGTGCTTGGTTTCATGAGGTTCCCATGGACTTACTTCTTGAGTTTGTCCAGGTCCCTCTGGATGGCATCCTGTCCATCAGACACGTCACCCACACCACTCAGCTTGGTGTCCTCTGCAAACTTGCTGAAGGTGCACTCAATGCCACTGTCTATGTCACTGATGAAGATACAAAACAGTGCTCATCCCAGTCCTCTGAGGGACACCACTTGTCACTGATCTCCATCTGGGCATTGAGCCATTGTCTACTTCAGCCAATTCCTCATGTGCCAAACAGCCCATCCATCAAATCCATATCTATCCAATTTAGAGAGAAGGATGTTGTGAGGGACTGTGTCAAAGGACAGATGTCCAATAACAACCATAGCTCTTCCCTTGTCCACTGATGTAGTCCCTTCATCACAGAAGGCCACTGACTCACTTGTCTTTTTGTTGACAGATTTCCGGTTTCCACTTCAGTCTGGGAACTCTTCACAGGTGTATGAGCACAGCATATTTATCATGATGTTCTACTTGGCTTAAGATCATAATAGGATCTGTAATGGGAGAAGATATTGGTGCTGTTTTTTTGTTTTGTTTTAAGTACATCAATGCCTGTCTTTGTTTGAAGCTAATCCCTTAAAAGTCATAGTGTAATACAGCCTCATTGGAATATCTTCTTCCATAAGCCACAGTTGGTTGCTTTGAAAGCTTTAGGGCAGGCTCCTCTCACATGCAGTGGATGTAGGACTACCTTATTCTTATGTCTTTCCCTAGGTATCCATCTTTGGTCTCTGTTTACAGCAGCATGGACAGCAAGATGAGTTCTTTACGTGCCTCTCTTTGGGATGACTGTTCCAGAGTTGCATCTGCTCTGGGATTGCACATTCAGTGACTATAAGGTAGTGAAGGAGACAAGTTATCAGGTTAGACTGGCCTTTGGTCTGACCCAGAACAGTTCTCGTACCTTCTACCTCTGTTCTTTTAGTTGGGTAAACTTTGCAGAATTATTTTAACGGGATTATTTCACCCTTGATGCAGGATTTGGCATTTTGCTTTGTTAATTTTCATGACCTATTGACCAGGGTCCTTCTGATGGCAGCACAAATCTCTGGTATGTCAACCATTCCTCCCAGTTTTGTACCATCTGCAAAATTGCAGAGAGAGCGCCCTGTCCCATTATTGAGACCATTAATGAAGATGTAAAATACTGCTGACCCCAGTATCAACCCCTGATGTACACTATTAGTGACTGGCCTCCAGCTGAGCTTTGGGCCATTGATCACAATCCTTTGAACCCCTTGACAGTTCAGCAGTTTTTCACTCCACCTTATAACCCATTTAGCCAGCCCTTGCTTCATCATCTTCCGAGGAATTTCACAGAGTTGGGTAACAATTGCCAAGTATGAATAGGGAATTGAAACATTGTTCTTCTAAGATATATAACATTTTTATTAGTTAGACAGCAGCAAAGTGTTTCTCCTGAATTTATTTAATTTTCAGTTAACAGAGAAATTCACAACTCCTGCTTTGTTATTTTTGCATGACTGAGAGCAGTGTCAGGTTAATTTTGTTATAAAGAGTGAATTGATCACTATCCACTGCACAGATGATTCAATGAAAATGTGAATTCAATTATATAAATTATTTAGTTATATGTATTGCATGTAGCTAGGCCATCTGTACAAAGCTATGTGAACAATATTAGTAAAATCAGTTGTGTGAGGATTTCCCCCAACTCTTAAAATAGTTTAAATTTCAACAGTTTAATCATCCTTTTTGCCAGGTCAGATCATGAACAAACTCACATGAGTGAACCCATATTACTGTATCACCTGGAGGGCAGAGAGTTTTTCATGAGAGCTCTGTGCAGAATAACAGCAGAAGTAGTTTCCTTTCTGAGATCACTTGTTTGATATCCTAATCTCTTGTGTGGGGGGAATCAAGAGCTGTTTCTAGGACCCATCTAACTGAGCCACTCTTCTTTAGAGAGAACCAGCTCCTCCAAACTGTGTGAGGTCTCCACACACTTTGATGCTTTCCAAGTGAATTTTTCACTGTCACAAAGATTGCTGCTTGCTATTTTAAAATGTTACTTCTGGTTCTCAAACTTGGGAGTGAGAATCTGTTATCGTTTAGGCGTTGGATGATATGATTGAAACACTTTTGTCCCCAAATGGAAAAGAAAGGTCAAAACCTTTTCAAAGTGCTTCTTCTAGGAGGCTGATGCAGTGCAGTTGGCTCTGAGGTAAGCCTCGTGCTACGAGATTCTGTTTTTGGAAAAGGTCTGTGCTTGAATATTGCAACCCTGGACAGCCTCTGTTTTTAAGACCAATATGATTTCAGGCATTGGTCCCTGTCAGATGCAGTGAGAGAACATAATGGACCTGATCTGTGAAAGCCTGCATTTAGCAACTGTGTTGTGAGCTCTGCCAACAGGCTGAGGCACTCAAGCAGGAGAAATCCAGAAGAAATGTTGCTGTTCCAGCTGCCACCAGGTGCTGCTCTGCCGGTAGGCTTACCTGCTCTCTTCCTGTCACCCAGGCTGGGTAGAGGAGCCAGCAACTAGAGACTAGTGCTTGCAGTAGTCAAGGCTAGGCTTGTGTTTAGACCAGGCTCCACATGTCTTGTGAGTCAGTGCAGTTGTTCCCAGGGATAATCCCGTGTTTCCCACCAAGCTGAGTCGAGCTTGGTAACCCTTCAGTAAGCACTGACCTCTAGTACCTGCTGCTTTAAGCACCTCAAACCAGCTTTCCTTCTGCTATGTGTCTTAGCTTTCCCTATGGATATACAGGGCCTGCCTGTATACACAAGCCTTGGTGGGGAAGTCAATGAAAAAGTTATTGGAAGTGCTTGGATGGATGCTGGTGTGTTCTTGTGATTGTCTCAGCCCTCCGTAAAGGCAGGCAAATACTGAGAGTAGCTCTGAGTTACTGATACAAAATCTGAAATATACCTGCCTTTTCAGTGTACTCCTGTTGGTTTCAAAGCCGCTTTCTAGTGGAAGTTTCCCTGTCCATGGCAGGCAGGGTGGATGAGATGATTTTAAGGTCCCTTCCAACCCAAACCATTCTGATTCCTTGAAACTGTGCTGCTGTGAACATGTTGATTAAAAGATCTCATTGGAAACAGTGAGTTTAATGTGGAATGGTCCCACAGAGTGAAAATTTAGCTTCTTGGCAAGAAATTTATTCCAAAACTACATTATTTTTGTCTGGAGAACGGAAGCAAAATTATATGTGTTACAAAACACATGTGGGGAAGTCATTGTACATAGGTTCCAGATCAAGAATATTCACATGGATTATTCAGTGGATTGTTTTGCTTGAATAAAAGTTGGTAACAAAGGACAGGAGTGAGCTATCAAGTGTTGGAGACAGTTCACTGAAGTAGAATTTATGTTCATGTTTGCTTGATTTTGCTTATTTTCTTTTCTGTGAGAAAATTTTAATGTAGTCCTGTGAATAGGAGCCATGGGACTCCTATTAATTACTTCTGCAGGTTTTTATTCCTTAATGAACTATATTATAAACTCACTTTGTTTTCAAAACTATTTTCATATTTTCATTATGAGAAGCAGTGAATTAAGAGAAAATGGTGAGATTTTAAGTGATAGATCTGAAACCAAAGAGGGAACTGTTCATTGAGATGACTAGTAGAAGGTTTCTATGACCACTTGTGACCAGGAATTGGTTTGGGACAAGTTATAGAGAGGGCAATGCTGAAGAAAATAAGGGAATTTGGGAAGATTAACAGGTTTCTTGTCAAAGAAAAGCTGAGAAATATGCAGCCTCAACTTTCTAGTCCTCCATACTAAAGAAAAAGTATTAGTATTTTTCCAGAAAAAAACATTAGCAGATGTATCCTGATTCCACCATCAATATCAAGCAACTTTCCTTGTGTATCATTTTCTTCTTTGTGAGATGAGGATAAGGGTATTGGGCAGTTTTTGTAGGGTGGTTTGAGATCTGTACCAGTTAGTGCAGACTAACACAGCACCACTCTCCTTTGATGCTGGATGCTCACCACAATGCAGGACTAACAAGTTGCTGGCTAAATGGTCATAGGACATAGGAGCATATGACACAAACAGTGACATTTCTGATTTTTCATAAATTCATGTAATTTATTCTGTTTCCCTTTATATTTCTTTTCCCCTGGGAGAAAATCAGGCAATTGCTTTTTTCAGTACTGAGGTATAAGCTACAAAGCTGATTCTGATGAAAAAATAGCTATGATCTCTTGATGATTGATCAAAGCAGGTGATTTTTAATTTAGTTTTAATCTATTATTTAAACAATATGCTAAATAAAAAAGCACTTGAATAATTTCACATTTGTTTTACCTTTATAGTTCTTAATGGTTTAAAAAAATATATTCACTGTAAACAAGTAAATTTGTAGCTTTTACTCTTTCACAGGCCTGTTGACATCACTTTTTGAGCCACTGCCCACAGGAGTACAGTTCACATGGTGCCACCTAACAGCTCTGCTTTTCCCCAGAAGTGTCAGATCTGCTGTGTGTAAGCTGTAAATGCCTCTTCTGTGTGGGTGTGAATGGATTCCACAGGTATTTAGGTATGGGGGTAGAAATGGGTACCAGAAGAGAGTGCAAAAGAGCATACTGAGAGGTCATGTCTATAAGTCTCTCAAAACCTGATCAGCTCCAGAATCAGTAATGCTGTTGAACCCACAAGCATGGATATGTTAGCATGGGAGGCAGCCAAATTTGCTGGAGGCCACCAGGCCTCCAGCAAACATCAGGATCAACAGTGGGATGCCTAACTCACATGGCATCTGAGGCAGTGGTTGCTGCTCTCTGCAGAAAGCCACTGTGGGTTCAGTTCCAGCTGAGACAAGGGACCACTTGAAACACTTTCTGGACCCTTGCTAGCCCTTGTTGTATCAGTACAATTTTCTGCTTCAATGGAATGGCTGGTGTTGGCCTCCCAGCTGTTGCTCCAGTCTGGGAACTACCAGTTACTGTGTTGTTGTGAGCTTTGTGAAGGGAATGTATTGTTTGTAGTTATCTGTTATTGAAATTAACAGTTATTAATAACAACAGCTTTATTAAAAAAAAAAACAGTCCTTGTAAATATAAGTTGTGATGTTTGTCTTGCTTCAACTTGATATTTTCAACATATGTATTGAGTAATCCAGGCACACAGATAAATCTGCATGAGTTCCTCAATGATTTCTGGCAGGCAATGGGATCAGAAAAAGCTTGGAGGACCAGTCAGGGTACTTCAGCTGACACATACAGAGTCTGTATGTCATGGATGGGGCCTTCCTGTAGTTCTGTCATATACATTTGTAAAACTAATTATACAGAATTATCTAGACTGGTCAGCTTATTTTCTGGGTGCTACATTTCTTAGGTACTGAGAAGTGGGTGGTGGTTTTTGTTTTTATGTTTTTTTTGGTTTTTTTTTTATTTGGCAAGCTGGATTTTAGGTAAAAACTATAGGTTATTAAAAGTTGGCAATAAAGCATTAAAATTTTATTAAAGTATTCAAAGTGTGCTAGGCACATTTACTAACTTAAAAAAAATACTAAAGTATAGGCATTTTGTTAGTATTTGGACTTTTCATTATTAGATATCTAAATCCTGAAGAGCAGAATCAACAGTGACATGCTGGAGGACAGAAAATTTTATATGAAAGAAGGAAGGACATCAACAGGTGAAAATAGTGTAGGAATATATAGGGGAATAGACTGGAAGGGCTAGGCCATATTTTGGAAGTAGTAGATGCCACTCTCTTCTCTCTGGCCCTTAGATGTGACTGGAAACAGGAATATTAGTTTCCTTCTTTCTTAATTCCCAGGTGAATTTCAACTGTCATTGAGTTAATGCATCTGATGAAAATTGTCTTTTTTCACTTTCTAGCTAGCAATGGCAAAACTAATTAAGGCATAATTTTTTGTACAAGGAGAGCTGAAAGTACCGGAACAATGAAAACACAAGGTTTTGTTCTGTGGTGAAGACTGGAAATATGCTTGTCACGAATAACTATGTTTTATAGAAATGAAAGACTATTATGTAAATTTGTATTTGTCAGAGCTGCAAAATGGAGAGTAAGTACCAGCTATGCTGCCAGTGTTACACAGACCTTTGATTATGAAAGGCTGAGTTCTGTAGAGCACACCAGTGCACAAGAGACAGGCTGATTGGAGAAAAAAACTCAAAACTTTTATTCCCTGCAAAGGCAGTTTGTTCAAAGAGGTGTTCAGACTGCTGGGAATATCTATTTCACCCTAGGCATGCTTTTACTGTGTGCTTCACATTGGGCATAGTTTTAGCAGTCCCCTGAAAATTTTAAATCTGCATGAAACATGGCACAAGCTTGCAATGACAGTAGGATGGCTTTCAGGAGATCAAAGACCAGCTTTTAATATTCAAATGCTGTGGCTGTGTATCCATTATAAAAAAAGAATCTTGTAAAATCATTAACCTTAAATTTTAATGGAAATATCAGAATCTGTTAGTTCTCTGGACCCTTACACGAGATTTCAATTGACTTTGTGGCAAGGATTTTGCTCAGTAATAAAACTATTAACTGATTCAGTTGCTACAGTAATTACTTGTTTGTGTTTTGCTGAAAGGTGATCTAGCAAAGCAGAACATGTCTCTCTACAATTCTCAGTATGATGCCTATAAAGAGCCATCTATGGGTAAACTTAAAGGAAAAAGAATATGCTATTTTATTAGCTAAAGATTTTGTTTTCTTTTTACTATTATAGCATAAATGTAAGCACCTTACAATTAATGAAAATTTTCATGATTTGCAAAGCTGTGTAAGACAAAGGAAAAGATAATTTTTTTTTATTAGCTGTGTCTCATTCACTTCACCGTCATGTGCATTAATCCAACACTAGGCACCAAAGCATCAAATGTAATATTAACTACTAGGGAATGTTATTTGCCTCATATTGCTCACCTATTGTAATCTTAAATGAAAAAAACCTAATAGAATCCAGCTCCTGAGACAAAAAGTCAGTGTTAATTTGGGATCTTCACCTTGATTGAACAAGTCACTGTAGGAAACCAAGTAGGAACAAAATGTGCTGCAGACCTCATAGTGAGAAATTGCTTCCCTAGATGAATAATTCCAGTGCTCAGCTCAAAGACGTGTGGCAAATGTGTGAGGAAAGAAACAAGGTGTCTAAGTACACAAGGTTCACCTCATAAAGGGAGTTCTCAGACAACATGGGTTGTGTTATCTTCTGTGATGGCTGTAGCTGTCCTTCTCCTGGCCCTTCCTTGAATACAATTCCTCCTTGATTAAAAACAGTCAAGTGCATACAAATTAAAGAAAAAGAGTAAAATGTTCTAAATTGCTTTTATTAGTTTATTTAGAATCTTCATAACCTATTTGAGATGTAAAGTCTAAAATATTGAACTCATTAGAATTGCTTTTCCAACATTAGTAACTGAATTCAAGTTCTTCATCCTCCAAGATAAAAGTTTGAGTGTGCTATTACAAGAAATTCAGGATGAGCACAAGAAGAGAACTGTTGACACCAAAATCACAGATTGCTCACTCACCTTTGTTCCACACCAAGCATCATCCCCAGAGAAAATTTCTCCATTGCCTCCTTTTACAAATTAAATCCAGACACAAAGCATTCTTTGTTGATGCTCTTATTCTATCAACTTTTCATTTGTAAGTTTGTGGTCCCCAAGACAGATCAGAATATTGATGTTGTGCATGTCCTTGTGAATTAAAATACCTTCAGCTCTTTGGGGCTTAACCTGTTTTACTTAAGGGAGGCATGGCTGCAATTGTGTTTCAATTTTCCCACATGTGTTTTTCCCACATGATTGTGTTTTGAGACTAAAGACAAGTCCATGATGAGCTATGGAGGATGGGAATTTGGTGACTAATGACTTTTAATTTCTTCTGCTGTTGTGTGGGTCTGTAAAAAGAGAAAATCTTAGCAGAGCATGTTGTTCAGTAGCAACGTGAGGTTTGGATAGGGTGATAGGGCCTTTCCAAGTCTTGTGGTACCTGTCTATCTGAATTAAATGACACCTAACCTTGGTCAGGCCTGGAAGGACACTTTTTGTTCAAAAAAAGAAAAAAATGTACACGGTGATAAGACCATTTCCTTTCTCATAGCGTCTCCTTTAATGTCAGGCCTGAAATATGAAGTCATTAGGGGATATTAAAACAGTGCTGACAAACTAATTAACAAAAGACATTACGCCGGATGGGCTCAATTTATCCTTTTTAATGGTTCTTATAAATGGGTGCCGCCAATTAAAATTAATAAAGATTTACCAGCGATTGCCCAGCATACACTGTTAAAGAGCTTCACTGAAGGTCGCCTTAAAGTCAGCCTTTTCAAAGCTGCAAGTTCAGCTCCCAGTACCAAGCCATGCTGAGTTACTCTCAGTTACATTTTCCCAGGCAGTTTCTCTTTCTTTGTGTTTGGCTGAAGTTTATACAATTCTGTCTCTGTCTGTCTAAAATCTCATCCATCTGCCTGTTGACTCTATTAAAAAATATCCCCTCATGCACCATTAGATTTGTGACAGTTTCACAAAGGAGAATCTCAACAGTCAGTATAATGAGAACTTTGTTCTTTCCAAATCTGTCTGTTATGACGAAATCCTTGACTAACAGCTTTCATTTTAAACCTCTCTTTATTTTCTTGCTGTCAAATTAAGGTACAACAGTATCCCTGCTTAGGGGCAGAGTATGGATGATCAAGAATTCCCTGTGTGGCTATAGCTTTGTTCAGTCTAGACCAGACTGAATTCTGCCAGGTCACACTCTTACAACTTCCAACATTTCTCCGTGTGTAGGTGATTAGATATTAAAAATATGAATTATGAATGCATCAAGGGAGAAGTCTGCTAGTACCCCAGTGGCTAAAACTTGGTGACAAATAATAATTTCTTTGCAATCTGTTCACCAACAGGAAGACAACTGGGAGATCAGCCATGCAGCCACGAGCTCATCTCTGACGTTCTGCCCTCCATTTCCATTTTGTAAGGCAGTGGGGCAGGCAAACTGGCTGAATGCCACCCCTTTTTACCTTTAATAGAAATGCTGTCACAAAGACTGCTGTAAGTGGATGGATGGAGATGCAGCTGTGGCTTGTGCTGGGCTGTGTTGGCAGGTCTGTGCTGATCTCTGTGTCATGGGAAGGTATCAGCTGTAACGGGCAGGAGACAGACAGGGAGAAGGTAGAATTGTCCACTTGAGAACTGAATTCTCTGGCGCAATCTTTTGGTGTTGCTGCTATTAAGGATTAATAAGGCAGCACTAAGGGGCACCTGCTGTTGTCTTCTCATGCATATTTAGGTCTAGATTGTCAGTGTGAGATGGCAAGACATGTTGATGCTTTTGGAGAATAGCAAACAGCTCCAGATGCATTACTCTTACACTGCCTGGGAAGTGACTGCTGTATGCTGGAAAGAGGGCCCCAGAAATTATATCCTCTGTGTTGTTCTTTGTAAAAACACTGATGAAGCACAGTAAATTAACAGTTCAAAAAAAAAAAAAAAGAAAGAGACCCGTGGTGGAAGCAATGGCAAACATAGTGTTATATGACCTAGAGAAACAGCTCAACTGATTTTGTGAGAGACCACCTCAGATTGCCACAACCAGGGAAAAGTGACCCTGCTGGGTGACTTGATGAAGGTTCAGGGAAATGAAAAGGGTTAAATCTCTGACAAATTCAAGAGAACTGAAGCTTCATGTTGGTGTATAACTGTAACTATTTCACTGGAGCTGGTTCCTTTTTTTACTTTTGTCACCTCATTCACCCATTTTGAGTATGCTAAGCACATGTAGGAAATCTATACATTATATTTCAGGAGTGAACGTGTCCTCCTTGTGAAGCTTAAAGGACATGATAACAGAGAAAAGATTTTCAGATTTTCTGAACAGGAAGAGAGGGAGGGAGTAGGAAGGAGAGGAAGGAGAAAGAGAAGAAATAAAATCTAAAGAGGAACTGGACAGAAAGTTAAACTGAATCATTGTTACTGAGTAGTATTTCAAATTGCTCTTAACCCTTGTCTGATATTTTAGTAACTCCTTTAGACGGACGCTGATAAATCCTTTTCTCACAAGCAGTATTCCTTGGCAGAAAGGTACATGATTTTTTACAATTAGGAGTGTGACACATGGGGACTAAGGGTCAAACTTTGGATTTTGGAAGCAAATTCTCTGCTCTATTGAAACAAATCAACTGCAAAATTATAGTATTAGAAATGTGACTGTCATCCAAGTTTTTTAGGAATGACTTGAGGGTTCAACCAGTCTCAGTTTCTGTATTTATTTCTCTTATGTTTGCTGTGTGAAAAGACATCAGACACAGTTCTGGAGCACAGACAAGGTACAGTTGATAGAAACTCTAAAGCCATTTGTTATAAGTGGAGAAGGGCTAAATCTGTTACCAGGCTTCCTGTAGAGTGAAGCTCTCATCTACAGCTAAATCTGATTATTTCAAAATACATCACATTATGGAGTTCTCAGAATTCCTCTTGAGTTGACAGAATACATAAAAGCCTCAGTAGATGCAACAGCTATGGGACCAGCAGCCCAACAGAAATTCTCTGTTGTTTTGTCTAGTGAGTCCATATTAAAGTTGATGACAAGAAGATACCTGTCTTGTAGCAGAGGATCCACCAACCTGGATGTTGCATTTTTTTCTAGCTTTGTACTACTCAATCTTCTTCAATTTCCAGTCACTTTGCAAGTTTGCTTGAGCTAGACTCCCACTAAAATAACAAGTTAAACAGGCAGAATAAACAACAGGTGAGAACGACAAGTGAGAAGCAGCAGAGCATTGTGATTTCAAAAAGTCTAAATAACAGGAAAGAAAATAGAATGTGAGAGATTTCACTGTGTTATCAAGTTTTGTTCCTACAAACAGTGGGTATTCTGGAGCTTCCTTGGCTTCATATCCCAGTGTGTAGAGCAGAGGGGACATAGTGATTAACAGTGGCAGATCTCTCAGTATTCCTTTGGATCATTGCATCCTGATGGGCCATGTCACCTAAACTCCTTGGCATCCTGGAATCTTCTCATGCAATAAACATACAAAACCTCCTGCTATTCAGAAACAGCCATATATAAGCTTCAGTCTTCTCTGGCTTATAAATTTGCTTGTGTACATTTGGGCATGAGCTCTCATCCTCCCACATGCAGTGACTGCCAACCAGACTTTTCAGGATATGTTAAAGGGGAATATTGGGATATATGTTCTGCAACCTGGTTCCAGGCTACTAAGCTTTTCAGTTTCCTCAAACAACCCTGCACTAGGGATCACCAGCTTTTGCCTGCACTCTTGATGTGCAGCACATTAATCGTGCCCTCCCTAATTCCTGCTTCAAGATAAATCTCTTGCGCTCCCATTATTGGGCTAATTGCTGTGGATTATATGGCAGTCAGTTGCTCTTTGGCAGGCAAAGATTAATGGAGGACATTTCCTTTGTTTTGATTTCATTTGCTAATTGCTGTATGGAGAGGTGGTTATGTTAATTCATCCTCTCGCCCTGTTAGATAGCAGGGTTTTGTTTAGCATGTGCTGGGAGAGGAGTAGCTGCCAGGAATCCTAAACGTTTCTTTGTCTTGCTCTGTGGATTTGGGATGATTTTAGCAATTTGTAGACAGAGTGCTCATATGTTTATGTGCTTTTTTTCTGTTACTAGGCATAGGATGTGCTAATTATAGGTGCACAGAATGAGGAAAAAAGAATTTTCTGCATTTTTGGTAGGGGCTGAATCGTCTGGTTGTTAGTCTCTTTGTACCTCTGTCCGACTCATGGCAGAAAGTCAGAACCCCACTGAAAAACCTGGGCCTTTTAATTGAGCATGTATGTCATCATTCTGGCCCCTGGACAAGAGGCAGAGGCAGAGCCTGTGAGCAGCTAAGCGCCTGGGAATTGAGTGTTGTTACTAGCTTTGTTTTTGTTAGGTAATTTAAAAAACAACTGTCACAAGTGTACAGTTTTCTCAGTTTTGGATAGATGCAGAGGTCTGAGAGAACTGGACAGATAATTAAGCCATTCACGCTTGTTTGCCAGGAAGGAGTCCAAGCCAGTCACTGGCGAATGGAAATTGCTGCCATCTGTTGCCTGTTCTTTGGCTTTTGCAAAGTGTCTGGATGTCACTCTTTCCTGCTGAGACAGATGTTTCCCACTGCACATCTGCAGTCCAGGATTTGTGCTAACTGCTGCCCTCACCACAGCAGAGATGCCTCAGAACAGGGATTTTAGTTGAGTAACAACTGAAAGGCATAGTTGTGAGGAATCTGCCCAGTGCAGATTAAATTCTATTAATTTAATTGCTCTGTGAATAAATGAGACCCCTCAGTCTCCAGAGTTATCAGCTTGACAGTTTTTACTAGAACAAAATTCTTTTGATCCAGTGGCTGCAGCTATTAATTTAGGGATCCAGACATAAAGTCTTTATTATAGAAGATTGCCAGTCTTTTTACCAAGAAATCTGTCAGCCAGTCCTCTTAGTCTGGGGAAGATGAACAATCTGGCCATCTTTAGCTCTGGATGTGACAAAGACCTTTAAATTGAGCACAATAAAATCAACCATGGATAGTGACAGAAATAATTTAAGAAACTATTTAAGTTTCCGATTCTTTGTAGCAAAATGGAGGGAAGAGTATTTAGTTATCTTTGGATTTATGAACTCTGATTATTCTTATTTTTAAAATTCCTAAGGAAGCCTCTCTGTCTTCACTTTATGAGAGTATAGAGCATACTTACCTGCTCTGGACTGTTCATTATTTTTCTATTGCTATGAAAACATCCTCTTTTTGATAAACTCCTCAGAAGGAAACATTCTGGGGCCTCTCACAGTTTTGTTGCTCCATTGTTATTGCTGTTATTCAAGGTAAGCTCCCTGCATTATGTTACCAGCAGTTTCTGCTATGCCTGCATCACTTTTCTGCATCCTTTTTAATCTTCTCCCCATTGCTGTGAGCTTAGCATACAGAGGATCTTCTTGGCTGAGCAGTAAAATTCCTATAATGTCCATACTTCAAATTACCATGTAATGTCATATCTGATCTTGGATATTGCTGGATTACAAGTTAGGACTCTTCAGGCACTTCCTTGATTGTTTTCAAGAAAAGCATAATTTTGTGTTTGGAGTGCATCCTGTATACAAACTGGCAGAATTGCTTTGTGTAGGTCTTCAAATTGTATTTCATGTCTCCCAGGAGGATGCTGATTTCAAGAATTTCCCAGGAGGTTTTCAGATGCTGCCCTGTTTCAGGTCTCTCAGAAGATGGCTGGGCAGGCTCAGCTCTACTCTGTTATAAATTGTTCCATTTTGGAGCACTTGGAACTTCTCCCATGAGAGGCTGACAAACTTCAGCCTCAAGCAGGTTTCTTGGTATAAGGTAGTCATTGTCTGGAGTGTGAAAAGTGTTTTTCAAAACTCTCTTCACAGCTACGGAGAGCTTTAGAATGTCCTGCTCATGATCTAGCTGGGAAAATTGCTTTATTTTGCCATATATATCACTGCTAGAATGTTTCTGTAATGGTGACTGAGGGTGGGGGAAACATGAAACATTACAGGATGTTTCATATTAGAAATGAGTTTGAGATAGGTTGTGACTAAGAGTGTTTTACTGTGGGTGTCTGAGAGAAGGCCCACTATGAACTAAGTCATGTGGAAATGATTCCAAGACACTTAATGTATTTTGCAATTCATAGTACTTATTATCCATGGCTCTCAAAGCACTTTCAAGAAAGGTTAATGCTGTGAGAAGCCTTTAACACAGGGGCTGCTGTTTTGCATGGAATAAACTCACAAAATCACAGAATGTTGAACAGGGCAAGCTGACTGAGAAATACAGAGTGGAAAGATGGTTTGGAAAGGGATGAGGCTGAGCTCCTGAGATGATTAAACAAGCTGCAGTGCACGTGGTACTCATTTGCTCCAAATAAACTGATTTTGCCCCAGGAGTCCAAGCTCTTAGTTTATGTCTAAACTCCGGTTATTGCTCCCTACTGTAAACCAACAGTGAAAGAATTGCAAGGCTAGATAGGGGAGACACAGTTCAATAGCATCAGAACACCAGGACCCAATCATCCTAAGGGATGAACAGTCAGAGGCCTGTGATGACTCCTATGGCACTAAGAACAGACAACAGACAGCATTACCATTGTGACACTGAAGCCATGAAGCCTAAAGGTCAAGTAGCTAGTGGTGCCTTGAAATAGCAAAGAAAAAAAATGTGCTACAGTGACCTAGCACTTATCTAGAAGTGGTCTTCATTGTGCATCTGTGTTTGTGCATCTAAAGATTTAACCAAGATTATAAATTTTTTAGTGCACTACTGGAAACGTGAGCTTGCAACATAGGTTGCTACTGGGTACATACATGGTCTAGCATATGCACCAGGCATCTGGAAAGTAGCTCTTGATGAAACATCATTAGCAGCAAATTCACCAGGAGAATGGAAATGATTTCCATAGGCCACAGAACAAAAACCAATCATGCTAAGTATTGGTCCCAGTCCCTGGCACTTTCTGATAAACTTGAAAGCTGTGTAAAGGGAAGGGGTTTAGGACATTTAGTCACATGTCTATACTACTTTGCCAGCTGTTGTTAGTGCTGGTAATAACTGATTCCTCAGGGTGACTCTTCTGATCTCCTAATCTTTTAATTAGCCAGAACTGATAACAAGAGGTGACCTCTGTAGACAGGGCAATGGAAATTATACTGAATCCCAAACAGAGGGGAGACTTACAGTGTTTTAGAGTTGAAAACTGTTATTATTTAAGGTATCATTCATTGTTCAGAATGTGGCATTTCCCCTGTTAAATACAGGTGGAGGACACAACATGCAGCTTTGAAAGACACCTAATGTATTTTAATATATTTGTTACAGGAACAGAGAATGATAACCCCATGCAAACCCACACTACACAGACATTTTGTTTGTGCCCTGTGCAGGAGAAATACCATCTGTAGCAAGGGAATGATGGAGTTTTTTAATAAAGTCTTCTAACTGCACTGGATGTTTGGACTTCCTCTGCCTTCCTTTCTTTCCACTTCTTTGCTAAAATTGGCCAATTCACTTCTTGTAGAGATGACTCCCAGCATTTGTTGAGAAGTCACTGGCATCTAAACATATGCTTCTGATGAAGCTGATGCTGACTACCTAAAAAAAAAGAATCTGTCTCTCCCATAACACTCTACACTGTTTCATCTTCCAAGTCAGCTTCCATGGAAATGAGCTGCTGGACATCCCTCTTCCCAAGTCAAAAAGCCCAGAGAAAATAGCACCTGCTCTCTGGTGTGCAGGTCACATTCTTGTGGATCCTTGTAAACTAGCAACCTTGTAAAGCCAGAACCAGCTAATATTCTCTCAGTGAGGAAGGTAACCTAGTGCTTTTTAACCAGTGGGGAAAACACTGTTATGTACCTATCAATATGTAAGAGAACATAACAGAAAGGGAAGTACTTTCCATACTTTTCTTTTTCCTTTTCAAAAATAAAAAGAAAAATCTGGGTAAGGAAATGTAGAAATCATCATCATGGTATGTTTCTACCTCTAAAGTATGTGATGGGTGTTTCAGGCAGTTTTCTCCTCACTGAGGAGAGACCTAAGGGCAGATTTGGAGTCATGTGAAGCCATTTTGCTTCTCTAGAACTGCAGCTACAGCTACAGCTTTGCTTGGCCCGGCTATGTCTGGCTGTTGTACAGCTGTGATGTACCACACCTCACCAGCTGCTGCCATGGGGTGAGCCCATTCCCAAGGCTCAGTAGAATCTGTGCCTTAGGCTAGAAGAGCAGGATGTATGGAAAGCTTCTTTATGTTACAGTACTTTGCCTTCCAAGGAGAGTTGGTGTCGAGGCAGACGGAGCTCAGTGGTGAGTCTTTCAGGGCAGGATGTGGAGGATACCAAGTTATCTTGGAGTTTTGAAATGGATCTGTGGGGCTTTTGTTTTGCTGCTATTACTATCAACCTGTTCTTTAAACAATTGTTAAGGCTGTGCTTCCTGCTTGTTTTTAGAAGAGGAAGCTAGTTGGGTTGTGCACATCCAGTGGGGCAGTGTTAGTTATTCTTTTGATTTATGAACTCATGCAGAGGAGGTAGAGATGAGCCATTACTACATGGGTTCAGTCACTACAGAAACACAAAACAGATTGACCCTTTCCCTAAAGCTGTTATAGTTTATATGTAACTGAGTTGATTTTTAGGAGAAAAGGATGATTTGTCACAAAGTATTTTAAATACTTGAAGATACAATACTTGATCAGCTCTGTAAAATATATGCAATTATCAGTGGAGACTATAATGCCCAGTTGTGCAAGACCTTGTGTGATTACTAGGGCCTGACCATGAGAAATTTAGACCATGGTAGATAAGGGAGAATAAGCAAAGCAGTTCCATAATTTCCCATAGTTTCAGAAAAAATGCCATAAAAAAATTAACTTTGTTGCAAAATGAAATCAAAATTGCAGAACGTGATAAGGAGTATCCTTAATAGAGGCCAGAAGGGTCATATCCATTGATGCCAAGAAGATCATATCCAATGATTTTTATTTTTCTTCATGAGATGTTGCCATCTGAGAATACTGTCATGTCCCAAGCTGAATTCTGAAATAGGCAGTTCGCAAGTTCATTTAATCAATCTGTAATTATTGATTTGGTTTCAGAGAGGAATGTATGGTCAGTGAAATAACAGGCTGGCTGCACTTTCTATTCTCCTCCCAGAAGCTAAGGAAAGACTATTATAGTCCAAGATTATTGCCAGAATCTGTCTAGCTGTTAACAATGTCTGCCCTATCTTCAATGATTCCTGCATTGCAATAAGGAACAGAAAAAGATTTCTTGTTCTCTTACATGTTCTGTTCACTTGCTTGAAACCTCAGGAAAGAAATTTCCTCCAATACAGCAGCTGGCAGGTATCCAAAATGGATTATAACCAGAACCACTACCCCAAGAGAGTATCTGCTCTTTCTGGGAAACAGCAAATGAACATCAATCAGAAGAGCACACACAAAAGGCAGGCCATAAAATGTTAGTAGACCTGACCACAGATGAAGCTTTCGGGACCTGATACAAATTTAACTATGTCATGCAAAATCAGTTCTTGAGCTTCCAACTCATCATAGCCAACAAATTCATCTTGGGTAGATGCATCTCTTACAGCCTGTGCAACAGGATAAACCCTACGGTTCTTAAACTGTCTATGGATCATTTCCTTGACTGATCCCATTCCTGTCATCCATCAGTTCATTGGAACAAGTTTACAGAAATAAAAATATGTGGACTGAAAAAAATGTAGTGCTGACACAATGGGAAGAAGTACTAAATTATCTGTGAATGAGTCAACAGAATCCTACAGATCTGTTAAATTAAGACTGGGTTTATCAGTGAGCCTGAGAAAAGAGAGTACAAAGAAACATAAAATGTCCAACAGAAATTTGCTCACACACACTTTAAGCCAAAAATGAAGAACGGGATTCTGAAACATGTAGGGAAAAGATGAGGCTTGTTAACAAATAGGATTGAGGTAAGAAGTGGGAAGAAAACATACCTACTTATACTGTAAGAAAGTTATAAGGGAAGGGAACAGCAGATTCTTCAATAGATTTGAAGGATGACATTAGCTGAGGGTATCACTATATCTTTTTCAAGTCACATGGACAAAGCATCAAAGAGACAAAGACTTCTTAAAGACTAACAGTGTGAGCCTAACACTGTGAGATCAATCTACACAAAAGACAGGAAAGAGTTCCCAACAATCAATGCAACTGCTAATAATGTAGCACAGACAAATGTATTTAGGGTTTATTTAGGCATCATCTAGTACTTGCACATAGATAATATGGACAGAGGGATCTCTAGGTGAAGAATCTGGTGTCTGCAGTAAAAGTGAATGGCTCCAATGAGGCATTCTGGATGTTTGTTTTTACAGAGCACTCATCTTCAAATGGTTTTGGTCTGCCATCCCTATAAGTAAAAAAAAATTGAGAATGCTCCACAAAGCCTGGGCTCTTGGAGTTAATTCCTGAATCTGCTAAGCTCTGGAGGAGTTGCCTGACTTTCTGAGCTGATGCACACCCCTTGCTTCAATTGGGATGAAACCAGGGTGGGCCACTCTCTGCTGGAGGCACCATAAGGCCAAGGGAGACACCAGGGAAGGAGAGCAAACTAGTAAGATTGATGTCTGTAGAGCAAATTCAACTTTCATGCTTAGATACCCACTGCTTGAATTGATTCTCAGAATCCTTTGCCATTGTTTGGGTAGATGTTTGCTGGGAAGCATTTTCACAGCTCTTGGAGTCTATGGAGGAATGAAAATGATTTATTCTAACAGATAGCAGTTTGGGCACAAAAATAACCATTTCCATCTGTAAATGAGGTACCAAACCTTTCCTTAGAACATTTATTTTTGATCTAAAATACTAAATCATTCAACCTGTTAACTATTAAAGGTTTGACAGTTTAAGATAGAGAATCAATACATTTCTGGAAGCTGGAATTTCCTCTCTATAGACTGTTTTAGTCTTAGAAGTGTATAATTTGTAATTTTGCAGTATGATTTGAAAAATGCAGTACTTCATGCTTTTTTTCCCCCTGTTTACTATAATTCATGTATTTTTGAGTTATATGATGGTATCTTTTCGGTTTAGTGATAATGTGATTTCATTTTAAGTGCCAGCTATCTGAAAGATCCATCTAAGTGATTTCAAGGAATCCTTTTTAGCTATAGCAGTCTGGGAGATCAGCCTGTGAGGTAGCATAAGTTCAATTTCCAGTGTGTTTGCATGCATAGAGCAAAGGCAAAACCCTTTTTTCTTGTCTTTCCTGTGTGCCAGAGATCAGGAAGAATGTTAGTAAGATTTCAGAGTTGTCTGGAGTAAAGAAAGGAAATGGCTTGTGTATTTGCTGTTCTTAGTAAACTTCTGTTTTCCTGAGTAGAAGTTTAAAAATCCATTGCAAATCAAGAATTTTCTCACTGTTGAGCAACATGCAATTCCAGGAAGATTAATGTAATCCATCAGATTCGTTCTCTTGTTCTTTGGATTAATAAATCTAGCTAAAATCTAATTTCTTAGTCCAATTTTGTTTCTACTCCAGGAGTTTGCAAGGTTATGTATATTCAATATTCAATAGATTGAAGACTTAAACTGAGGACCAGGAAATATGATATTAAATCTATTTTAATCTTGTTGTGCAATTTTAAATTTTACGTTTCTGTGGAAATACTAATTTAATTTTGGTGTTCACAATTGCCTCCTTTTTTTCCTTTTTCGTTTCTTTTCCTTTTTTTTTGGCAAATACACACATGAAGGTATACTCTGTATGATAGTTCCCCTGACCAAGAAGATATACTATACCTGTACCAGTCTGAGTCATGCAATGGTGTAATTTAATGTGCACCCATTTAGAATCCTAATTTTTGCATTTTATTATACTAAAAAAACCATGAGTTCCCTAATTGGATTGAAATTGGAATTCATTTGCAATGTACAAATAGCTGTACATGTGGGGGGTTTTTTTGTTAACCGGACTGTTGGTGGTAGTTTTACTTAAAGCTTAATATAATATTTTTTACTGAAAATGGAGTATTAAAAACCCGTCTCTACTTAGGGAATTCACCATATTGTTTCTGTTTGTTCACAGCTTTTTGGTATTTTAACCTAATTTTAACCTAATTGGTATTTTAGCTTAATATATACTCACATGTTATTTTTATTAATATTTTGTAAAAGAAAAACCTTCCTGGCTTTTCAGCTCGCAGTTGATTTTTCAGCTTTCAGTGAATAAGTCTTTGAACTGAACTAGTTGAATAAACCAAAACATTTCCCTGTACTAAGAGAAAAGGCTCCTGTTGTCAAAGTAAGATTCCTTAGCTATTAACAAGCCATGAATCTAGAAGTTTGGACAGTGGGTTATGTGGATTTAGTGGTTTGGTTTAAAGTGACAACTGAGAAACTGTACTACTTGCTCTTTCCATGTTGATTTTTAAACCGGTTATTTAAGGAAAACACGAAAGGAAATACGCTTCTGCACTTCAGCTGCTTTGGTTTACAGCCCAACAGAAGTTTAAATTACCTGTATTTGTGATGTTTCCTTTATGCCCAGTGACAGCAGAAGTGGCTGATGAAAGGAGCAGGTGCTGAGTAGGTTACATGTATACATATTATGCTGAAAACAGTAAAAATGTAATCCCACTACTGCTGGAAGGTAGGTGTTCATAATTTCATTATATTCTTTCTGCCTAGAGGTGAGTGTGCTTGCTTCTAAGCTAATTCTAGGAGTTTTCTGTCTCTTTCTCTCTTCACTGTGGAGCAGGAGAATAGATTAAGGCACACTGAAAATCTTAGTTTGGTCAATAACTAGATTAGAATTAGGGTGAAGGTGTTCAGATACTAAATGGTACAAATCCTGACTTCTAAAACCAGCCCTAGGCAGTAATCATACTGCAGTAATCATACTGTAGTGTCTCTTCAGCTATTCTGAGATTAATCTTGTTCATTCAAAGACAGAGGCCTTCTTTAGGTTTTCTTAAAATGCAGCCTGCATCATTCTTTGCTTTTTGTCACCTATCAGGCCATCCTCTTGCATTGTCATAATGCTCCTGGATGAAATAGGTTTTATTTTCTCTCTCTTAGTCAAACAGTTGCCAGCAGGACCCAGCCGGGAGTATGTGTGGAGTAATCTCAGGAGATGAATGGCTGTCCCTCTGTCTCACACTGAAATGTCTGTACTCCTGTACATGGGGTATCTGCATTGTACTGTGAACCCTCTCCTCCTTCCTTCTGGGTTCCACTTTTGTCCGGGGAGCCTTTCTGCTTTCAGCCTGAGTACCTCCGGTGAGCATGGAACATTGGTTTATCTTCTTTCCCCACAGCTCCCTTTGAATTCTCTCATTTAACGCCTGGAGCTCTTTTCAGTCAGCAAAATTTACAACTATATACTGCTTTCCCTTAAGATTTTTTCCATGGGTGTGTTTAAAGCATGGTTTGAGGGGAAATCAGGATGGTGATTCTTGCTCTTTTTATGATGAATAAACGCCTTCCTTCTCTCCCTACTCCCAGGGAAAAAGCCTGCCTCCTTTGCTATGTTTCCTGCAGGAGGGCTCTTTGGAGAGGTCGAACACAGACAGGGAGCTTTCACCATCCTTCATGACAGAGTTGTTGAAGCCTTTTTACCCTAAACAAAAACCCTTTTTGCGTTTTTCACTGCTGCTCAGAAGCAGGGCGGCGTTAAAGCCGTGCGGTTCCGCGGCGGGGGAGCGGCGGGACGGAGCCGACCCCCGCTCGGGGCTGCTGCTGCAGCGCGGCCTCTGCCCACGGGGCGGCGCCACAGCACCGCGCTTGGCTCGGGGCCGCGGCAGCGCCGGGGCTTCCCTCGGCCGAGCCCCGCTCCCCCTGCCTGGGGCAGCGCCGGGGCTTCCCTCGGCCGAGCCCCGCTCCCCCTGCCTGGGGCAGCGCCGGGGCTTCCTTCGGCCGAGCCCCGCTGTCCCTGCCTGGGGCAGCGCCGGGGCTTCCTTCGGCCGAGCCCCGCTGTCCCTGCCGGGGCCAGCGCTGGCGGAGGGGACACCGGGAGCCGCTGATGTCCCCAGCGCCGGTCCTTGGCCGCCCCTGGCGCGGCTGCTCGCCCTGCCCTGCTCTGCTCCCTGCGGCGCCGGGGCCGTCGAGCCCGGGGCGAGGGAATGCTGCGAGCTCCAGCTGCTGCCCTGCACTTGTGCCGGGTTCCTTATCCGCGGCTGGGCAGAGAGAAGCCGAATAGGATAGCGCGTCTTCCCTGGGAAACTTGTCACGTCACCCCACGCAGTTCTCGGGTGCTGCCTTTGGCCACCACCATCTCTCAGGGCACCAGCCACCTGCCAATCTCTTCTGCGTCGTGTTTCAATGCCACACTTAAAAGTTACTCAGAAATCTGGAAGAGCTTTTCAAAGTAATGTCTTTAAACAATCTTCCTTTTCATCTGAGATTGGCAGACACTTAGTGAAGCTCAGTCCAGGATCTCAAGAGGGTGAAACAACTACACAACTATTTCATGTTGATTATGGTACAGGCTCATAGAAATATTTGTGGTATGACTTGGTCCATATTGTTTCTGTAGCTTTATAAGCAGAGACTTGGGAGAGCCTGATTCTACGTTATGAATGTAATAGAGCATATGAATGTTGGCTACTTTGGAGACCAGTGCACACTGAAAAGTA
Organism: Thryothorus ludovicianus; assembly: GCA_013397245.1. NCBI lineage: Eukaryota > Metazoa > Chordata > Aves > Passeriformes > Certhiidae > Thryothorus > Thryothorus ludovicianus. Next base: position 1,008,917 of record VZTB01017563.1, on the reverse strand, counting down.
CAGTGGACGTCTTTGAAAATCACTGTCTTACAGTTTTCCTCCATTAAATGCCACCATTTTGCTAAACAGAGATGTAGGGAAGCTCTAGCATGCCTGTTGCCATCAGTAAGTGTACAGCAGCTAGCTCCGTGGCCAGGCAGGAGGAGGTGCTGGTAGATGGTCATGTAAGGCAAGGAGGCAAGGAATTCTTGATTACAGTTTGGTCCTGTGTGTAACTGAGGTAAGGCACTGATCAGGCCTTTACACCTCAGAGAGGTTGAGTAGAAGACAAGCTAACATAAAATGTATTGATAGATGGTCTTTCTATTACACAAAAAAATGTTGGTGCTGAGGCTCCATGAGTGACAAGCCCACAAGCTCTGTCTCCAGTGACATTGCCCAGATGGTGCAGCTCAGAACATCCACGTTCCTGCTGGTGCTGGCAAAGGGGCTGAGCTCAGCGCCAGCTTTAGCCCAGTGTATTCTTTGGCTTTTCAGACCTAAGTTTCTCTGTAGATCATGAGGGAGTGTGGGAGCACCTGGGAACAAACATATCCCCAGACATCAGTGGAGTGTAAGAAATAGATGTAATGTTAGTGAGAAAGCAGCTCAGCAGTTGAGGTGTTGAGTGTGTACTCGTACTTGCTTGCATAGAGGTTGATAGCTCAAGCAGGTTTGTGAGTGTCTTCCTGTAACTTGTCCAAGCACCACTGCCCTCTGTCTGTCTTGCCTGCTGCCTCAATGGAAGGTTTTGTTCCCAAGCCCTTGCTGTATAGCCATGTAGTAACAGATGGTTGTGGAAATGCTGAGTATTCAGATGCAGCAGAGTAGGAGAATTCCTTCATCTCTTGATGTAAGTGCCAACAGCTACAGAGACTACAGCAGTGAGTAGTGGGAAGGGCAGTTTGGGGCTTCGAGCTTCCTACAGGAGCTATCTGATGAGACCAGTCTATACAGTTCTGAGGCCCCCCAGAAAATAGAGAAACTTTGCTGAGAGATTGAAGTCCAGAGTATAGGTTTCTATTCAGGGGATAAATCTAGCCAGAAACTATTTTGCTATCTGGTGCATGAGCCCTGATACCCTGCAACCCTGTAGTATCTTTCTCAGAGCACCCTAAAATGCTTAGCTATGTTTTTAAATGTCCCACTCACCTACAAGCTGGTTCAGAGTTTAAAGTCCTGACTGACTGATGGGGGCCCCAAGGCACAGAACTAGGTTACATGATTGTTGCAAGGTCATACTAGTTTATTAGCTCCCATTTGCTGGCTTAAAACTTTAAAGGTTTTACAAAGCTTCAGAGCTTAAATCCCTTTTCAATTCTCTGTCTCTGTGATTTTCTCCTTCATTTTTAAAAATGTAAACCTATTAAATCTCCTATGGGCAGCCTTTTCTGTTTGTAGAAGATCACATAATCTAACTCATAGTGGGAGGAGACATCTAAAGTTGTACATGCTAGACAAAAATCTTGCTGAATTTTGTGTATTTGTTTAACCTCTGTGGAACCTGACACATACAAAAAGTACTTTTGTTCTATTTCTGAAAAGAGCAGTATGCTTGTGAACCATGTGAGGATCCATTGGCCCTTCTGGTCCATTAGTTACCACAAGTGAGTGTTAATATTCAAAATGAGAAAATCCCTTTAAATAAGCAAGTCATGGGTTTTAGGAAATCTCTGAATTACTGATACTAACCTTTGTTCCATTTGGGTATTTCTTTACTGTTTCAAGGACTGTAAGATTACCTGGAGAAGATTCGCCCTGGATGCAGATTGGAAGACAGTTAGGGAGGCTGCAATTTCCTATTAACACTGTTTGGTGGTGCCTTTGGGAAAGACAATATCACCACATATCTCTTCTCTTGCACTTCTCCCATTCCCAACCATGCTGTGACTGCATCCTGCCCTGCCTTTGTATGCCAGAAGTCAAAAAAGAACAAGGGAGTAATGGGAAATCTGATATGAAATTCAGTTGCTAAAGAATGGGGATATAATTAATGCCAGTCGACATAGTTTTATGGAAACTAGGTCTTGTCAAACAAACTTGATCTCAATAATGTAATCTCAAAGAATGGATTGTTAAAGGCAATTGTATAGATGTGAGGTACTTATACTTTCATAAAGCATTTGACTTAGTACTGCGTGACAGTCTGGCTAAAATTTTAGTATTACATGATATCAGTAAAGTGCCTGTTAAATGAATTAGGAACTGGTTAGTGAAGACAGCTCAAAGGCATCATTTGTGGGAAGTATCACTGAATGAGAGAGTGTCCAGGGGATTTGGCAAGTACTGATATTGAGTTCAGTGCTATTTAACAGGTTTGTCCATGATTTGGAAGTAACTATCAACCATAGCTGAGTGTTAAGTTTTGCAATGTCACAAGATAGGGTGATAAATAATGAGAAAAACTATAATATAAAGTGATTAGCATCACAAGGAAAGTTAATTCTACCAAAATGTGTATTAGCATTCATGTTCAAAGTAATACACTTGGGAGCAAGTACTGTATCTTTCAGTCCTCCATTCTGTAGCTTTATATTTAAGAAAAAGCTATTGCATTCCTTAGAAGTTGACCACAAGAGCAGGAAGTGGGAGTGCTCTGTAACCTATAGGCACTGACAAGCTGCTAGCAGAATATACCTCTAGTTTATGGTTTTTAAAGGAAGGTAGAAGAACTGAAGAGATCAAAGCAGAGGAACCAAGATGACTTGGAATGAGAAAATAGAGCTCAGTTAGTTTCAAAAACATTGAGAAAGGTAGTGCAGAAATACCTAAGTGGAGAAAAAATGCCAGGTGCACTTTTACCCCCCTAGGATCAGAGGACCCTTTCAGAACAACAGAAGCCAATATCTAGAACCTAGAACAGTTTCTATTAAAACTGCTAGAGAAATTTATATTAAAATAAGGTATATTTATTTCAAGAGAAGAATGAACAAATATTGGAAAGACTTAAAATGATGCTTTTTGTTTTGCATAGCTTCAGCATCTCTCCAGTGCCTTAATGAAGGAATCATTTTAACTCATTATCATTCAGATCAAAGTGTAATTTTGTGGTCTGTAATATAAAGGAGGGCATCTGCATGGTCTTCACTCCCTTAAGTATGATTCCATGAAGTGAGCACTGTGCTGAAGTTTCCTGTTGGCTAAGCATCATCTTTGTCTTTGCATCATATGAGGTCATAGGCAGCCCTGCAGTGTTTCATTGTGCCAATATTCAAAAAGAAACACCTGCATGAGCAGGTGGTGTGTTGGGTATATACATATACACACACTCTGTATATAACCTGCAAACCCCCATTGTTCTTCCACCCTAAGCTCCCAAGCCACAAGTGTTTCTAGCAATGAGAATAAGCCTTCTGTGGCTTAGGCTACGTTTCCAACCCACTGCCTTCAGTCATCTTGCTAAGTCAGGCAGACTGCTTATTCCAATCTTGTTTTCTGGCCCCTTCACCTACACCTAGAGCTCCTGACTGTTCCAAAGACAGTCCATACTGCTCTATTTCCCTCTTTCTCAACCTAGAGTTTAGGTAGGTTATTTCTTCTGGTAGGAGTCAGTATGGGGAGCTGTGAAAAATGAAAAGGGTGCTAAGGCAGTCTCAGTAGGTCCAAGTAAGAAAATGCTCTGCTGTGTCTCCTTTCTTTGCACCTCTGAGTCTGCAGATCCAGGGGAAGTGCAATTGGAAATACTTAGAGGCCTTGGACAAAAATTAATAGGCAAAAATGGGAAAAGACACAGGAAGATATGAGATAGAGGAAGCAGAAAGACCAGTATGAGGAGGCTGACAGAAGGGCTTTCTAATAAAATTTTTTTATTAGAAGATTTCAGGAGAAGAAACAAAATTGTTTGCAGCCAAAGCTGCAGTTTTGAAAATCCAGAGGCTTATGTGTCCATCTCCTGAAAGAACTGCAACACCATCCTGCTTCTTTCTCACAATGGTCATGGACATATGTCCTCTCCTCCTGTTTTGTGCTTCCTGTGGAGTTGGGTCCGCTGATCCTACTCTAAATACTGATGCTGCATTCCTGGTAGGAATTCCCTGCATTCCCACAGTGGTTGTGGCCAGGGTCAGTGGCCCTTGCAACAGCTGTGTGCCCTTTACCCTTGCCTTCATTCTCTGTAATGGCACTACCACTGATTTAATAACATTAATGTTTAAGCCTTTCTTAGATCTTTCTACTTCCATTTGCCCTCTTCTTTTATCTTAATTTGGCTGGGAGAAATGGCAGCTTTTCTTGTTTGCTAACAAACCTGCCTAGAGCAACTTGGCAGGTGGCAAGGAAAGCGATGTGTCTGTGGCACAGAGCAAAGCCTGCCAGTGTCTCTGTGGACCAAGACTTTTTCTCAGATATGCTTCATGTTTTCAAATCCAATGACTTATTTTGTGAGTCATATTTTTTTCTGTTCCATGTGTGATTAAATCGGCACTGTGTAAAGCTTTGTCAGAGGAAAAGAAAAATATCTGGCTTGTAGGATAGACAGTATCGAGCTGGTCAGGATTCTTACATGGGATACTGCAAATATTTACTGCAGCAAATCTGAGCTGGACTTTTCCACGGGCTAGTGCAGCTGTAGAACTGTAGCAGCTGTAGGACTGAGCCCTTGCCAAAGAAGCACTTATTAATTCACACAGAATGAAAACATTCCAACAGGAGAGACTGTTCCCAGAAGGAGAAATTACACTATTCAAAGTATTTAGCTATTGTGGGGAGGAGCTAAGGTCAAGTTTCAGGTCCAGAAAAGTAGACCAGGTGCTCAAGCCCAGATCCCTTATATCCAGTGTAGGTCTCCTTCTACATGCAGGTTCTATGCTGCCAGTGTAAATTTAGGGGGCTTTCTTTAGCAAAAGTTTCCTCGAGACAGTGAATTCCTGCAAAACATGTCGATTCAACAAACTTAGTATTTCCCAACAAAGCTGGTTATGCCAAAGACACAAGGAAAAGAACCCCACAGCCCATAAGCAGTTCTGTGGATGAGATACTGACAAGTAGGTAGAGAGGGAGATGTTAAGGGAGATAATTAGTTTGTTGCCCAAGCATGGGCAGCATTGTGGCAACTGCTTAACCCATGCCTCTCTTTTGAGTTCTTGGAACTGTCTTTTGTGTTTGGGCTGCAGCATGTGGCAAATAAACAAATTTTATTTAGAATCATAGGGAAGATTGGGAGATTTAAATCATTCTCTATTGAAGGCAGTGTTATGCCTGCAAAATACCATACTGCCTTTCCTTTGCCTATTGCTTTTCTGTGTACAGGAGAAATGAAGCTGTGTTTTGATGCATGGTGCTCTTATGACATGAACTTTGGGATTTTAGCCTGTATGGAAAGAAATCCTACCATTACATTTACTCTGCTTTTCCTGTTTTCAGTGCTGTTGTTTTGGAGCAGTTCCTAGGGCTGTTTATTTCAGATGCATGGCTACTTCTCCTTTGTGCCCATTTGGACCACGGCTACTAATCAATGCTATCAAAAGACATCTTAGTAGAGAGATGATCACCTCCTTACTCTTCCTAGAATTATTGTTGTGTTTGCTTGTAACTGGAAGGATATGTTCTCTCTAGGCCCTTGATATTGCATCATGTAAAGTGCAAGGTCACTTCTACAGCACTGGTTTTCATCCAGCCCCACTGCTGCTTGTGAAGAATTCTCTAATAACTGCTTGGCCTTTAGAGTGAGATAGTCTCAGTCTATTGCCAGTGGACATCTGGATCAGAGTCATGGCTGGCATTGACCAGCCCCCTTGACAGTAGTCTTGGCAAAGAAGTCAGGAGTTGAACAAACCATTAGATAATTAGAATCTACTGCAGTGATTTGCAATCAAAGATCCTAAAGAAATGGATGCAGAGGGTTCTCTTGTACTCATAGAAATAGGTCCAAAGGAGTCAAACTGGTTCTGAAAATGTTTTGTTTTCTCTGACACAAACCCCTGTGTGTATGGCAAGCTTTTGCTGAATTTCCTGACCAACTATGATCTCTTTTAAGGGGACTTTCAAAGCCAGAAATTTTATAGGAACAGACCTGGATCTTTTTGTGTCTTGTTCACCATATATAATGGATAAATGTTTCAATTGCAGAGTTTTCTATTGCTAGTTAAGGAAACAAAGAGGGTAGTTCTAAAGTGTAAGCTGAACTTTAAGATCTCTTTTCTCTGTTCTCCAGGTTCAGCACAGAAGAGTAGAGGGTTTTTTAAGTCTGAACATCTCACATTGAAGTATTTGTTCTTCTAAGGAAACTAAGGAGATGGGAATTGATCATAGCATCTATATTCAATCTTTTTTGTTTTGCCAGTGCTTTTAGTGAGAAATTTCAACCTTTTCCCTTTCCCCTCTGCTCTCTTGCTCTCCTGTGAAAATGAACAAGATTCATTCCTGGCCTACACACTTAGAGAAGTTTGAAACTAACTCTGTAGATTGAAGCTGGATTTTCTTTAAATATTTCCTTCTAGCGAAGACATTCCTAAATCAGAGGTGTTTGTGTCTATTGTTTGCAGCTCCTCTGATAAAGTATGAAGAAATATGAAGTCACTAGTCAGCAACAGCATGCTTGAATGGCTTTTAACAAGGCTTTGGTGTGGGGTGTTTTAAGCCTTTGTCTTCAAAATCAGAGCCTTTGCCTGTGCTGTGTTAGCACCATTTCATAGGCCAGAATCTGTGTGAAGAAACTAAGCACCTTATTACTGTCTGGTAGCATGAAGAAACCCTAATCCAGAGGGAGACCTGACTAACAGCCCCAAAATTTATTTGGAATCAAAGGTCAGGACACTCATGTTCATTATGATGTCTAGCTGTTTGGGCAGTAGTTTGCAATGCACTTTTCTCTCTACATCAGTCCCGTGCTACATTTATTTCCTTTACTGATGGTTTTGACTGATACAGAAGCTGCTAACAAATTTCTGCAGGGAAGACTTCACACTCCAGATATAATCACCTCCCAAAATGAGTATCACTTTTGTTGTTACAATGACCTATGACAGATACATTATTTTTACTTTAATTTGTGGCTTATAACAAGGGAGTTAAACAGATTTCAGGACTGTAGTTCAAACAGGTATGCATGTAGAATATTTTTCTCACATGAATCTTGCTGATTTTCCCTCATTCTTGATTCTCTCTGCTGTTTGTCACATATCATTTCAAGAGCTAACCCCATCTCTGACTGTAGCTATTCGTTATCAGCCCCTTTGCCTTTACCACTTCCATTTGTAATTTAAACACCCTAATTTAATAGGTTTGTCTCATTATTTTGATTAATCATATTAACTCATATTAATTAAGAGATGGATTTAGGTAATGACAGAGGTTAATGGAGTCAGTTTTCACTTTCCCCTGGTTTTTCAGGGAAGGGGGGACTCGGGTAGGAAGGGAAAATAGAAAGAGAGACTAGAAAGAGTAAAAGAGAGAAACTGTTGGGGGGGAAATCTCAGTTAGCAATCAGAAATTCCCTGCTAATTGAATGTCTGATTTTATTAATGATGAAATTTATAAAGGTCCTTAAGAAAAGAAAAGAATTTAGCCAGTTCAGCAGTTAAGTGTGAATATTAACTAACTCCAAGATAAAAGTTAAAATATCCATTTTCTTTTCTTTTCTCTAGTTCTTTAAATAAAAAGCTCTCTTTGACACTTCATCCCATTAGAGCTCTAGCTTCCTTTGCCATCCATTGCTAGGTGTCTGGAGACTATGCAGAGAATGTAATGTCCTGTATGATTTAAGAAATGCTGACCCTGGAGGGCAGAAAGTTAATACATGGATCACCTTAGTGCTTCTTTTCCTTGATGTTTGCTCTCTGATGAGGCTTTGGTAAGTGGAGGAAGGTTTCCAGCCCTGCCCTACACTCTGTCTCTACTCTGTCATGCTTGTTTCCCTTAGGCTTGAGAAAACACAAACCACAAGCCGAGTGCCAGACCCAGACTGAACTTCGTGTTGGTGCTGTGGGCTACATTTCCATCTTCACAAAGGCCCTTTGCTTATCTAAGACCTCCATGACAGGATCTTATGGTTATCATTCCTGGGCAGCCCACACTGCTCCTAATTTGTCTCTTTCCTATTTGCACCAATATTATATAGGCACAGAATCCCTCTGGGAGAGCAGAACTCTTCATAGCCCTACTGCCATTGTGTAAATGACAGCATGAGGGCAAGTCAGTGGAAAGGGCTTTCATCCTGTGCTCCATGACACTTCAACTGACCTGCTTCAGTCAACTTTTGAACAGAAAATAATTTTGGAGCTGAAGTCAGTTGGTAGTGAAGTGTGGGTTTGCCGTGCAAGATGCCAGAGCAAGCAGTTAGCTTTTTTCCTTACCAGAAAAGAAATTTCCATGACAATAGTAACATTAAAATAGTAATATTTCTGTGAGAATGGTAACAAGTTATACAAAATTTAGAGAGGTAACCATACAGGAAGAAAATCTGTTATGTCAACCCTAAAGTAATAAACACAAGTAAGCACTTTGAACAATTTGTCACAAATCTAGATTTGTCACAAATCTAACTCAAAAACAATTAGAAGAAAAAAGTTGCTTTGTGAACTGTTACCAAAAATATTTTAACAAAGTTGATATCTTTGTATACACTCTTCCAGCAATGTTGCTGTTGAAATGTTGTGCCCACAGGTGACTTGTGAAAGGTGGTGAGTAAAATTTGCAAGACCAGGTTATAGTCTGAAGTGTAGTGCACTCAACCCAAAGATTATATGGCAATAAATTTCAAAGCAAAACACCAGAAACATGGTGATAATTTCCTGTAAAGTATTTGGAGAAATACCCTTTCAGTGTGACTAGTTGTAGTCATTGTTCTTATGGTAAATTGTCAGAATATACTGCCTGTGGAAGGACATGCAGTACCTTTGAGTATCCAGATTGTGCATCTGTGGGACAGTCCCTTGCTCTCAGCTACTTTAAAGTTTGCAACAAAGACAATCTCATTTGAGTTTTTAATTTCAACCAGCTGAAGTGCTAATACCTAACCTGACTGCCACTCAGAAAAAAAAATAATATTTATTTCAGAAGTTGATTATTTTTGGTGATCTCTCAGTAAAATCTAAAGTGGAATTTTTCCATAATCTGTATTTCAGAGTGGATAAATAAGACATATTTTTATTCAGAAGGCGCTACAGAAGTTGAAATCTGATAGACTAAACACTGACCTTTTTTTGTGATTTTGATGAGAGCATCAAAAATCAATTTTGCTTTACATATGATGTTCCAAAACAGGTAAAAAAATATGCTACATTTCAAGATTGTTGGTAACTCGGAAATCGACAGTCTTTTTCTATGAAGGTAGAAAACACTATAAAATTAACATTCAATTTGTTGTTCAATTTTTGCTTAATATAAGCATAATTCAACCAAGGAATGATTTCTGTACGAAATGGCACATGTCCTGAACAGTGGAGAACCACGAGTTTGGAAGATCCAGTTGGTATTCCCAGTTTAGTATCTTTTGGCATACAGAAATATAAGCCTGTAGGACTCATGTTTAAAAAGCTCCAGGTTCAGAAGAGAGAGAATGCTGGGTATGTAACATTAAGGGACTTCAGAAATATATGACTGGAAGCACCTGAATGCAGCCTGACATTATGAAATGACCCAGTAAAATTTCACTAATTTGGGAATTAGAACAATATAACTGGCAGCATGTTTTTCTTCAGAGAGCTAAGGTCTTGTTCAAGCAGGGAAAGCCTCTCAGGCAGACTTTGTCTCTGTGGAGTCTTCCTTCGTGGTTACTGACCCATCACAGCTTCCTCTCTACCTGGGAGTATTTCTAAAACTCCAGTCTCTGAAATTCTGCTTTCCCTTGAAGAATTCTTATTTTATTAAAGCCTGCAAAGCTTTTATCTCTTCAGAAAAGCTTGAAACAGTAGAATATTAATGGCTCAGAAAAAGTAAAAGCCTGACAGGAAAATATAATACGTATATATGGATGTGTGTGTGTGTATAAATATAACGTTCAACAGTACCTCATAATGTTTCAAGACATTTAGAAGATTATTTTGGAAAACAACTCACTCTTGAAGTCTTTCATTTAACAAAACAGTGATGTCAGTGAAGGTTCAGATGGGCAGGACATCAGGTACAACGTTTCCATTGTGGTATTGGGAGGACTGAAATACTCCTTTTTGGAGACTCTTAATGGATACTATTTGAATTAATAAGTGTCTAAAGGGCAAGTTTGAAAAAAAGCTTGACTTCGAAGGTTAGGATTTTTTTTGACACTCCATCATTATAGTTTGAGGTAGAGATTTTTTTTTTTTTAATTACAGTAGACATAAAACCAGAGATTTGCATACTGAGAAAAAGTACTAAATAGGCAAAAGCAGGTTGTACTACTGGATTCTGACTACAAATAAAGATTGAAAAAAATAAGGGCACAGAAAAATTATGTAAATAGGATATTTTTCAACTAAATAAAACTCTGTGGTAGTTTATACTTTATTTTTCTTGTGTTGAATTTACCCCAGAAGAAAATCAGTGGAGTTGCTGCACAGTGTACAGTAGCACAAGGTTAGAAGCAAGTGCTGTATCATAAAATATTACGTGTAAGTGTATACATGCTTCTTTGTGAGTGCACTGCATCTCTTTGTCTATGCATATTCAAGTGTATATATTTCACAGCTGCTGTCTGCATAATTCACTTCCAAACCCAGCATGCGTTCATTTTCATAACTTTTTGTTCTATTACAATATTAATGGGACTATCAATGGGAAAGGACAAGAGAAGCATTTTTAATGTTTATCTGACAGTTGCAAATTTCACTTGAGGTTGTTTACTGGGATCTGATTGTTGGCAAAGAGGAGTAGGAAAGGCAGCAAGATGAATGGGATCACAGGAAGAAGAGATGTATTTATGGGTCCTCTTAGCACCATCTAAGAGTAATAAAAAGTCCTGTTTTACCCCTCCTTTACTCAGTCTTCAGTTTAAAACACAAAAAAATGAGGGATTGTTTTAATTAACTTCTATTTAATTCAGGTGGCCTGTTCAAAGTGAAACACATTGCATTTAAATATGTGAAAAATAGGTGTATATGTATATTCTCATCCAGTATCTTTTCTCTAGTGGAAAAAATGCCTGCAAATGAGAGAGAGTTTGTGGACTTGTGGATGAATCTGCAATGTGATGTCAAACTGTGTACCAAATTACTGCCAGGGCTTGTCTTTTTTGACCTTCAGTTCCTGGACTATCCAAAAATGAGGCTTATTTTTTTTGTGGGGAGAGCTAACAATTTTCCCAATTTTGTTCTGCAGTTTTATGAACTTGGGCACTGCACATCCAAACTTCCTGCTCTACAACAAACATTACCTCAGACAAAAAAAAAAAAAGACAAAACCAAGCAAAAAACAAAAGCTCCCAAAACAACAAGACCTACAAACAATCCTGGAATTCTGTTAGTTAGTTAGTTTATATTTTAAAGTGTTTAAGTATGAGTTTTTCAACTAGAAATTCAGAGCACCTAGCTTTCCATGCACCAATATTTAGGAACAGAATCAAAAATTTATAGACTATAGGTAGCACAAAAGCAGTAGTGTGGTGGCCTAAGAGAATTGTGTTCCTCTCTATCACCTCTGTCACAGACTACTGCAGAAATAGAAGCATTTCAGAGGTAGGTAGCAGGCTGAGTTGTTTGGAAAAACAAACTGTTTATCTGTAATGGTAGTGTGAGGGAAGAGTTTAGTTTTTCACACAACATGAAATCAATTTTAACTAGTTACGTAGATTTGAACTGCTAAATTCTCCTTCCTGGAAAGTACAGCTCATGTGCTGCTCTTGCTGTTCTTCTCATTAGGCTGGGCTTTTTTGGTGGACTCTGTATCCTTTGATGTGCCTTGACTGCTCACCCAGACGCTTTTGTGNCTGCTCACCCAGAAGCGTTTGTGAGTACTTAGGCCACCACTATAGAGCACTGTGGCAGATTTTTTAAAAATAAAATATATCAAATATATTTTCTGCAGGAAGCAGAAACTTACCCCAAAATTGTAATTATGTCTAAGGTAATTAATTTGGAGAAAAACTTGCAAGAACCTTCATTTGTCAGTGTATAAAATAATAATTGTCATAGTATGTAGTACAACAATTCTTACAGTGTTTTATCAAGGGGAAAAATTAAATTTGGGAAGGGGCAGATACAAATCCCTTGGGGGGGAAACAAACAACTGTACGAAATAGGGTAATGGATGGCTTTTACCATTTGCACTCTTTTGTCAAAGCACCTCTCAGACAGAGTTAGACTGCTTTGTCCTGCACTGAAAGTACTATGGTACAAATAGATGTGTGATAGTACATGGGAAAGAGAGCTTGGATGGGTAATGAGAGAACTTGACAATGACCCAGTCAACCAAAACAGTGACCTCTCTGAGTTGCTGTTGTGAGCCTGCCTGATCTGTGAGCATTTGGGCTGGCTTTTTTTGGTAGAGACTTCCTTTTCTGGCCTGTGGCCCTGCCTTTGCTGGATCCCTTTCTTTCCCATTCTGGGAGCTGGGGAGAGCCATAGTCATGCACACAGTTCAGCTGCTTTGAAAACTGTCTTGTGGGAAAAGGGGGGAGGTGAGAATATGCTTCACTGCTGCTTGTGGCAGGATCCCAGAGAGACACAGAGACATCAGTGGAGTCTACACATCACTGCCTGTTAACTCCACTCACTGTTTATCAACTACCAGCACTAATTTCTGTTCAGTGTTATGTTTGGGTTAATTACAGTTAGGTTCCTTTCAGTAGTTAGGTTAATTAAAGTTGTGTATTCCCTGTTGTCACTTCCCCCAAAAGAGGGCCTGATCCTGGCTTGGTTTCTTGCCTGCAAAGTCCAAATTCAAACTGGGACTAAGGTGATCTGGGGCAGTGCTTTGTTAGAAAGCCAATGGAGGAGCATCAACCATGTTGCAGGGTCTTTACCAAATGCTTGCCCAGAACTTTAAAATCAATCTAGATTTAGTGTGTCCCTGTTTAGTGATCCTTCTATGCACTGTACACAACAGGCAGTACAGGCTTAGCTATTCACTTACCCCTGGGATCCATGTGCAACTCTCTCTACAGTGCCACTGGTCCCTGCCTACCTTGAGAGCCAAAGCCTCCTTATTTGGAAAGTCTGCAGGAAAAGAGTCCTAGCCTTTAGTTTAGTAGTGAAATTGTTGGTATAGTATCCAAACATATATTAACTGGCTGACAGGGCCAAACCCACTGTAATTTCTCTCCAGCTGGCTGCAAACTGGCCTTTGAATTCCAGTTCTTTGTAGTGAGATGGCCTCAACAAACTACCACCATAAAGGCAGCGTCAGCAGAGCCTTTATCTCTGGCATGCAAATTTCTGCATCTTCAGTGCCAATCACTGAATCTTTCTAATCGGATTCTTCTAGTAAGAAACTAGAGTGTTTTTTGGTCCTAGACACACCCTCTGCACAGGGGACAATCTCATCTGTTGGTCTAACCATTAAACTGAAAGCCTCTGTCTAAAGTCCCTCTTCAGTGCTGTCCAGTCATTTGACTTCACTGTCACAGCTTTTTCCTTTGGGAAAAGGAATTCAGCTCCTTCTTGAAGGGGGAGGGCAGAGGAGTGCAGCTGACAGACTGGCAAATGAGCCTACTGGAATGGAGTAGGCTCACTTCTTCCTCTTGGCTGTACCTGATTCTATTTTTAGGGCCCTGTGGTAAAAAGCACAACCTGGGGGCAGACACCTCTCACAGCAAAGGTGGCAAATATTTGGTAGCCTCTGGAAAAAGCTCTGCAGATGTGCTTTCAAAAGGTGCCTTTGTGAAATAATACATTACATATGGAAAAATGAAGAACAGTTACATGCTGAATTCTACTGTACTAGAACACGACAGAGCTCCACAATGCTGACAGGAGGTTGGTTTAAAGCAGATAAACTTCTGTGCTTGGCTGTGGCACCTGAGAGCACTCGGATGTTCAAAGAGGGACTAAGAAAATTTGTGGGTAACAGACTCATTAAATGGGTACCAAAGAGAACTTGGGGAGGTACAGCTGAATATTACAGCTCTGAAGGAAGAAAGGAGCTGCCAAAGGTGGATTTAGAAGAGATGGTACTTGGCTCTGCTCAGCTTGCTTTGTTTTGGAGTGTTGTGCATGACAGAAAACTGGTGTGGCAGGACTAAATGTGAGATGACCTGTGGACAGAATTACTGGAAAAGCTTGTGATCCCAATGGCCTACACAGGTTTTATGTGAAAGTAATTACCTCCATTGGCTCTGAGGTGGGTGTAGCACTCAGTGAGTTGTTTCCTCAAGGTGATATTGACTGACATTATCATTTATGTGCTGTAATTTTCCTTAACAAATCCCAGGTTGGCTGGTGGGTGAAACTGAATGGACACCAACAGCATAAGCCCATGAAAAAATATCATCAGCAATGCTATGTGTGCACCAAGGCTGGAGCTTGTTCTGTGGCTCAGAATGTTGGGGACAGACTGTGCTTTCTGCCTCTTCTTATTCTTCAGAAGTCACTTCAGCAATGAGCACTGATGTGCAGTAAGCTCTGCTGAGCTTGCTGGCAGCAGTGATTCTCAACTGAGTGACATGATCACAGATGGTACCTGTTCATGCTTCCTTCGTGCTTATCCTAGAAGCTTGTTTCAAAGGATCATCCTAAAATGTTGGGAACAACTATGTTGTTAATGCAGAAATATTATTACAGTGCCTTCAAAGCTGTCTGTGGTGCTGAAAGTCATGTACCATCTGCTTGTGTGAAGCTCTGCTCTAAGACAACTTGATTCCATTTCCAGGTCATATCCTGAAGTAGTAAAGGTGTTTGCTGTATTTATTCTCTCTTTCCAAGGGAATGTCTTGCAGCTGTGCACAGCTCTTCTCAAAATATTCTTTCATAGGGCACAATGGGGAAATTTGGGTGTTATGTTTAATATATTTATGGTTACCTTTATTCATATTCATAAGATGATTTGTAGGCATTTACAGATCCTGCTCCTAAAATAAGAGACTGTTATATCTAACTTGAAGGAAGGAGAGTGAAGGTAAAAGAAGGCAAAGGATTTTGCTCAGGTCTGCAGATAGAGTCACTAGGCATGGACATATGAAGTCTGATGCTTTTCTTTGTGCCTCAGAATTTGGCTACACTGCTGATGCCTGGGGAATCACTAAATAATAATTTCGCTATGCTTGGTAGTAATAAAGGTACATAATAAAAGTAATAAGTACATCTGTACTTAGTGGGAGGATGGCACTGGAGTGTATGTGATGGCAAGGTTGTACAAACAAGCAAATAAGTGTCTAGGTTTCACTGAGTGCTGGGTATGTGAAGATGAGGAAAAGGAAGCTCTCTGAAGTATCAAGTGGAATTTAACAGTATTTATTCTCACTGGATGTTGCAGGTGACCAAGAATGTAAATTATGTTAGGTATTCAAGTTCACTGATAGGTAATGAATGGAATGGTTTTAATAACGCCTTTTGGTTTATTAATTCCCTAAAGGACTGGTCACTAGAAGAGTAGGTGGACACTTTCTCAAGCACATGGAACCAGCTGCTGGTGAGACAGGATATTTGGTGTGATGGACCTTTAGTCTGTCTGCTCTTATGAACTTCACAGTGCACATTTTGCTATGACAATCAATGTAAGTTGTAGTCTTGAGAATGATGGATAGTTAATAACATTAAAAGCTATGACAAGGTCCTACAGCGATTCTTCCATTTCAATATTCCTTGCTGTGTCCTTGCAGTACTCTGTGCAAAAGCCTAGTTCTCTACACTCTAAGAAGCTGACAAGTGCCAGGTAGCACTGGTCTGCTGGTCCTGCTGTCAGAACTGGTGGTAGAGACTTGCTCAGCCCGTGCTTACATAAGTCATACTGATCTCCTACTATGCTGTGCTCATGAAATTGCAGTGTTTCAGAAGCAGTTTAAGTCTGAGGTCCTTTTGTGTTGACACACGAGCTGATGTTAAACGTCATTGTTCTAGACTTTGACAAATATGTTAATTATATTCTAAGTTCTCTAAATGCTGTTACTGCAATACTGTTCACTTTCTGTCCTGACTTTTGCTGCTGTGTTGTGAAGGAGCCTGACATGGTTTACAGGTGCCAGTGTTTTCAAGCAAGGTGAAATGATTCCAATATATGAATTCCAAGGTCTTTTTGAAATGAACCACTACGTGTGCCTAGGAGTAGTACATAATAAGCCTTCTTTCAATTGCCAATTTAACAACAAAGCTGCTGCCATCTCAGTGTTTTCTATGCTTTTGAGAAGTCAAATGGCCAGTATTAAGAAAAACATGTATCTCGTATCAAAAGTGTAAGACATAAATGAAACAACTGGGGGCAAAGCTTCCCTAGACCCCTTCCTTATTTTTAAAACTTTTAAATAAGTTTACATTTGAAATCTGGTGTTCATTCATGGGCTAGGCTTGTAACATTCAGATTTGTTTCTGTGACTTACATGGCTGGGAAAGGAAGAAATTTTGGAGCATAGTGTTTTCAGAAATCACACACCTCTGTGTCTGCTTGGGAAGAATGTAAATGTGGCAGTGTTTCCTCACGATTGTCCAGAAGATAGCCTCTTCGGCATTCCACCGGACAGCCACCTGTCCGCCTGTAATAAATGATGGCTATAAAGGGAAGTGATTGCAGCTATGATACAGCCAGAGGCATTTGTTTATATTCTTATAATATGTATCAGATTGAATAGAAATTATCACTTACAATTGACAAATGGAGAGTAGAGGTAGTTGGTGGGTATGAGGAAGCTCAGTAAGAGCTGGGCCAGCTGCAAACTTTCTCCAGTGAAGGCTGTCACCAGAAAGCAGGTGTCAAGCCAGCTAGTGATGAATGGTGAAGGTGGAGGCTTTCTTGAGTTAATGATCCACATATCTTTGTATAGCAGCTCACAGTCAGTAAAGCCTTTTGTTGCTACTCAGAAAGGCTCCTGATGGGTAAAGGCTGTCATTTTGGGCATGGGGTCTGAAATTCAGTAAATAAGGGGCAAAGCAGAGTATTGAACATTTCTCCAGAAGAGTAGTAGTACTGATGTCCAGTGTTTCCCCTCATAGTTTAAGCATTGGCAAGACCAGATGGCTGAACCCAAGCAGAACACATCTGGCTGGGTGCAGAAATGTTATTATATGTTACTATAATGATAATACTGTTGTGTGAACAGTGGAAAGGGATATACCTCAGAACATTTTCATATCAATAAATTGCCTTACACAACTGCTTTCCTGAATGGCTGCTACTATTTCTCCCTCTTGTCTCTGTGTAGATATAACACTTCCTTCTCCAGATCAAGAAACTTTTTATGTCCAAGTGAGAAGTCTAAGTACTGATTAGTGGGCTGGAGAAAGAAAGTGCTTTCAATCTGAAAACAGGCTGAATGTTTTAAGCTCCCACTAGCTTCTGATCCTTTTTGTCAAGTCTTGGGAGGGATACTGGAATAAAGAAAATCTTGGACCAGAGATGGAAAAATGTCATGGCTTAACCCCAGCTGGCAATGAAGCAACACCCATCTGCTCCCTTGCTCCCCATAACAGAATGAGGGGAGAAAGGGTGAGAATCAGAAGAGTAAAAGTGAGAAAACTCATGGGTTGTGATAAAGAGTTTAATAGGTAAAGAAAAAACCGTGCACACAAGGAAAGCAAAACAAAGAACTCATTCACCACTTCCCATGGTCAGGCAGATGTTTAGCCAACTCCATAAAAGCAGAGCTCCATCATATATGATGATTACTCTGAAAGACAAATACCATAACTCTGAACACCCCCCCTTCCTTCTCCCCCCCCCTTATATGCTGAGCATGATGCCATGTGATATGTGATATCCCTTTGATCAATTGAGGTCAGCTCTCCTGGCTGCGTCTACTCCCAACTCCTTCTGCACGCCCAGATTCCTCACTGGTGGTGTGGTGTGAGGAGAAACTGTCTGAACAAAAACCAGCATAAGGAACAATTTCTCAAGACAACAAACACTATCCATGGTACTTGATGTAAACATGAAACGAGAGTGGACAAATCTCTAGAAAATATACAGAGAGTATAAGCAGTGAACTATATGCCCTCTATGATTTGCATAGAGCTTTTTGGATTCTACATGTGAAGATATATTCCTGCAGGTACCCTTAGTGATATGCCATATTCTCATTTCCTGTATGAAGCTATTTGGAGGTGGAGTTGTCTAAAGAGATGAAGTAGGAGTGGCTGCAGAAGCAAAGTGCAGGTGAGAGTGCTGCAGTACAGGTCAATTCCATTCTTTCATGCTTTTTTCCCATTTTTGTATGAAGGAATAAAGATAACATCACCATCTATATTATATTATATATTATTATATTATATTATGTAGAGAGCAACTCTGTGGAACATGCAACAAGATCTATAAGAACTTAATATCTTCTCACCCTTCTGTTGGTCTCTGAAAATGTTCCATATGGCCCAGTGTATTTGTGAGTCTGTGGGACACAGAACTGACTTGACTCAAAGCTCCTTGAGAGAGAGACTCATCACACAGCTACTGTCAGGAGTAGGAATAGACTGGTTTATAAGGTGCCTTGTGCTCTCCTTTCTGTTTACTAAAGTACTGCCATGTGGCTGGTAAGAGAGGCTACCCCTGAATTCTTGGAGCCTTGCCCTAAAGCTGTCTTTTCAGTTTGGTAGAAAACATATGTCCCAAATCTCTGAGAACTCATTACTCCTGCTGGATGTTAAGTTCAGGGAGTGCTGCCAGTCAACCCTGTGCAAGGACTTTCAACTTGGAAAGGAATGTTCTCTCTCTTAATTTTCTGTCCAGATACTGAATGCTACTAGGGAAAGGGTTATACATGAGTTGGGTGATTGAAAACAGTGTTACAGAATAGTGAAACATTTGAAAGAAACTCAGTTTTTTTCCTCAGCATTTGCTCTGCTGACGGCTGCTACTTTAGATTTCCCCAACAACACAGGAAGCTATTGGATACAAACAAACTCTCCTTTCTTTTTTAATGCTGCTTACATTTAGATGATGAATGGTTATTTGTCTGGCTTCAAATGGAACAGCAAACTGTTCTGACTGCAGACCCATTGGCTTTGGCTTGCTTCCCTGTCCTAAAATTTCTTTTCACCTTTCATGTTTGTGCAGTGAGAAGCCTCCTCTTCAGGGACCTGGCTTAGATAAGAGTTCATTGCTCTACACACTGCTGTCTGCTTTTGCTAGGACAGAATGTTTCTTGCATAAATTCATAAATCACAGCATGGGTGATGTGATCAATGCAACCCTTCCATATTGAAATTTTGCTAATCAGCCTCTCCAAGAAAGCAGGAGGCCAAATTTGGTACATACACACTTCAAATCCTGTTATGTCTATCAACTTGCTGTTTCGGGGGATTTTGTCACAGATGTTGACACTGTAAAGTCTTTAAAGCAGTAATTATGATGTGTTTCTGCTTATGAACCGTTGTTCAAGAGTAGGATATTATTTTTATCTCCTTGTTTAGAATTATGTGTTTATTTTCATTTTAATGTCACAGCTGTGGGCTTGTATTCTTAGTTCTGCCACCAGCTCCTGTGCCCTGAAGATCGATGGGACAGCAATACTTCTGAAACCACTCCAAAGTCTCTAGGCAAGATGAACCACCCAAGGAATGTTTTGTGAATAAACTGCTTGGCTGAAAGGTAAAGCAGAAATGCAAAAATTCCTTTGCTGATTTCTTAATATCTGATTGTTTGGAAAAAAAATTTCAACTATCCTTCTTATAAAGTTTTCAACAAAATAATCTTGGCCTTTGTTTTAGGCCTGAAAATCCTTACAACAGGAAAAAAACCTCTTTATTGCCTTAGCTTTACTATACTTTTCTTTGTGTGTTACATTGATAAATTCTTGTCATCTTTTAATACAGAGACACAAAATGGTATTTCAAGGGTGAATCTAAGGCAGTCTGAATTTATCTACTCTGACCTGATGCTGAGAAGAGGTGGTAACAAAGTACTTGTAACTTTGCTTAGACAAGTACCACTTCGTTGTGGTATCAGAAATGAAGTCTATTCAGTTTTAGCAATTAAATTAGCTACTGGCAGCAATTAGATGTTGTCTTCTAAATATATTTGTTGGCAGGTGCAGACACAGACTTGTGATGTGTGGTTGGGTGAAAGATATGTCTTTAAAAAAACTCAAAACATTGAAAACCAAAATCATGTAACAAAACAATCAGCTCCTCCTTACTTTGGAGGTTGGTTTTCTGATGTCTGATGGAACATTACAGATCTGAAGGGCAATGCTGTTGCGTTCATCTGACTGGCACTTTGGTAATAACTTAATTTGCTGCAGCTCCAGCATAGCTGTGCTTACCCACTTTAGAGTTTAACTGAGTGTTATCTTTCATGTTCTTACTCTGCTGTCTTCTTGTAGCTGAAGTTGAAAGTGTCTTCTGCCATATTCTTTTGGGAACACTGACTTTCATTCAGAGATACATTTGAGCTATGGAATATTTAAAATTAAATAGAAAGAGATAACAGGCAGGCAGTGACAGCATATCTCACCAGTATAGTGCTAAATTAATTAAACACTGTGAACTCATTAGTAAAGTTATGGAAGATACAGGAGGCCATAATATATATTGATTACATAGCTGCCACCTGGATACAGCTGCAAAGGCTTTTTTCCTAACAAAGTGCTTTGGGCTGAGTGTGGGTTTTCTTTTTCCAAACAGGACATAGAATAATGGCTTTTACTCCAATCTGGAAAATCCTCTCTGTTTCATCAGCACAAATTTAAAAAAAAAATACAGTGGCAAATGAGAGGAACTGAAAAGGATCAAATTAGTCTGTAAAGGATACCGTCAGTGGAGGTAAAAATTAGTGTGAGCTGATAAAAGCTGTTGTAGTGCTAATAAGAAGCAATGGGCTGAGCATGGCTGCTCAGTGTGCTGCCTAGAGAAGTGTCTTAACTCTGCTTTTGCTAAGGAAACTTTCCGTCTTTGTCCTCTCTATTCACATTGGCAAAATCCATGGGAACTTTGGCAGTAGGAAGCAGCTGTAAATGTTTCAACAAGAATTCATGTTTGATGATGGCACTATTGCATGCTTTGAGAAGAAGAGTAGCATTTGGAAATCCAGCAGTTTAAGGGCTTCCTGAGCCAAAAGTTTCGTATTAACTGCTTTGATGAACTACATTTAGCAAAAAAAGGAGGAGGAGCTGTGTAACTTAGATCTTCTTTGATGCCTGAAATATAATCAGAAGTGAAACCAAAATACCTTTAGTCTACTATAGAGGTAGTTGTAGAGCAGCAGTACCCTGGCTGTTTTTATGCACTCAAAAGAGCAAAGTTCATCTTTAAAAGAGATTGGGAAGGAGTTTAATGAAACCCTGTGACCTGGAAGAAGGTAGGACTGGAAAATACAATCTGTATGGAGAATCCAGAGCCCAGAAGAGGTCTTGTTTCTTTAGTGTAGGATATGAATCACCAGAGGAGCTAGTTCTCACTCCATAAATTTGTGACTAATGTATCTTGTTCTGGAGAGAAAATATGTTCTAGTTAATATGGTTGCAAAGAGGCCTCCCATTGTGGAAAATAGAAGTTTCATTTTACCAGGATCCCTTCAGCACTTAGAGCTTTCTCAGAGTACTCACAGTTTGTATACGAAACAGAACTGATTACAGCAATCTGCCTTCCTGTGAAATTAGAAAGTTAATGGTTAATGCCTCAAACAATCAACCATTTGCAAAAGCACTGGTGATTTGCTGATGACGTGCAAGGTCACAGCCCAGGTGCAGAGTGGTTGAACATCCACCACAGGGTGTTACCAGCTGGGGTTTGAGCCAGATACGGGAAGAGGCCGATAAGAGGCAGATCCTGTGGGGTGGGATTTTAGCATGTGTGCTTTTTGTCATGGCAATATCCTAATACAAGTGGCTGAGGTGTGAAAATTCCCCGAGAAGGATTGACATTTACATGTAGACCTCAAGGTATTTGTACCTTCTGATGTGCCATAGTTGGCTCAACAACAGATGTGAGAGACAGCTGAAACAAGTTGTCATAGTCATCAAAGACTCTGAAGGTGCTCTGTGATCCCCCATGTGTTACATCAGACAGTGTAAAACTCCCCACCCTAGGGGAGGCACCTGGACATGCCCACATGGAACCTGAGCCATATTAACCCATTGAACTTTGTGTTTTGTGAGTTTCCCCACCCCTGGATTAAGACTGTGGCCATCTCTCTTCCAAATGAACATTGAAATTGCTACAATCAAGTCTCATCATTGAATCCAGGGGTGGTGACTATGCACCTTTCTACTCTTATTCTTTCTTTAGCTTTCTTTTCTTTCTATTTTCTTAGGTGTTTTTTTCATGCCTTTAAATTGTTGCTTTTCTAACCAAAATGGCTACAAGTACCTTGCTCTACCTTAATGTTCTAAGGTTTGCAAGTAAAAGTCTGTCATTGAACCTCCTGAGAATTTTGTTGTTTCTCTGTACATTGTGCAGAGTAAATCGACCAACCTTCCCCTAAACTAACTCAGCAGACCAGGGCAAAACACTTCCTTGCTTGGAACTGGGCCATGGGGCTTGGAGTATGAAGAACATTTATGTGTGAGTAGCTGGGATGAAGATGTACATGGCAGAAGGGACAGTGACTCAGTAGAGGAGCCTGCACTGTCCTTGGTTGTGCATGTTATTAGCCCAAAAAGGAATAGATTGTGAACAATCCAACCAACTCAGTCTCAGCCACAGATTCCTGGCAAGAAGATATTATTTAGGACTGACATCTATTTTGTAGAAACATAAATCAGAGAACTATTATTTGTGAGACAAAGTGATAAAAACATAGTGTGTGGGATTTCCTCTTTCTTATAGGTTTACTGCTTGTTCTTTCTCCCCACCTTTTAAGGAGAATCAGGGATTTGAGGAATTTTATGGGTTTTGTATGTGTCTTATTTTCTTTTTCTTACTTTTTGCTGATCTGCTGGTTTCTCTCTTTTCTCTGTATCTGGGCTTTCCAGGCTGGCATATATCTGTAGCATGAATGTGAAGTCGTGCAGCTCTGGTACAAGTCCATCCCTTTTCCCTTCTTTACCCCCATACATATGTGCCAATGCATTTAGAATCAGTCAAGAGGACTCCTACCAAAAAAAACCAACAAAAACACTGACTTATCTGTGCTCCTCCTACCACCCTAGAGCTCCTTGTGCAGTATTTAAACATTATTGTTAACAGGATGGTGATCCAACCTCCTTTTGGGTGTGCTTGGAAACCCTAAGTGGATTAGGCTTTTATCTCACTCTTGAGGGTTTCGCACACACACACACACACACACTCTTTCTCAACTGTGCATTTATTCTCAAATTTCAATCTAGATGGTGACCTCTGCATTTTGTTCTGTAGCAGTAGGTGGGGCACAAGGGGACTCTGTTCTCTCTCCTTTCTTTTCCCAGATATCCTGCATGCAGGTGAGTATTTTTCCCATACAGAACTGATAGCCCTTCCCTCTTGGGTAAATCTGTGCTGCCCCTACCTGGGCTGCTGGGTAGGAATACGAGGTATAATATCTCTGCTCCTCCTTCTGTAACAGTTTTGCCCCGTGTGAGGCATGTGTCCCATGGCAGTATATCTCAACATATCCTTAGTGCATAATTTGCTCTGGAGCTGAGTTTTAACAGTGATTATTACCTTCCCTGTGGTTTTCCAATAAGGAGCCACACATGCTTTACATGGGTTAATGAATTAAGTACTCCATGTGACATCAGGTTCTCTCATGTTTGTTCCAGGGGAATGAAGGAAACTAAGCATTATGATGGGAACTGACAACAACTTGTAGCCTCATGCAGACCACCCAGCTCTTTCCACTAAATGAAAGGGCACATTCACTCTGAGCTGGGTAGCTTTTGGGTCCTGACTCACAGCCACTAGCTCATGGCACTAGGGACTGCTTCCTCTTCTCCTTGTCTCTTTTTCATTTTGGCTCTTCCATCTGCTCACCTGAACAAAATCCAAGAGAAGAGAGCTAACAACAAATAACATGGGGTGGGAATCTTTCCACTGCACCCTCTCCCCACCCCCCCTCCTGTCCATACAAGATTGATAATGAAACCGATACCTTTCACCAGCGTAATTTTCATATTTAATGAGCGTGACTCAGAAACTATTACATTAATTAGTCAAATCCCACAAACCGTTAATGGTGCACACAGTAATTAATATTGTATTCAATTAAAAGCTGACCTGTTTCAGGTGCCTTCCCCTGGTTTGGGGGGCTCTTTGCAGACAGCGTATGTTCCAGTGCCTGAGGCCAAGCCTTTTATTTTGTTCCAGTGGTGGGCAAGGGAGGTATTTTTTTTTTCCAGTTTAGGTTTTATTGTTTTTTTTCTCCATGAACATATGCTGGTTTCTCCCCCCAGTCCCCCGCCCCTCCATCTCCAAACATGCTGCTCTCACTATACAGACAACCTGCTTGCTGTGATTTATGGGTTAGCACAGCACGGGGCTCACAGACTGGAAAATTTCCAGTTTACACAAGAATTCCCTGAAAAATGAGCTTGGTTAATTTATTTCTTTCATTAACGAGTTTGAACTGTGAGATAATCTTTCTGAAACCCGCTATCCTCGCCTTCACAAATCCTGAGAAGCAAATAGGGTCCCTGTTCTGCTTCCACAGGGCTCAAAATTGCACCTTAACTAGCAGTGGACAACAATGTGTGCTCAAAACTTATTTTTGAAAATTATTTGAAGAGAAGAGGGGTTTTTTCTCACCTGAAGGTAAGAGGTGGAGGTCCTAAGTCTTAATGTTAGTGCTGAAGTACCACTCATCTGAGTTAGCTCACTGCTATATCCTGCTGAAGCCTGTGGAGCTGCTGCTCATTGGTTCTGTGGGAGGAGGGTGCTGGCTTTAAGATAAGCCCCCTCCTGGTCAGCTGTGGTTCAGTGGTTGCCTAAAATCCACAGACTATGTCCAGTAGTTTCCTGTGCTGTTTCCTCCTGTTCAGTGTGAGGTGAGGAGTTGTGCACAGGTCCAGTCCTGGTGCTTCTGTCTGTTGATGTCATCTGAGGACCACTGTTTACAGTTGGGGTTGTTGCTTCAAATCAGTTTGGGCCATTCCATCAGAGCTATTAACAACAGCATTAATTGTTTGTGGTACACTACTACTACTACTATTGTAATAATAACTACATTTATTTATTTATTTATTTATTTATTTATTTATTAGTATGTGTATTGTTTGTTTGAGGTTCTTTTTCCTTTTTCCTCTGTTGTCCTGGTCACAATTAGGTATATTTCATTAATACTTCTACTCCATGCTGAATGGCTTGGAGTGTGCTAGCTAATCCCTTCAGCATATTCAGAGATCTTGCTTGAGCTCTCTCTGATTTTCCTGTGTTCTGACATAGGAAGGATGTGGACCTGTTGGAGCAAGTCCAGAGGAGCACCATGGAGTTGATAAGAGGACTGGTGCCTATGAAGGCAGAGTGAGAAATGTGGGGCTGTTCAGCCTGGGAAGAACAGGTTATATGAAGACCTCACAGCAATTTTCCAGTATCTGAAGGGGGCCTACAGGTAAGCCAGGGAGGGACTCTTCATCAGGAACTGCAGTGATAGATGACGGGTGCAGACTGAAAGAGGAAGGTTAGATATTAGGAAGAAATTTTTTACTGTGAGGTCAGTGAGACACTGGAAGAGGTTTCCCTGGGGGTTGTAGATGCCCCAGTCACAGCAGAGTTCAAGGCCAGGGTGGATAAGGTCTTCAGCCACCTGGTCTAGTAATGCCCCTGGCCATGGCAGGGGGTGGTAGGGACTAGATGATCTTTAGGGTCCATTCAAACCCCTTAATATTCTGTGATTTTGTGACACGTAAGGGGACAATACTGAATACTGCTCTAAACCTTCTCACTAAAGTCGAATAATGAGGAGCTGTTGTCACTCATGTTTCTCACAAAGGTTGTGTATGTAGATAAAGATTAAAACCTCTTTTGTAATAAAATCACTCTGCTTGCTGCTTAACAAGTTGGTATCTGCTTTGGCCAAGGACTTTTCCCCTGAATCACTGCTCTCTAAACAAATCTCTTGGTTTCTGTTGCATTTTTATTCCCTAAAGAAAAATATGTTACTATTGGTACTAAGTTTCTGCAGAACACAAGGGAAAAATATGCTCATCTTGAAAATATGCTATTGTTAGAAAGATTGTGAGAAACACATAAAATATCACAGTGATTTCTTTCTAAATAAAAAACCACTTTGAAACAAAATAATACAGATGTTTGTAAACATCTATTATTGTCCCTTGAATCAATAGAATTTACAAGTTTTTGGATTTATGAAACAGTGTTCCATAAATGTGTGGGCTCCTTTATACTGACACCGAGCCTCCTGACAATGGGTTTGCTTCCTGTGGAAGTCTTTTGTGATTCTTTTGTGAATATTTTTATGAATCCAGGTGGTCTGCAGCGTAGCCTGAGAACTTAGTGAGGATGATGCAGGCATGCCAATATTTGGTTTCAATGCCTTGTAGGGCAGGGAGAATGTTGCCTTTTGTTCCTTGAAAGGAATTATTATTTACTTTATTAAATGCCTCAGAAGTACTAGCTGACTAAAGTATCACAAATTCTTTTAACCTGCATGCTTCCTTTGGAAGGGCAGGTTATAGAGAGACCATAATGTCCATATAGTCTTCAACGCTTTGTCTTGAGCACAGAGACAGATCTTTGACTTGGAAGTTTAGCATACCTTTCTTCTTTACAGTACTGTGTTAGGCCATAGGGTTAGAGGAAAACAAGTGAATTATCTGTTATTTTCAGGGGCTGGAGTTTGCCACCGAACAACTGGTGATATTGACTGAGAAAAGTGGGGGCAGGGCAAAGTTGAGCACATATTGAAGCGGGGTTCCTGTCTTTCCTCTAGAGTGGGGTACCATGTGAAATCCCCTTGGTGCACAACGAGATCACTGAATGTCTGCCATTTTCCTCCCATCATTAGGAAGTTTATTGTGCCTAAATGAAGGAAAGTCTAGTTTATTTTTTTTTTGGCGTGGGGAGTGACATATAAATGTACATCCTTCTTAACAGGAAAAACAAGGATTCTCTAAGTCTTGCTGACAGTGCTTTAGTCTCAGTCTAAGGGTAAGCTCTATGACAGGTGGGCAAAAATTTCTTTGATCATATAATAAAGTGTGGAAGGTAACATAGCTAAACTGAGAAGAAATTGTAGGATGGGTATTGCTTGATAAACTTGGGATGAAAGAGCCTTTTGCATTTGGGTTTCTTATCCCTCTCACTTAAAAGGAAATCAAAATGTGAGTGGTAACATATTTTTTTCTGCCTTTGATTCCTAGGACAGTCCCACTCCCTTAATGTAATTTGCAAATGAGAACAAATTCAAGTAAAACTAATTAACAGTCTCTAAAAAGAATCAGAGAAAGAAAATATGATTCAGCTCTTCTGCTTGAGAAAAAGACATTTCTAGATCAAATTACATTAGAACAGTAGATCTTCTTTTTATTCTCTCTTTCTTTGTAGAAATACCTTCATTTGATTTCCAAAAATATTGCCATGAAGAACATGAGCATATTACTTGCTAAGTAACTAATTTGAAGGATAGATGAAAACAAATGACTTGGATGTACCTACATTTTACTTTTTAGATTTTTCATCAGATAGTGAGCCACAAGTGATTGGACTCAATGTATTTATAAAAACGGAATGGCTCCACACTGAAGCAGTTGTCTTCCTTATCTGCTTGCACACATGATGCTGTTTTTAGCAGCTCTATCACAGATACCTCACATAGGATCTTTGTAGGGCCCATGCAGAGTTCTCAGCCTTCAGCTATCATAATTCAGGAAGGCAACAGGGTTTTAAAAGCTATTAATTTCTGAGTTTTACCCTTCTCAAATCTCTTTGCCTTGACATTTCTTTTTGTTTCATACTAATTTTCTTTTGCAAATGGCTGTTCTTCCACCTACATCCATTGAGGTCTAGCTGGCCTGGGGCTGCTAATTTGTGCCTTTCTCATTCAACAAGTTTTTCAGGGACCTCATTGGTTTTCTCTGTAGGGAAAAGGGCATTTTTCACTGCCACTATAATATGCTGAGCCTGCTGTAGTTGAGCTTCTGGAAGAGTTTCATTGGCATAATCAGCTCTGTAAATATCCCTATAATATGTCCAAAGGTGTGTAAATACAGATATGACTGCCAAAATCTGGAAATGCACAACTGTAAGGATGCTCTAAGAGCATAATGTTTCTGTTTCTAGTTAGCTACTTTCTGTGGAGCAAATCAGCAGCTGAAGAGCACAGGCGAAGAATTTACTGGCAGTCTTTTACCTTATCTTTTTTGATCCAGCTGTTTGTTTTTTGGATGCTAATACAGAATAGTTCATTTTATGAGTGGCTTCTTCATAATTTCTGTGGCTCACAGTCTTTTGTCTGATATCTGCTAAATCTTCTAGCCCTGAGACTTCTCATTCATATTTTTTTCCCCTAGATATAGAATTGAGTAACTCCTTAGCTGATGCCCATTTTGTAGCTACCCGGAAATTTTTTGTTTTGGGAGTACTTGCTTTTTTTACATATTTACATATCTTATTTCATATGTAATGTAGACAAGGGCACTGTCTTGGCTTTTACCAAGAGTCTTGCAGGCCAAGTTCTGGCCTAATGGAAGATGCATGAATGTGCCCTACCTGTGGACATTTACACACCCCATCATGGCAGATTTCACTTGTTAGGGCAGTTACCCTTCCCTTCTGTTGCAGCTGAGGCTCCTCTCCATCATCTCTATTGCTTCTTCCAATGTGCTTCTTCCATTATGTGCTCTCTCTGCCATTGCCTGTCCATTCCACTTGGAAAGGACATCACCAAGCTCTGGTTGCTGTATGGATTTGCACCAAAATTGTCTAGACAGTACTAGCTGTGGTCTAAAGCACAATTCTCTTAGTTAAAAGGAAAAGATGTCTCGGAAAATGCTGTATTTTAATTTTTTTTCTTGTTTATGAAAAAGGTATATAAAAGGTAAACAAAAAGGTTTTTTTTGTACTCATATGACTGGATAAATCCCAGCCCTGGTCAAAGCTGTCTCTCACCTTCCTCCTGAAGCTCTTTCTTTGCTTCCATGACTACCGTCATCTGCTGCTATAAACACATCCACCAATATAGGTAGTTGCTGTTATGTTTCATTTCTCCTGGCAACCTAAGTAAGAAGTAACTAAGATTAAAAAGATTATCCTTTGTAGCCCCTCATCTTAGAAGAAACATCTAAATGAGGCAAATGTAGTGGCATGCAGGATTAGGCTTGGAGTTTGAAGGAGTCTCAAGTAAAACATAAAATGATCTGAAACTTTCTAAGAACCACTTTGAAACCTTCAGGATGAGAATCTCCACATTAGTCCTACTTGCTCAATGGTAGCTGGGTTAGAGGGCGTAAGATTTGGCATGCTGGACATAGATACCTTTCAGAAAGCAGGAGATACCTGCACTTTGCTGATCACAATGCTGAGAGCTGCTTGTGAAGTTGGCAGTACCCACGTGTGAGGAAAGCAGCTGTGAACT
Organism: Thryothorus ludovicianus; assembly: GCA_013397245.1. Taxonomy (NCBI): domain Eukaryota; kingdom Metazoa; phylum Chordata; class Aves; order Passeriformes; family Certhiidae; genus Thryothorus; species Thryothorus ludovicianus. The sequence goes on along the minus strand of VZTB01017563.1, from coordinate 979,505 downwards.
CTGCACATCGGTGTCTCTGTGTATATCTTGTGTGTGTGTGTCTCCATTTCCAGCACAGGAGAGAATCCAACAATATTTCACCCAAATGAGAAATGTTATTCTGCAGATTAAAGCCACGCAGTGCCTGGTTTTGTCTTTATTTATGCCTTTCTATTTCCTTCTCTGCTGACATGGGTGCACATGCCGGGAAGCACTGAAGGACATAATTGGCGTTGTGAAAAATTATTGGGAAGCCAGGACGTTCCCTTGCTGTGATCCCCCCCTTCTCTTTCCCATCTGTCACCATCTAATGTGACAAAGTTTTTATCGGGCATTGAGGCAGAGGAGATTAAAAGTAAATACTGCAATCAGGAAGCAGCTGGGGGGAAAATGTAACACATTTCACACTAAGCTGAACAGCTCATCAACTTAGCCTTGTATATCTACAGCGGATGAGAGGGAGGGAGGGCTGCAGGGGGATGATGTGGTTCAACATGCTTCTCCACACTGGGAGCCTGAAGAGGATCCTGTACAAACAGGACTTGTGCTTTCTGGCACTTGCTTGCTTTGGGAAAGAAAAAGCCTCCGGAGTCCTGTAGTTCTCCTTTTGCTTTTGCAACAATCTCCTGTAAAACACCATTTTCTCAGTCCTCAGTTCATGTATTTTTGGACTCCCTTCCTGATTTAGTGGTGATCTAGAGGCTACCATGTCCTATTCAGCTACAAGGGTTTTACTAGACGTGTCTCTAGCTGTTGTGGGCCATGCTGTCTCTAGGGAGCTGCAAGATGAAAAGTTTGCTGGCTAAATGGCAGATACTGCAGGCAGATACAATAACATTTCAGGCTCATGAAACTGGACACCGAGATATTTAGCAAGCACTGTGCTGGGCACTGTTATATTCTGTCCAAAATGGTCTGCCTGCAAAGGCCAAGGAACTGAAAACTTTGTACCATAATGCTTTATCCTTATTTGTGTATATAAAACTTAAGGTTATAGGGCACTACCAGTCATATTTTCTTCTTGCAAAACTTCTGTAAGTATTTGTTTTCATTCCCAAAAATGTTGTCTACTTCTTAATTTCTTGCTGTGATGATATCACATGAAGTCAATGCTGTTGAACATGAATAGATTGGTGCGTATGGAGGACAGTGAGAATCTTCTCCTTATCCCTAGGATAAGCAAAGCTTTGGAAAGTGATGCACACTTCCCTAGTATCCCTACCTCTGTGAACATGTCACCTGATATGGAAGGTCAGGATCCTTCTACTTCAGGAGAATCTCCAGCATTTGTTTGGTCTTTAGCTTAATAGCTGATTGCCAATAAAATCTAATCTCTGTCATTTTGGCTGTCATTACTTGTAAGGCATTTTTTCTTCAATTTTACTGTGAAATCCCTGTTTCTATAATTAATTTTATGTGATTTCCGTAATTTACAATTACTTTGTCATTTTCATGTCACTTGCTCTTCAGTGTTGATGAGATGTCCTGTCATTGTTAACAAGTTTCCTAAGGACAAAAACATCCTAAAATCTTTACAGCTAGTTGCTGAACAGTTAGATTGAACAGTGTCTCCTAACATGGAGGTCCTTTTGCTGTGCTTAGTAATCCTTCAGGATTACTAAAACTATAGACAGCTTTGGCTCTGACGTAAGTTATTGTAGCTTTTTTAGTTCATTTGTGGTTTTTAGTGGTGGTCTTCAGTTTCCAAACACTCCTGGTGCAGCTGTGGTGGGGAGCCACGAGGTTTGGCCTTATCTTAAGGTGCCCTGCTCTGGTGGTGTCACTCTGGGGCCATCCAGATAGAAAAAACTTGGCTAGATTGTAGAACATTTGCCAGCAATATGTATTTTGTCCCTATAATAACAACAACACTTTCGTTATTGGCTAAGGAACCCTTTTATCTCTGTAGTGTAATGAGGAAAGGAATGTCAAGCTGAGGAGATTGATGTGATCTAACCACATGCACTTGCAGCCCAGAAAGCCAAATGTATCCTGGACTGCATCAAAGTTAGCGTGCCCAGTATTCTACTCTGCTCTCCTGGGACCCCACTGCATCCAGATCTGGGTTCCTCAGCACAGGAAAGATGCAGACCAGTTAGAGAGGGCCTAGAGGAGGGCCACAAAGAGGCTGAGAAGGATGGAGCACCTCTACTATCAAGATGGGCTGAGGGAGCTGGGGTTGTTCAGTTTGGAGAAGAGAAAGCTTTGTACCTAAAAGGGGCTGCAAGAAAGTTCAAGAGGGACTTTTTACAGGGAGATGTGCTGATAGGGAGAAGGGCTTTAAAGTGAAAGAGGGTAGGTTTAGATTGAATATTAGGAATAAAATCTCTACTGTGAGGGTGATGAGGCACTGAAACAGGTTGTCCAGAGAAACTGTGGATATCCCATCCCTGAAAGTGTTCATAGTCAGTTTGGATGGGGCTCTGAGCAAGCTGATCTAGCGGAAGGTATCCCTGCCCAGGGCAGGGAGTTGAAACTAGATGAACTTTAGTATTCCTTCCAAGCCAAACCATTCCATGATTCTATGGTTTAGAGTAAGACAAAGGGCCATTAATATACTTTCTTCAGTATCCCTGCATTATTAAAAGTAGGTTACTTACTGAGATATTTTTTCCTGTAGCTCATTAGAGACCAATAACTGCTGGCTAGTGTTTGGCAGCTAAATTCTCATAGTGCTGTCTGTAACAAGCAAGTACCAGCCTTTATTATGGACTACTCGTATTCTCTTCTGTTGATGCAATTATATGCTTTATCTTAGGTAAATGGGCCTTGATCTAGTCTTTTATGTAATTTTTTCTCCAAACATCTGAAGGGTACTGTCATCTTACAGACTGGAACTGGAAGCCTTGCTCTTAGAGTCTTTCATACTGGCATCAAAGCCAGAAGGAGAAAAAGGAGCCACTGTCACTCAGAGCATAAGGTACAGAGAAAGTAAAATGAGGAGGGAGGAGCTTGGAAAAAGTGCTGGATGGGCAGAGGAATGTGTGTAGGAAAGATCAGACTGAACCATGAAACACTCTAAGAATGGAAGGCTTCTGTACCTACAGCCTCCTTAAAACCTCATTTGACGTACAGGAGATTTTAATTACTTTGGTATTGTGTAAGGCATTGGGCAAGCTGCTAGAGCTGACAAAAATATAGGTGGGACACACATAACCTGGGGATTCACAGCAGCTGGTGTTGCTTCTTTAAATCTTTTAGACTGGATGGAGAAAATATTTAAGTTGATTACCTACCATCTCATGAGTTCCCTGCTTCACTCTGTATCCCTTAGGTTTGGAAATGTAAAGGCTACATCTCAGATCTGGGATTCCCTTTTGATGGGGAACAACAGCAGCGGATCAACCGAGGCAATGTGTGGTGCATTTCCTTTCCCACTCCAAGTTAAACAGAAGAGAACGGAACTGGGAGATTCGTTCCAAAACATTAGTGCAGAGCATCGTATTGTGGCTATTTGCCCAAAATTCTGGCCAGGAAGTTTGCCTGAGCATTTCTCCTGTTTAATTTTTTTGCAACCCTTAAGAAGCACAAGCAATCTATATTGATGGCTATTGATGTTTCATTGCTGGTAGTTTCCTGTTTAACAGTATTTTTTTAAAACAGAAGAAACTGATAATTTTTAGCAGCTTCTGCCTGAGGGTGCAGTCATGTGAGCAGGCAGACTCAGCTCTGGGTTGTGTCCTCTCCAAGGAATGCTTCACTGCAAGAAGCCTTATTAGAAGTAGTGCAGAAAGTAGTACTTTTCTAGGGTTAGGTGAATGCTCTCCTGCTAAAGATTCTGCCTCTTGGATAAGACATAGAACTGAAGTTCTGAACTCTCATATTTTTATAAGTGTTCCCTGACTCTCTGCTGGGCGTATTGCTTGTGCTTTGTTTGGGCAATACCAAGTACTGTGATGAAGTGCAAGTAACTCAATGGGATTTATACAAGCTTATGAAGCGGAGAATAAACCCCATAGTTTGCACAGTAAATCAATTTGTAAAGTGCTTTGGGATCTTTCTGGATGAAAGGCCCTATATAAATGTAAGCCATGACCATTCATCATTATTGAATATGAAATAGAGATATACACTCTATCAAGCTAGAAGCAATAGGCTTGGGCTCATGATTGCTCACAGGACCCAATCAGTCATCAGATCACGACATAATGCAGCTAGAATAAAAAAAGAAAACCCACAGCAAATCATTTCAAGCAATGCAATTAATGGGCATCCAGTATAAATAGTGATCTTGGTCAGGAAGACTGGGCTTTTCCTGAGCAGTAGAGTTGATGCCAGAGTGCTAGCAGGGGAAGGAAAGATTCCTCGCTGGCCGTACACCATATAAACCTACAGCTAGATAAGAAAACATTGTATCTATGCTTTTCAGAACTGGCTTTCCATTTGGGAATTGAAACAGAAAATGATTTTGTAAAGTAGATGTTAGCTTTTGTTCTACAACGAGCCACAGAAATGTTTGTTTTTTGCATCATGTTGTAGACCAGGCGCCTAGTGTTTTCATCTAAACTTGGTTGTCAGATGTAACATCTGTGGCTCTTGCCATGCAACATGCACATGCATGGCAGGGTATATAATTTGTTTCTGCTGCTTATCCTTGGAGATACCAACTATTGTCATGTGCTGTTTTGTGACAATTAACTCAAAATGTAGGCGGCTCCAGTATTCTGCTTCAAGAGCCAAGCAAACTGAGGGTTTTCTTCACTTCTGTTGAAGTTCTTTCTGTATATTTGCCTTCTGAGGCAAGGCAATACTTTGTATGAACTTCCCCTCCTCCTTTGTGTTGTGGTGATGTGTCATTCTCAGACTGCTGTGATTCTGTGGATATAACATTATACACTCATTTCCTGTTTGTTTTTTTGTCACATAAGAGAGATTGAGCTTCTACAAAATATAAGGAAAGGAGGTGAAAACTGAAATAAGAAATATGAAGGATCCCATTTCATAAAATCCATCTTACCACAGATCAGCTTATGAAGAATGGGAAATTCCCATCAGCTTTTCTACTTGCTATGACCACCAAGCTGCAGCCTTAGATTGTATATAGTCTAGAGTGCCCTATATTGTTACCTGCAGCTGTCTTCATCTCTGCTACAGGCTGACTTGTTCTGAAATGTCTAAATGGAGCAGATACAGTATCTTAGACTACCCTTCTGTGCCAGAAGTGCTGCTAACACAATTCAATGTCCCACCAGAAGTATGACTGTAGGGGAGACAGGTAGAAAAGGCCTGCTTGTCCTCACTGCTCCATGTTGTTGTGTCCTCTCTGGAGAGCTAGACTGTTTTCTATTGCTTTCTTGACAAGAAAGGCCATCTTTCTTCCCCTTCTCTCTGTCCATTTAAACTCAGAGGGAGAAGATGAAGGGAATGCTGAACTCATGACCTTTCCTCCACCTCTCACTCCCCAGCCTTGGCTTGGAACTAGATACTGTGAACCAGAGACCTTCCCTTTGCCCACAGGCTAGAGACTGTGGTGCAAGGATGTGTGCCTTTTTCTTCCTTTGGCTCTGGTAACAAATGTTTGGATCTTGTTCCCTGCCCCTGGAGTGCAGATGATCAGACTGTCCTGCTACATCTGCTCCAGGAGGCCTCAGAGAAAGCAGAAGTTGTGGCACCTGACACAACCATTTAAGGGCCAGATACTGCATTAGAAAAAAAGTGAAGTAGGAGGTGGGTGAATACAATTTGTAAATTATTCCTAAATATGCCCTAAATTGTCAGTTGCAGACAAATTAAGCTGCCCTTCCATCTGTTCTTTGTTTTGCACATGAGGTGTGTTTACTGCCCTTGAATTACAAATCACATGATGATTTTGTGGTGTTGCTAAGGCATATCAAAAAGTGCATGTAATTTTTGCAAGAAGCATGGGTTAGAATCCATGTGGTTAGAGAACAGCTCTGCAGTAAAGGACCTGGGGGTTCAGGTACACCAGTTGAAGATCAATCAGCAGTGTGACTTTGAGGTAGTGAAAGCTGGGCACATACTATGTTGCATTAATGGGATTTTATCCAGCAGCTCAAGGAGTGATTATTCCCCTCTATTCAGCAATCACAGGACTGTACCTGTAGGTCTGTCTTCATTTTTGGGCTTCTTAGTATAGGTAAGATGTTGACAAAGTACAGCCAACAATGACTAAGGTGGTTAGAGGACTGGAGTACATGAGATAAAATGAGAGACTGGAAGACCTGAATTTATTCACTTAGGAAGAAAAAGCTAAAAGAGGTCTAATTGTAGTCTTCAACTGCTTAATCTATAGTTTAAAAAAAAGACAGAGAGAGTCCCAAAGAAAGAATAAGAGGCAATGAATACAACCTGCAACAGGGGAGTTATGACAGCTCTAAGGAAAAAGTTCTTCATAATGAGAATGGTTACAGAGAGGCTGTCTTCTTCAGAAGAGACTCACAATTTGGTCTGAGCAGTCTGACCTAAGTCTGAAGCTGGGCCTGCTTTCAGCAGGGATTTGGATCAGAAGACCTCTAGGGTTCCTTTCCCATCCTGATTCTGTGATTCTAAGTGTGATTTATAGGACAACTACACTAAATTATGCAGTGAGCTAATTTGGAACAGGGCAGAGCAGACTAAAACTAGTTCTTTGTTTTAGCCAGAGAAGTGGCCAAAGAGCTGAATGAGGTATATGAATTTTGGTTCTTTGGCCTTCTCTTGAACTGAATCAGAAAAATATCCTGAAGAAAAGGCTCCCTGAAGTTAATACATGCTTTATTTGGTATTATACCATGGGTTCTTCTTGATGGATAGTTGCATGAGTATGAGCTGCCCTCATACACCTAGCTAATGATGAGTTTCAGTGGCATTAATTAGAACTAGAGGGGACAAGTGTGCCCCTGTGAGTTTCTTTATGCTTGATAACTACCTTCGAGAACTGAGTAGCATAAATGAGGGGTCATAATCAGAGATTCAAATCCCTGCCCTACTGAACAGAGAATGCCATGGAAGTTAGGTTTGCAGTTAGACATTGCTTAATGTCTTCTTGATTGTTTTCGTGCTGCTTTATTCTGTCAGAGGGAGTATCAGAGTACCATAATCTTTCTTCAGTTCTGCTGACTGAGAAAGCTTTTGAAAACAGAAATCCTGAAGGAGTTCCTTTGGTTAGTGCTAAGTTTCAGGTAGTATGAGAAATGCATTTGTACTCTGTGAGTCTATTTCCAAATGTTTGCTGGTTTTACTCATTTTTTGCTTACCATTTTTAAATTATTTGTAAATTATTCCTAAATATGCCCTAAATTGTCAGTTGCAGACAAATTAAGCTGCCCTTCCATCTGCCCGTCCATCCAAGGTAGGACTTGGTCTTCTGCAAGCTGCATCCAGTGGTGCATCCTGTGTCCTGGAATATTCGAAGCAAGCATAGGGAAAACTTTCCTAGGGAGCCTGTGCTGCAATGAAAAACATTGCACATAAATAATATAAAACTTCAGTCTTTGGAGGTTTCTAAGACTCGGCTAGATAAAGGCACAGCTGACAAGTTCTAGTGATGGTAGATGTCCCACTTCATGACTGGACTAGATGTCCCCCAAAGGTTCCCTTCAAATGATTTGATGAGATCATTGCATCATGATAATTCGTCCTCTTTCAAGACCCCTGTTCTCACAGGAAGAGCAGATATGTTCATAGGGTTGCCAGGTGTCTTATATCAAACAACGCTGCAAGGACTGCTTGGGCTGAGGCAGGTGGCCTGTGCTGACCTTGGGGCTGGCCTGGCTTTGCTGGAGAAGGTGTGGTGTGAAGGTGATTTAGGTGCTGTATCTGTTTTCTTCTAGGAAATTGCTGGTTTGCTGCATCTCCACATCAGCTTGCCTCTGTGTTTTCGCTCTGTGTGTAAGAGGCATGGAGCCAGCAGCAGCCTTGGGAATTTCTAGAGAAGTCAGTGTGTGATTCTCATAACCTTGCACAGCTCAGCCCTTTCTTCCACTTCACTCTGGAGATTTTGGCCTCAAGCTTAGAACCACCCTGTGAAGATCAAACTGCAGTGGGGAGCAATAATCCATTCTCTCCTGGAGATCAAGAAGAGTGTGAAGGACCCATGGTTCATCCAGCCTAACAGGCAATTCATGACATTTGCAGCATTGTCTAGCCTAGCTGCACTGAAGATCTAATATTTAATGGGAAGACTAAGGCCTGTTGGAGACAACTAATTAAGCTGGTAGATGACCTCTACGTCTGTTTAGAGAAATCAGTGTTGGCTCCACTACATCCTTGTCTGAGTATGAGAGCAGCTCCCTACATTTTGGCTGGTGAACTGGTAGAGAACTGGTTTAAAATGAGATTTTGATTGAACTGGTAAACCCTTCTCATGTATATGAGTGTTTGTGTATTATTTTCAAGACTTCACTGCTAGGTTTATATGGATGAAGAAGTTTCACAAGTCATTGCCTGGTTTATCAAAAATTAAATTTTTAGGATGAGCTTCACTGCAGTGTTTCTCCTGCTTTTCTTGGGTTTGATAGACAAAACCATGGAGGCTGGCTGACCTCATGTTGCTGGACCCAACCACAAATATGAGACCAGTTTCTGTATCACAGACCTATTCCACTGTTCTGCTTTGGTACATTTCCACATTGTTACATTGCACAGCTGCCCCTCAGGTAGGATATGCCAACCCTTTCCATGAAGAAGCATGATGGCTCTGCAGGGCCTCACACTCGTGTAGTAGCTGTGCACTTGCTGGCTGAGTGCCTATCCAGGTTTCACACTAGGATCTCTGGAGGAACAGCTCAGAGTTCTCTGTGTTGCACCAACTTGAAAATATCTTTTTAGAAATTGGTTTCTACTGCACCATGTAAGAACTTCCTGGACTCTCCTGAGGCTGTGTGCACAAGTTCTCCCTGTGTGCCAATGTACCAGGTGAATCCAAGTGTGCTTCCCCTTCAGCCCATCCCTGCCTATGACTGAGCTGTGGGACAGCACATGTGCAAATGCTCTTCTGCTTGTGACTGCATTGCTTATTGCAAGAACATTCAAAGGAAGGCCAGGAAAATGTGACTGAGTGATTTAACTGAACCATGCAGTGAGCACTGAAGGTTTGTCAGGCTTGAGGTCTTCCTCTTTTTAAAATAATGAAAAAATTCAAGCTCTGGTGAGCCATGGCAAAAAAAAAACCCAGACACAAACTTGTGCAAATATTGGCAGGATTATGTTTCAGGAAACACAGACATTGAGACTTAGAGACAGAAAAAGAGCCAGCTCTTGAAATTATGTCGTGCATGGAGGCTATGGGGATGTCAAATGCTGACATGAGCAGGGGCTTCTTTAACATATTATGGCCACAGGATTTGGTTCAGATTGTTTGGGGTGATCCTGTTGTGCTATGTAACTGTATATGTGCTGGCACAGCAGTCTGATGAAGAGATCAGTTTGTGCTGAAATACATTACATGCTCACTAAATAAGTAACCATAACTTCAAGTAATCAGTTCAAGATAGTCTGGAATAAATCACTCCTTGTATGCACACATTCCACCCTCACTCCTCAGCTGGAAACCATCTTGTATCACATTTGAAGGGAAAAGCATAACTTAGCACTTTGCACAGAATCCAAAGCTATTTTGTGGCACATTGTCAAGTTATCTATTGTTAACAAATTATTGATCAGAACTGAGGATCTTTTCCATTTATACTACAGCTTTCTCAACACTGAAACAGAGATAAATTTATGCCCACTTTTTATCACTTGTGCATGCCCTGATCAATCCTTAAAATGGAGTCACAGGACATGGCACACCCTATTCCAGGACTTCCTCTGACCCAGGGCTTTTGGAACTTTCTTCACTGATATCTTCTTGCTTTTTGTCAGAAGCTCACTGTGAGTCATGGTAAGGCCTCTTCTTGGTGTGGAGTGAGCTTTCAGCCTCATTACCTGTAGAAGAATATACCTGATCTGTTAACTTCTGCTCTGTTCCTGTGAGATCATATCTATTGCAGATATGTCCAGTTGAAATTTGTAATTACAGTTATACATAGGAGAGCCAAACATATTGCAGGATGGGTCTACATGGATATCTCAGACCATCCTACCCAATTTTCAGGGGCCCTTTGCAGTTGTGGAAGTTTTTTAAAATTAGTGTTTCCACTATCAAATTTATCTGACTTTTAAAATAACTGAATTTTCCTGTAATGTTGTCACAAGAGGGCAGAATCGGGGTTTGTACATGCAGCAACATTTAGCACAACTGAAAAAATTGCTGTGTATCAGCTGAGCTGTGGTAACAGCTGTGTGCACAACTAGCCTGCAGCAGACACAGGGTAATTCCACTTAACGCTGTCTTCTCCTAGGTTAAGTCAAATGACCTTGCATTTATCACATGCCAGAAGCATGTAAATGCTCAATTATGAAGCTAGGATTATATGCCACAACTTCTTAAGGCTCACTAACCTAATCCTCTATTTGAGCCCTAAAGGCTGTTTGTGTACCTTGAATGGTATCTTCTCTATTTTTATAAAGCCAGACTGCACTGGAAGTCAGAGTAGCATAGTCTGCTCTTTGGAATGCTCTGAAGAATCTGGAACTGTGTGAGTAGCCCTGTCCCAAGCAAGATTACCTTCACCTACTGCCAGTTTCTCAGCATGAACTACTTCTCTATCCATGGCTGAGTTATTTCTATCATTGCAACAATCTCATCCTGAGGGTAACTAAAGTTGTTGACTTCAATCTGTTTGACAACTACAATAACCACAGAGATCACTTTGAATTAATTAATTGGCAAATACATAATTCAGAATAATTGCTGTGATTTTCCTTCCCATTGTTAATGGACTTTGAAACTGCCTTTCATTTATAAAGAAACTACTCACAACTTTAGAATTAATAAATCACACAGTGAGAAGTGCCGACTGTATTAGTCTGCAACTATCTGACCAACCTCTAAGACAAGTTAAATGGATACACATTTACCTGTACAGAGACAAGTCTTCAGATATGTTGGGGTTAATTCTAGAATTAGTTCAAAAAATTGCACAACTCTCTAAGAAAATAATGATTTTTCAGCTTCTGGCTTTGTTAAATAATCATCATTGGCAGCATAGAATTGCATGTCCTCTACTTTCTAGGTGAGAACCATGAGGCTGTAGTCAGAAGGGACCCTAAAATGTGTCCTTTATTATGTCTAAGTCTTTACTAGCAGGTGGCACAACTATAGGAGATGCTGCATGCAGTGCTTTCCTGTTATCTGCTTGAAACTACAAAAGAAAGGAAAAACAAATAAAAAAGAGACTAAGTTCACAAACAGACTTCAACCCACAGCCATCATAACTGATCAAATACATTCTTCCCAAATTAGCATCTCTTCTAGTTTGTTAAACAGGACCTGTAACACTAATATTTAGTGTCCGCTACGGTGCTACACACAGCTATATCTGCAATCACCCTCACTCAAGAAGCATCTCTAAGGAGATTACATTGCATGGTCCCACCATGCAGTGGAGAGGGCCAGTCAAATAGTGGTGACTTGTTGGTGGGATTTGTAGTCTCTGGGAACAGTGCCACTGGATAGGAGAGGACTGTGTGAAGGATTTTACTCTCCTGTAGTAAATTAGGAGCTTGTCTTGAGAGCAAGTTGCTCTCATTCAGGCCGAGTTAAGTGACCTCAGTCTGAATCATAGATGTTGTTCCTCTTGTTTTCCCTTTTTCCCAGCTGCTGCCAAACACCTGAGATGGCACTGGCTTGTTATCTGCTCCTCATTGTGGGTACGGAGGAACCTGTGCTCTGTGTGTGAGCATGCATGTGTGTGTCTGGCTGCCTGTCATTACAGCACTAATGGAAATACTGCACGGATCACAACTCTCAATTAGCTCCTCGGGAGATTGCTGTGACAGCCAGTTACTGAACAGCAAGGCCTGAAGGAATGAATTAATTTGTAGTACACGGCAGTTAGAGTCACAGTGCTAGCAATGGAATAAGACAGCAATAGACCCTGATTAGACCTAGCTGCACGGTGCAAGAGACACTTACCTGGGGGACTGTTACCTGTTACCTTTCTTTTTTTGTCTATCACTCCTCCTGGGGTAAGAAAATATCTTGGACCATGAGTGAATGAGTTTAGAGCTCTTAGTTCAGCTCTTGGAATCGCTGTCTGTCTGCCTGAGGCTGTTTGGCAGCAGGCAATGGGCTTTCATTCAACACAGACAAGGGCATGTTGCTCTCCTCCTGGCCTGGAGCCAGGCCACAGCCACAAAGTAAGTGGTGTTAAGGGGAGGTAACCCGATCTTTCTGTCCTCTTCAAACAACAGATCTCTTCCTTATTAGTTCAGATAGCTGTGTATCACAGAGGGTGTCCTAAGGCTGCTGCACCAGGGGATGCTGGTGTCTTGCCTTTGCAATGATACATTTATACACAGACATAGAGGAACAAAATGCACTTGTTAAGACAGTCTTGGGGATCTTTATGAACAGTGTTGAAGTTTCCAGGGCTTCTACCCACAAACAGCCATGTTCCCTGTACTCTGGTACCACACTGTTGAAAGATTTGCAGTCTTTTATTCTGTCATTCACAAAGATAAGCTGATAAACTGACGTTTATCAATTATTCAATCACTTTTCCTTAAAACTTGTTTTAACATATTTTATAGGAATGGCTTATTTCTGTGCAGAAAGGATTTGTCACAGTGGGGCACCATCCTTCCTTACCCTTGATCAACCACCCACTGAAAAGCCATGAGAAGCCAATGTGGTTTTGCACATGGTCTTTTTTTTTAGCTGGGTCATATCTGACCCTCTGAACTGTGTGACATGCTGTGCTGGGCAGGAGTAAGGTGAAAATAGAGGAATGTTAACAGAGCAGTCCTTGTGGAAGGTAAGAAACATTAAAAGAAAGTTTCTTATGGAACTGTGTTGCTCTAGTAGGCTAAGATCCTCATGTTCTGGAAAGAAAGATTTCTGAGTGGAGAGGGAAAGAGAAGAAGTTAACTGACAACACAACCCCTAGAGGCAGTTGTCCTCTGTTTATCTGTAAAAGGACTTGGAAGCAGCACCAGCCAAGGCTTTTTATGTCATCCTGGTTTTTAGGTACAAGAGGAATCTTTTGTTTTGACTGAATTCCCAAGAATAATTCAGTCTGTGGTCCCTGCATTGCCAAACAACAAATGGAGCAGTTAACATTACCTTTGTTAATAGAAGGCAGGAATTCAAACCCAAGCTCCTCTCAGCACTGGTGTCCTTGTAACTTGCAAGTCAGCAAAGTGGTTGTGAACAGGTTTGCAGCTCTGGCACTGCTCCTCCCCTGGGCAGTATTGCATTGGTGTTCTTTCATTTTCCTTCATTTTGAGTGCAAACAAAAGTCCAAACAGTTGATCTTTTCCTCTTTACAGCCTGTGGCACTTCTTTGATCTTTGCTGTTTGTATGAAGCATGTCCCTTGCTGCACATTCTGGCCAGTAAGTGGTGCTCCCCCCTTCCTTCCTGCAGCTCCATTCTTTGTGCAGAGCTGGGAGTGCTGTCATGCATTGCTGGTGCTTTCAGGTGTGTCTCACCCAGATGGTATGTCATGCTGTGATGTAGTGTATTGATACAATAATGGTATTTCCTAATGGTGTGTTTTTAACGACACTTCTTGGCATTATCCCGTTGTCCGTGCATCCTGCTGCAGAGGTTCTCAAACAGGTTCCTCTGATGCACACCACCACATGAGATGCATCTCAGCATCCTTATGTGTGTAATATTGAATGCAAAGAGAACATTTATGTGGCTGGCATAGCTATAAGGAGACTAGAAATATTGGGAAAATGAGACCTTGTGATTTGGTGGGTTTTGGATCCACACATCTCACTACTTTATTCATGTCAGTTGAAGAAACATGTTTCTTTGCAAGGATGTGTGACTTGGCTGGTATATGGGATGTGCCTTCTCCACTGGCCCTTTAAAGGCAGGATCTTTTCAGTAACATTGTTCCACAATGAATTTGGATGAACTTGGTTGTGATTTTTACATGCTTGATCACTATTGTCCTGGGTTTTTTTGCCTGGATATAAAATTCTAACATACTGACCTGGTAACTGGGTTGAGTTTGTTCTCCTAAGTAAAAAACATGACACCAAGACCAAGGCAGAAGTAGTTTATCCTTAAGTGGTGGTACAGTTTTTGAAAGTAGCAAATAGCTGCCCAAATAGTTATGTTGCAGAGACAGGGAGTAAGACATATCTGAAGAACAGGGAGAAAGAAATGGAATAAAAGAGAGAAGCAAAGAAGATGGGAGTACAGAAAGAGAGGAAAATTGATAAATAAAAAAAAAAGAAGTGACTAAAGCAAGAGAAGACAGAGGGAGATTCTCTCCTGATTAGAATTCATGAACTCCATTCTTACATTAAGTCTATATATGACACCTGGCCTTTAATGTGAAGCTGCCTACGAGCATTAAAAATTAAAAGCAGAAGGTAGGATCCATCCATCTCGGGCAGCGCTGCTCCCCTCCTATCTGAGCTCTGCACAAAGCTATTACACATTGATAAATTATTTTGGGTAATAGCTGAGATATTACATTGTTTCTGAGTGAAGGTAAAATCTCTCCATGACATGGGCATTTATCAGGAGCGCATTTCATCCTATTTATTATGGCCAAGACGAGATCGCAGGCTGCGGGCAGAGCTGGCACGTCGTGCTGATCACCTCCCCCATCGCCTCCCTTCCCTCTGTCACTTGGATGATGGGATATTGATGGAGCTCATGACAAGTTAATTATTAACTAAAGATATGCAGTTCACCTTTGCCAAGGGAGGGGGCATAGAAGAGAGCAATGATAGTTCTTAAAAAAATAAATATATCCATTGTATCTTAGGATTCCTTTCTCCACTTTCCTCTCCCTTCTACCTGTGGTATTTTACATCCCCCCAAATAAATCAGATACATTATATAAACACAAGTATGGTCTAGAAGGCCAGCAGAAATGGAAGAAGCTCTAAGAGCCTTTAGTTTTCTTCAAAAAAACTTTACACAGAAGTTTTTATCCATTGACTTCTCACTGGAAATAACTAGAGAGAAATTTTTGTTGTCCACTGAGTAACGGTGATTTCTCTCACTCTTGAGAGGGTCGGAAAGCAGAGGTATGGAATTTTGATTCTGCCCAATAAAGGATGACATTTTTTCTTTATAAGGAAGAGATGTCTTGACACCATCTGAATATTTCAGCTACTCCCTTCCACTGAGTGCTGGATGTTCCCCTGAGGGCTGGCTGATTGTGCAGAAGGGCAATGGCTGCAAAGATGATGCCTGCTGCTTTCTTGCTCATCTGAGTTCCCAAGCTAAACAGGATGAGTTTGTCACCATATGAAGGAGAATTTCTCAGTTGATTGGTTCTGATCCTGCTGTTTGTTGACAAGACTGGAGCCAAGGCAATAGAAGGTGGTCAGGTGCCAGGGGTAACTAGTGTACCATTTTATACTCAGCTGCTTCTGATTTGTCCATTAAGTATCTTGATATTATGTTGTTCAGGTAGTTCTAGAAGTAAACCACCTGTAGTCATTTAGAAAATAATGACAAGGCAAAATAAAACAGTCTATCAAAGGAATCATTCCCTCCATATGGTCACTTAGCAAGAGACCTGGCAAGTAAATTTTCACTACTTAAGAGTCCTTCAGGAGAAAAGGAATGTCTGTTTTAAAAACAGACATTTAAGGCTGCTTTAGATGCCAGTCTGAACCACAGGCACACCAAATTTCATGCAGGTTGGATTTGAACCATATAACTCATTTATGACCCATCTAATTCCCTTCCTTAAAGAAAGCATAAGATCATTACTTCTGCATAGGAAAAAGAGAAAAAGGTTATTTTTCTACTTGTCTTCTTATGAGCTGTGGTAGGGGATGCAAGATCACTACCTTTGTGTCTGAAATGATCTCTCCAGAGTGAAATTGTACTTACTCTATTCATGCTGTTCTGCTTGAAGTATTCCAAAACTTGTGAAAGCTGCTATGTGGTCTCTATTCTTTTGGGGTAAAACATACATTCTTGTGAAGCAGCACTGATCTGGGTGAGGGAAAGCCAGTACCATTCTTTGAAATCTGCAAGTTTTGTTCCCTTGAAAGTTCAAGAGCAGACATTTTGTTTTACTGATTTTTGGCTTCTGTGAAATCTGAAGTTTTGGTTCTGGGCTAATCTTGAAAGTTCCTTTAAAAAAATTGAATTATTTAAAAAAGCCTCATTTCCTGTTCTACAGCAGCAAGGACTCTCTCTTTGAAAATACAGATTTCTAATTATTTTCCTCAAAATGAGAAATTGTAAGTACATTTAAGCAGATTGATTTAGATTCTCAGGTGTAACTCTTCCTCTGTGAGATTATGCTAGACACACACGCACTGAAATTGCGTATAAAAGCAAAACTTTCAGAGTCTTCGTTTGCTTCATATACCTTGGCTTTTTGAAATCTCTGAAAATCAAGCTGCTTGCTATCAAAGGAATGAGAAAGAGAGATGGGATTGGGCTCCCATGTGCAGATAAAGTGAGTGCTGTCTGAAACATGGAGGGTAGATTAGCTGTCTGGTTTCTGAGTAAGAAAGTGCCCATCACTGCAGTAAGGCTAATCTCCCCTGTCCTTGTCTGGTCATAGTGATCAGTTTGCCCTCTACTTAATATAATAAGATATATAATAAAAATGTATTAACAACTGTGAACCACCCTCATCCCCCTTCCAAAACCCCCTGGGATCCTCCAAGGTTAGAGGATGTGCAGTATACTCACCTCAAAGTAAATTCACAGTCATTATCTTCACCTTTTATTGCACACCTTGTCCTTGTCTGTTGCCTCTCTTGCAGCTGCTTTTTAGTCTGGGCCTTGGTCTGTAGTCCCTGCCTGTGCAATGTGGCTGTGTTGACATCCTGGCAAAATACTAATGGTGTAAGACCTGGTGGTCCCATTTATCTTCCAAAGATACCTTCCTGGTGAGTTTTGTGAGAACCACATCAGGCTGTGAACTTGTAAATATGTGTTCAGGGGGTCTGGGCTCATATGCTCTCTGTAACTCCTCCAAGGCAGAGGCTCCATCACTGTTTCCAAGCAATGTTGCTGGTTTTGGTAATAACGAGGCTTATAGCTTTTTTCCTAATTTTTTTACTTTACCTAGACTTTCCTCCTAGACATCTCATAACTCAAGCTGTAAATTCTTATTCAAAGAATGCCTCCACACTAACATAGGTGATAGCAGGAGTTCAGTGCTCCCATGTTGTTCATTAACACACAGTTCTGTATTAGTATGAATAAGGAGGTGATGGAGAAGGGGCTCTACTTGAACTTGGAAATCAAAGCATTGAAAGCCCATCCAAGAAGCCTTGTATTGAGAGACAATAGTATGAATGCATTTTTGTTGAGGTCCAAAGGTACCTATCCATAATATTAGTATATTTTGGCAAAAAGATGGTGATACATGGTTGTATTACCTACGGGCTCTCAAAATAGAAGAGAAATCTGAGTTAAGTTTATACAAACTTTTCTGGACTTAGCCCAGTTTTGAATGTAACTTGGTGTGATTCAGCTGATCTGTACCTAGGAGAGTGTGTTTGGCCTGGCAGTATGGGAAATGTCACAAGGCAGAGAGTAGCAGCAAATCAGACAGACCAAGACTCATCAGGACAGGGTTCCTTCACATGAGCTAGAACTTAATGTGCAGTTTAATCAGTGTTGTGTCCTGTTGCATGTGATAGAGTTTTCCCTGAGTGTGAGCAGTCAGGCAGGCAGCCTACTTGTTCCACAAGGCTTTATGGCTGTTCTGCCCTAGGTGGGAGGTCATGTGCGGCTGTGGTGTGCCAGATCTGGTATCCTTTGCTAACCTGGTTCCTTGACTTTTGTTGTGATTGATACAGAATCAGTTGAGAAGGTGCTAGGACTCCAGACAGGTGAAAGTTAAGGAACAGCTGGACTGTAAGATCACATCTACTGAGACTATATATGTAGAAATCATGCAGAGGCTCAGCTATTGGTCTCCACACCAACAAAGGTCTAGATCTGTCCTTGGACCTGCCTAACATTTTTCAGTTGTGCCAAGCTCCTGGCATTAATAGCAACTGAGGTGAAGATTGCACAAATTATTTGTGTTTGGAAATATTACTTGTTCATCTTTTCATTGCTTCCTTTTTATACTCTAGTTTAGACTAATGGAACTAACAACCCAACTCTTAGCTTCTCTTTTCCTGTTCTTTATTCCTCAATATCCTCAGCAATTTGCACTTCATGTTTCTTGCTCATAAGGGAAGATAGCAGAAACCTAGTGGATCTGTCTTCTGTGGTGTCCTTTATACTTTTTCTTTTGTATTCGCTGAAATGTCTGGCAAAACCACTTCATTCTTCAAATCTTTTTTTTATCCACTTCAGAATTTTGAAGCTTTTAGCAAAATAACTGGTTCTAATGTCAGTAAGAAACTTGATAGTTATTATTACTTATTTCTCTTTCAATGTCATATTAAAGCATATGTTAAAATTATTGTTTCCTAAAGTTGGCTAGTCTTGCTTCTGGTGAGTCTGTCACTGAATGCCACCTTCTTTCTGCCACTCGTTTCAGTCTGGTGTGTAGTGCCTCAACTGAGTCTTCACATGGATTTAAGTGGTAAACTGAACAGTGAGACGTTGTGCTTGAGGGAGGTGCAGTGGCTTTGAGTGGTACCAGAAAATAAATCATCCCTGCAAATGATGTGCTCTAGGCCATATGTGGTGCTGCCTTCTGAACATGGCAAGCACACGGGGAAACACAATGTGCCACTGTGCTCATCACCTGCAAGCGTTGGGCACCCCCATGCCCCCCACCTTCTCCCCTCCATAGCATAAATGGAGGATCATGTTCCATACGCTCCCAGGTCAACCCTCAGAAAGAGTTTAAGCAGCTTGGAGAAACACAAAACAACTTAAAGAGTTAACCCTACAATAATTGGGAGGGAGAGGGGAGAAACAGTGTAATGGAGGGGTGAAGAGTTTCCATAAACCCATTGCCTCAGCTCAGAGAACCTGCTAAGGGGCAGTGGTCAGAGAGAAACAGAAGGAGAGAGAGAGATATCAAGTGTAGTAATCAGAATGAAAAATGGAGCTCCGGTTACTTTAAACAAGAGCTAATTTATCACGGGAACGAGTGGATAAGTAGCTGAGTTTCAGGCGTTCAGTAAGTTCCCCGTTCTGCTCCAAAAATTATTCCACCCCTGTCTCCATGCTCCCATAAATCATCCCCTTCTTCACTTCTGCTCCGATTACCAATTACTCCTGCCTACGACACGCTTTCCCCTGCCCGACACAATCTGATGGGCCCCTGCCTTTTAATTTTACAAATGCTTTTTCCTTCTTGCTTCTCAGCTCCCTGTCCCTACTCCTCCCCTCCCCAGTTTCCCACTGCATCTTTGTTTCTCCTCTCCCTTCTCATTTACTTTTTTTTTTTTTAATTTGAAGAAAGGGAGGGCAGTAATGTTTTCTGGCACCTCCCCCCATGAGGTTGACTGAGCTGAAGGAGAGGAATAGAAATTAATTATTTTCCCAAACCTGAACTCTCTTTGGGTTTGTGAGTTTTCTCCCTAAGCACATGATGAATTCTAGACCCAGCAGAGCTGTATCAAAGGTGAAAGTCTTGTTCTTGAAAGGATATGTTGCTTTTTGTTGAGTCTTTGAAGGAAAATACAGTGTTTTTTCCTCTTTTCCCTTTTTTTTATTGTACACAGAACTTTTTGCAGAATGGAGATATTTTGAGAGCTGCACAGCTGCAGGCAGAAGAATTTTAATTTATATTGTATTGTGCAATTTTTCTGTGTATGCTTCACTACTGCTAATATTTACATTGGAGTACTTCTAGCTAACTGCCATACAAATGCAGAAAGAGTGATCTGTTCCAAAACTCTGATAATTTAGAAAAGGCTCACATAAGTAACTTTTGTTGGTTTCAATGACTCCATACATGAAATCAACTTAAATCAAGGTTGTACTAATTAGCAAATATCTGCTTTAGAAGCATGTGTTGAATTTATTGATATAGTTACACCTTTCTAATATAAAATCCTTTGATGCTGCTAATGAATGGTAATCTAGTGCATCAGAAGTCTGGTGCATTATTCAGATGCTGTATACATATGCACTTGGATTGTATATATAAAAATCCTAGAAAGAAATTTCAAACATCAAAGGACTGGCATACCATAATATATTGTTTTGCTTCTATGCATTTTCTTTTCACAACATGAATGATTTCTGAATGTTTGCCCAGGCTACAGTTAGAGTGTTTGAAATCACTGTACGTCATGTTTATGAGTTCAGCATAGACTCAACAATTCTCTTTGATTGTAGCAAAATAGTTTCTGGATGCTTCATTAATTGAGACTCAAATAGATTGTGTTCAGGAGGGCTAACTTGCATGAATCTAGTAGATGCTGGCAGCAGCTAAGTTGGAAGAGCCATCCCAACTGAAGGGAAATGTTTATGCAGGTCATCAGTCTGGCCTAATGTGCACAAAGCTGTTATTTCCACCTGTAAGACATTCAATGAAATTGCTATGAGACTTACTGAATCCGAAAAGAGAAAATTCCCTTGCCCTGCTGAGAACAGGGTAGGCAAAGTGACAGCTCTGCCTGCTCTGCTGCAGAGAAAGCGGCTGTCCAGAGCTGATTTTTGTGCAGGATAATGGATGGAGGAGATGGATTACCAAGTGATAAATCACACAAAGGAATTGTCTGGTGCCAGAACCCATGAGCAAGAAAATAGCTGGCATGCTCTGCAGTGGGTATTACCATCTCCATCTAAGGAGCCACAGCCTTTATGCATAAACAGTAAGACAAAACAGGAGTTAATTATAGTGCAGCTTCTGACATAAGGCTTGTACAGCAAAACAAGACTGGCAGAGGGAATACATCAGTTCATGTTTATTGGATGGTTTATCTTTTTCTCTTCAGGGAAAGAGTTGAGGAAATCCTCTGTTCTCATTTCCCCCTTTTATTCTCATTTTGTCTTTATTCACATTCTTTAAAGCCATAGGTGTTATTTTCTGACCAAGGAGTATTTCACAAATCTTTCAATAAAGAAAGAGGAGCTAACTGAGCATGACTCAAGTCATTCCTATCCCACATGATAAATATGTAGTCCCTCTGTCCTGTCAGGGAAAGAATGGTTGCTGGTATTCACTCTGTAACTCAGTAATCAGTAATACTGCTCCACATCACCCTAAAGACCAGTCATACTCTGAACTCAGCATACTCTGGGCTAGGAAATCCATACATAAAAAAGAGTTACTTGGTGATGGTGGAAATTTGGCTTCATCCTACAGCATTTTCCTGTGATCCAAAGGACAATATTATGTTGTGTACTTTAAGTGCACCCAAAAAGCGTGCAGAGGTGCACTTTCCATGTGAAATCTTTTTCCTTTAAGAGCAATGCAAGGTAATTCTTAATTCTTCTATTGACTGTGCACATGAAAACAGAGCCAAAAGGAGCACCATGCTTCTGATGTGCAGGGAAAGTTGCTGGCTCAAGGTGAAGACTTGTCAGGATGAAGTGTGTTCTGTTTACCTGTCTTTAATAGCAATACTTTATTATCATTAAAAGTGTAATGGAGAAAGAGGTTGTTGATATTTTTATCTAAAAAGCTGTCTTTGCTGAAGAGAGAAGAATCACAGAATCACAGACTGGCTAAGGTTGGAAGGGACCGCAGGGGGTCATCTGGCCCAACCTCCCTTCTCAAGCACATGGCACAGGATTGTATCCAGATATTTCTTTAATATCTCTGGTGAGGAAGACTCCATAATCTCTCTGGATAACCTGTTCCAGTGCACAGTCACCCACACAGTAAAGAAATTCTTCTTCATGTTTTCAGGTGGAATTTCCAGTTTCTGCCTTTTTCTTCTTGTCCTGTTCCTTGGTGCCACCAAGAGGAGCCTGGCTCCATCCTCTTGGCACCCTCCCTTCAGATACCTAGAGACACTGATAACTCTTTTGGTTATTTCTTCTTGAGGCCTTAACAGGTCCAGCTCCCTCAGCCTTTCCTTGTAAGAGAGATGCTTCTCTCTCTTAACCATCTTTGTTGCCCTTCCCTGGACCTGCTCCACATCTCTCTTGTACTGAGGAGCCCAGGACTGGACGCAATACTCCAGCTGCGGCTCACCAGGGCTGAGCAGAGGGATAAGATCACCTCCCTCAATCTGCTGGCAATGCTCTTCTTAATACAAAATATCCCAGGATATTTTCAGATGTCTAGTGCTGGGCTGGCATCACAGTGGAATCTGTACTAAAGTAAATTGAATTATTCCTGACTTAGGAGTATCCTAGTGTGCATGGCCTGTGTAAGCATGAAGATGACAGTGGAGATCCTCTTTTGACAGAACCGTGGCAGAAAGTTGTCGGCAAAGAATCAGAAGGGGAAAATACACAAGTGGCACTTATGCAAGGTATTTCCAACATGTCAAATTTCCTGAAATGTGCAACGAAAGTAGAGCCTATGCAGCTCTTTAGGAGATCTTAGAAGTCACCAAAGAGTTAATGAGAGCAGGTCTTTGAACTCATCTTTTTAGGACAATAGTCCTTCAAACTAATCTTTTCAGGACAGTTGTCCATGGACACAAAAACTTAAAGGTTTTAGATATAATGTCTAAAGTCTTGGTGACTTGATGCTTCTTTAGTAATTGTAGCCTGACACTGTTATTTTTAGTAATGTAAAACATTTGAACAAATCTCGACAAAGTCATCCATTACTCATGGAATCAGCCACAAGTTGTTTCATGACTTGTAGAGCAAGTGAGATTCACTCTACACAGACATATGGGCACTGGGTTAACATCTGACACACCAGCGGCCCCTCACCAGCACGTGTCACTGACTGTCTCTTTTAGACAAAGATCCTTAAAGCTTTACCTACATATTTTGAACATAATTTTAAAAGATAGTTTGATAGTAGATTAATCTTCCTGCTGGCTCCTCCCAAGGTCCTGGCATATACTGAACACTGACATGACAGATCCACTACCTTGCTCTGCTCATTGTTGAAAACTCTGTGTGTGATTTAATGTTCAGAGTTTCCCACAGAAATCCTTACTATTGCACAGCAATCTTATCCTAGAGAACAAGAGAGTGACCTTAGTTTGCCTGGAATCAAGCATTCTTAAGCTCATGTTTGTTAGATGCTCTGACATGTAACACTGTTTTATGGCCTTATGAAATTTACCACGGAGAGAACTTTTAAAAAGGTTCTTTTTTTTGTTGTTATGAAGATTTTGGCTGTTTCCTTCCTGCAGCTTGTATTTTTCTAGGACAACACTGACACAGTATCAAGGCAGTAGACATGCAGGCTTTGTGTCCAAGCACACAGACAGTTGTGGTTCATAGTCTGAAACCTGGTAGAGCTACCTAATCTGCAAAAAGAGACAACAGGGCTTGCTTGGACTGCTTCCCACCTCACCTTATCTCACCTTCCTTTGGATCTGATAGGGAGCTTTCCCAGGGTCCCCGTGTACAAGAAGCAAGGGTACTGCATTCTCTTTATCAGTTCTCAACCCTCCTTTTGTGTAACACCAGCTGCCCACTACCCACTTCAAAATGTACTGACTCAGCTGGTTGGGAGCAAGTTGAGAATTTCACTGGTAGAATACCATTGAATTTGAGGTGGAATAATTTTTTTTGAAACCTAGATTTGATGTGAGGTCACAGATGTGCCTGAGGCTTTCTCTGCAGAGCAACTGCGGCAGAAGCAAGGGCTTTTATGCTTCTCCTGGCTTCCTGTTTTCAGTACTGTCACCTTCCAGTGAGAATACTTTGCTCAAAATCCTAGACAGAATATTTGTCCCTCCCACCTCAGCTGAGTGAGTGTTTATGCATCAAGAAGGGGGATTTCTTGTAAAAACCACAAGTGTAACACTGACCTGTCTGTAGTCTTAGAGCAGCAGTTCTGTTGTGAAAAGTGTTAACACTCAAGTCTTCATTGACAGAGAGTTCTGGGTTACCAAAGCCACAGATAATAGCGAAAATGAAAAACACATTTCTGAGATCTGTCTTGGAATGTGTTACTTCTTGTTAGCTGTTATGTAGAGTAACTCTTACTGACTTTGGAATCAAAAAGAAGCATTTGTGATGTTTTACAATGCAGTTTGATCAAGTCAGGAGGAAAGGATGCAGATGTCTGTTCCTCCCTTGCACAACTGGATCTGTGACTTCCCAGAGCAGATGTGGAGGGAGGCAGGGGATACAGTTGCATTGTATCTGTAGCTTTAGTCAGGGCCAGACACATTTATGCAGTAGAGCATTTCTTACTGAAAAGGCACAAGGAGTCAGAATACAGCATGATTTTGTGAGACTTGACTGAGTTTACTCATGACAAGTAATGATAGCTTTATGAAAACAAGCATATAATTTCTGAAGTCATTATGCTTCAAGTACTCACACCTTCCCATATGGATCTAACCACCATTTCATTTATAGAAGTATAGGAGAGATAAATAGCTGTGTGTATACATTGCAGCAGGCACTGATGGCCAGTTTTCAACAGAAACCAGTCATGTGGTGCACCAGAGCCCAGCTATGGCTACATGAGATCCTACAGAGCTCATCTACTTCTTCTGGAGGAAACGCCTCCGAGGTTTTTGGCAACAGGTTTTCAACTTCTGATTAGGAAAGATTTTGAGCTTGCGCAGCTTTCAGTAGTAGCTGGTGCTTCCAGGTGCTCAGTGCTATTCTGATTTGAAGCTTCGCTAGATTTTGGGGTAGCTTGGCTCTTTTTCTTTATGTGCTTATTAATGAGGATGTTCTGGGGGGAGATTTTTTATTCCTTTCTATGAACATGCATGGATTTCTATAATAAGACGTGTCCTGTAAATGAACAGATAAATGTTTCTTGTGGTCACTTCAAATATTCCTCATGGTTTGAAGTACAAAAATGTGATGCTTTTTAAACCAACAGCCTGCCTAATGCAGCTTGCCATCTCAAGTGTCTCCTGCTGTGGGAGGGCAGTTCTCAGGCCCCCTACCAAGCTGCGTTTTTATTGTTGTTAAATGCCTTCATCCCTAAGTGCCAGAAATCTATCTCCTTTAATTCCACTAATATCTCTGGAGAAATTATTTTTTATATTAAGTCAAAACAAGAAGAGGCTAGATAAAAAAATGGAGAAGTATGAAGAGTCTAGTTATGTAGCTGAGCCCTCAAGAGTGTGTAAGAAAATATTATGGTAAAGAAAATATTATGCACATCACCATTGCTCACCTCAAAAAGGGGACAGAATTACCTAATATTGTGCCGTAATTACACCTAATATTGTGCTGTAAATCATATACCATTAGCTGGCAGTAGGGATTTTTCTCTAGCTTATACAGTAGTTTTGTACTTTTAAAGGAAAAGGACCTGCACTTGAGTAAAACAGAAGATGGGATAAAAAGCAAAGAGATAGTTGGCTTTGATAAGATAACTGGCTAGAGCTTCTTTATCACAAGTTCAGAAAATCTTTAGATAAGGTGGCGTGAGGTGATTAGTGGGGGAATCATAGGGGTGACTGAGTGGGGGGACAGCAACAGGTGCTGCTGAAAGTCAAAATATTATGCTGGAAGGTACTTTTCTCAGAACTAATCTTCTCTTCACCATTGGCCCTGGAGAAGTGGTCAACATGGTCCTGAAGAAAGGTCCAAAGCCAAGAGGCATTTTCAGCAAAGAGATGTTTCCAGTAGAGAAATGGAATTATTGTGCAATAGTCCAAAAACCCCTCCTGAAGCAGCACATACAATTCCAGTCACCACCATCCCAAGGGGATGAGTATGAAGGAAACTGAGCGCAGAAAGGTACTTGGAAGACCAGTGATATGAGGAAGGTGTTTTGCAGGATAATAAGAAATTTTCTAGTTCAGCCAGGCAAAATGAGGAAAGAGGGGATATGATTTCTATAAGTATATCAAACTGCAAAACCCTTAAGAGAGAGAACAGCTATTTAAGCTTAAGGAAATGTTGGCACAAGAAAAAATGGGTATAAACTGGCTGAGAATAAATTAGCCTGGAAATTAAACAAAGGTTTCTAGCCATCAGAAAGAGAAGTGAGATTCTGTAATAGACTTCCAAGGGAAAAGAAACAGAATAAATTTTAAGATGGAAATTGATCCTTTATGAAATGTCTTCTGTAATGGAAGAGAGCAGAATACATGACCAAGGAGCCTCTTGCAATCTGTACTCCCACTCCATTCCCCTTTCCTCGCCCTATACTGTGTCACTTCTCTTCCTTGGTACCTTGAGCTCCACCTGCTCCTTCTCTGAAGGCACCATGGATCCCTTATCAGAATTCTGCACTG
Source organism: Thryothorus ludovicianus (assembly GCA_013397245.1). Classification (NCBI taxonomy): domain Eukaryota; kingdom Metazoa; phylum Chordata; class Aves; order Passeriformes; family Certhiidae; genus Thryothorus; species Thryothorus ludovicianus. The sequence goes on along the minus strand of VZTB01017563.1, from coordinate 953,322 downwards.
CAATAGGTTGTTTTTAATCCTCCCCGTATCTCCCTATTTTTTTTCCTTGCTAAGCTTGCTGGGCTGTAATGTTTCCCTTCGTGTAATCCATCACAGACACAATGTCGCTTGTGCAAATTAAAATGCACCTTGGAATAATAAAAAAGGGTGGGTTTTTTTTCCTTCCTTCCCAGCAGCAGTTCCTCAACACAAACCATTTGTCTCTGGAAAGAAATTCAAGAATGTTAACCCTGTGTATGCTCCTATGGGGTACACAACACCTCCTGTGAGAACAACACTTAAAGGAGACCTTGCAGATGTGGACCTTACAGATGTGGACCTTGCATTATATATTTAGATATTTAGAACTGTAACCCACTACTTTTCGGTGAAAATATTGGTGAAAGGATCCAGTGTAGCAAATTAAAAATACCCTGTGTCAGGACAAAGAGATACAGTCCAGAAAAACTTCATAGCAAACCTTGTGGTGCTCCACAGAAATCAAATTGGACATTGGATATTGGGACCTTTAGAAGGATCCCCTGGAAACTATTTGAGAGACAGAAGAGTCACCAGGCTATCCCATACTGATGTACAATTCTGGAGCCTATAATTGGCTCATGGATCAGGCACTGGTCATTTGTGATATAGGAATAAACTTACAATGAACTTTTGCTGAATGAATTCCATCCTTGATGAGATGCTGCACATAAAAGGTTACATCAAGGACAAGATTTTATATTTCTTCCTTCTTTCATTTCGGGGGAGGGTGTGAATTTCTCCTCAGTGGCATATAAATTCCATTAAGTTAAAGATGCATTTTAAAAATCCATTTTATGTGATAAGGAAGGTCCAGAGTTGGATTGAGAGGTAGGCAGGCACTAGGTGGTTTGAGTGCTTGGCCATAGAGGTGGTGTGGCATTGCATGGCCATCTAGGCTCCAATGACATGGGAATAGCAGTGTGGGCAGTAGACCAAGATGAAGTACATTCCCTGAGGAGAGGCACGGGTGCTTTGACAGAAGGTGCTTTCACAAGGTCATTATTGAGAGATAAGACAACTTAATTGTTTGTGGCATAGCCTTTTGGCTTATGGCTTTGGCTTTTGTGCATCCTAGATTATGCTCAGACACAGATGGATGATTTTTCTTACTTCCTTCAAAAACTGTTTCACCCCAGACTTTGACTCTCATCACAGATATTGTTTTGTTTACTATCATAGTAAGAGGGGCAGTGGGTCACCTCATACTCCCACAGAGTCAATATTCTTTACTCTCCAGTTCCTCTCTTCCTTGTTTTCCAGTTCAGGAGCTTACTAAGCTCTTCAGTGTGTGATCTTATTGGAAACTTATGTAGATGTTAGTGCAGTAGCAATTATAGGGTTTCCATATTGGACACAGAGCTGGAATCATCCACTTCAACATGGAGAGAAAACATATCCCCAAACCAGGAGCTAGACTAAGCCATGCAAGATGCAGAAAAGACAGCTGGTGTAGGAGAGAAAAAGAAGGCCAAGCTTTGCTAGAAAAAAGCAACTCAAAACTTCAGGTCTCCAAGAGAGAGGATATCTTCATTGTTCTTCATCCTTAGTTGGAATAACAGGACCAGTAGTGATTAGACAAATGGGCATGTATTCAACAGTTCAAAATGCACAGGCATACTGAACATCACTGGCTGGGCTTCCAGAGGAAGCTCTTCTCTCTTTGGACTGATTTTGCCCCTTTTTTTTTTTTTTTTTACTGTTTTGTAGAGGCTGGGTAGGTGTCTGGAATTCACTTTGTAGAGTAGCAAATTCTGTTTCTATATTGTGTTTTGTCTTAGTAGCAAGGCCGTTCTATTTTTCATTTTCTTTAGGGGTTCCAAACAAACGACATAAAATCCTAGAGGATTGTTGCTTTTGAATTTTTTTCCCCCAATTCTTCCTAAGTCTCGCTGTTTCTAAGCTTCATCATTATAATCTGAAAATAATAATTCCAAGTTCAATATCTTTCAAAATTTTGTTGCAAAAGAAATAGTGTTGTTTTCTTACTGTGTGATTGTCTTCCTTAAGCTCCCTCTTATAATGCAAATTTCATAATTTAAAGAATCATCGGTTTTCTGGTAAACTTTCTATCTCTAGTGGATACAGAGAAGATTTAAATTCTTCTAAAGCCCAATTTCCAAGGGAAACAAGGCTTAAGAGATCACACTGTCTGCCCATGACAGTCTTTATCTGTCTATTTCACTCCTTCCTCACAATAAGTTTTTAATTGAACCTCCCACCCACAAATAAATACACCTGAAAGAGATGCAGGGATCTTAAAAGTGCTAGGTCCCATCAATTTCCCTGGACAGAGAGGACAGTTTTTCAGTATCAGCTGTGAGTGAAAGATTACTAATCTCACCACTTGCTAGGGAGATGAAAAGTCCTGAAAAGGGGACGCATGAACATCTTTGTTGTGGGGAAAACTAACTGGGGTTTACCTTGCTTTGATATGCAGCATAGTAAATTCAGCCCAAGACATAAATCTCTATGAAGCTGGGATTCATTCAACTCCCTCCTCACAAAGCTACTTGTAATGGGTTCAGTAGGTTCTTTCAGGGTTCGCCAGACATGTTGAGTTGAGTTCTACCTGCTATGTGAATTTTTATGTTCCTTTGTATTGTTTTCTTCTAGACTGGACTTGCCTTTTCCACTGAATATTCACACTTTTCCCATTTTGCTTGTGCTCTTAATCATAGGGTGTTTTTAGCAGTGCATTCTGTTTAAGTGTCTGCATCCATGGTCATCCTTCACAACAGGAAGACAAGTAGCCAGCAGTCCTCAGATCCTAAAGAAGACAAGTCCAAGGTGGTGTGGCAGAGCCTTCCTGCTTGATGGGGCCCTACAGGGTTGTCTGCAGTCAGATGATGGTGTCTACCTAGTTTGTGGACAGTTAAATATATGGGTTGATGCACTCATTTGGGCTGGAGTAGAGCTAATTCTCTTCACAGTGGCTGGTATGGGGCTGTGTTTTGGATTTGTGCTTTATGCTGGGTTGATAATATAGAGGTGTTTTTGTTATTGCTGAGCAGGCTTACACAAAGCCAAGGCTTTTTCTGCTTTTTGTACTGCCACGGTGGTGAGGAAGTTGGGAGGAGACTCAGCCAGGGCAGATGACACCAACTGATCAAAGGGATATTCCAGACCGTGTAATATGCTCAGTATTTGAAACTGAGGGAAGAAAGAGGAAAGGGGAATGTTCAGAGTGATGGTGTTTGTTTTCCCAAGTCACTGTTACATGTGATGGGGTCCTGCTCTCCTGGAGGTGGCTGAACAGCTGCCTGCCATGGGAAGCAGTGAATTAATTCCTTGTTTTGCTTTGCTTCTGTGTGTGGCTTTTGCTTTTCCTATTAAGCAGTTTTTATTTCAACCCATGAGTTATGTCACTTTTACTCTTCTGGTTCTCTCCTCATCACACTGATAATCTCCCTGATCACACTTGGGGGAGTGAGTGAGTGGCTGCTTGGAGCTTGGTTGCTGGCTGGGGTTAAATTATGACAGATGCTAAAAGTTTTAGATCAGCTTGAGAGAGAGCATTTGTTAAAGAAAGAAATTGCAAACAGTATGGAGAGTAGGGAGTTGAGAAAGCCTGTGTATGAATCCTTGCTGTGTTTGGCCTTGGAAGCTTCCTTCCCTTGCAGAGTCTCAGTTTCCTCGATGCAGGCTAAGAACAGTAACAGCTATCTGTGTCTCTTGCCATTAGTGGAGTAAAATGAGATGTTCTTGCCAGTGGAAGAATTATCAAGTATTGTCCCTGCTCTTTTAAAGAGAATTGGGACTTCAGCAGGATATACTTTCAGTAGTGTTTAGCAGGAATTACTTTTCCAGTGCCACCTAATATTGAGAGGAATGATCTGTCAGAACAGTAGTGCTTGAAAGTCCTTCCTGGCTCAGGCACACAGGTTCACTGGGTGTCATGTTTTCTGTTTGATTCAGTATGGGAACAGGGCCAACTTTGGTCATTGAAGGAGACAAAAGGGAACTGGTAAAGGCAAAACCAGGCATGATACCCCATCCTATTCTTTATTCTGTGCTGACCAGTAACCTTTTCCTTACTATCAAGCCTTGGATTACAACAAGGGCAGCTGCACTGAGCAGAACACTAATTCATCAAACCTGATCCTCAGGAAGCCTGACAGAGGTGGTTCCTTTGGAAGTCTTGCCTTCACTAGTTAGTGCCATTGTCCTGGTGACCTCCTCCTGTGAAGGGATTTTTATGCTCCTCTGCAGGAAGGCAAAGCTTTCTGTGGAGTCTGAATCTGGGGGAGCACTGAATAGTATTGGACATTGTGATACCCATCTTCTGGAGTACTTTTCCCAATCTGTTTTACAGCAATGTCCCATAGTACCCTTTGATAATTACTAGGGCAGTGTGAGAAAGTTCATGATCATCATGAGCTCTGTGATCCATATCCTCTTATAGGTAGTTTGCGCTGGCATCCAGTGCTGTCCTGACCCTGTCTATTGAATTCTGTGCTCTGTGGAGCAGCTGAAGTTCTTACCTAACTGAAGAGAAATTATTGCCTCTTTCTCCCCTGCCCTTTTCTGCAGGAACCCCAGGAAGATGAATTGGTCTGTTGATTCAGAGCAGAACTGACTTGATCGTTGTGTGCTTCTCTGGAGAACAACCACACTGCCCTGTGCCCACGTCTTGGTGTTTGCTGGTTTCACTGCTCTGACAGCATGAAAGATGTTTGGTTTTGTTCCTAATGCTGTTATCATTTATCATCCTCTTGTAAAGCCAGAACCTGCTGCTCACCCGTCCTCCCTCTATGTTAGGTTTTCTGCTCCCCCTCTGCTCCTGCCCTGGTAGAGAAACTGCTTGTATGCCAGAAACAAACTGTCTATTCACTGGGTACTAGAAAAGACACAGGATCCTTTTTGCTCCCTGATATCACTGTTGTGATCAATGGTGGTGGTTTGACTGGGTTTCAGCTCCTGGGTTTTGGAGGAGCAGCTCCAATCATGGAGTGGAGAGCTGATAGTAACCTTATTTTATCCCATAAAGATGATAGTTGGTCCTGAATCCAGGGCACTCTTATATAGCTGGTGCCTGTGGAAGGACATAATCATTCAAATGCTAGAGATGGTGAAGGGGATGCAGTGTGTAAAATCCCTATCCTTCAACTGAGTAAGTATCTCATGTAAGTATCAATATAGTTTGGGCTATAGCATGCATATGTCAGAGCTGTGGAATAGGTGGGGCCAGCAGATAACTGGAAGAGCACCCTGTCATCTTCTGTCTTGTATGCAAGTCCCCAAATAACCCATAGGCATCCCTCTAACTGCAGATCAATGGTACATCAATTTCTGTGGATAAGCTGAAATAATTCAGAGGGAAACAGAAGTATCTCATAGGACTTGGAGATAACAGGGTGAAGGAAGGAGACTTACCATTCATCCCTTCATTCTGTCTGGCAATGTTTTCAGATAGCAACAGCCTGAGACCTACAAAAATGTAGTTTGGGGCTAGAGGTATGCAGCAGACTGCTACTGTTTTTTGTGGTGTTAACATGGATTGTGCTGAAGGATTTGTTTCTCCTCCCTTGCCTGTCTCAATCCTGGTTCAGCAGGAATGCTAAATCTCATCTCTAGAACCCTACAAATATCATACTGTGTTTCTAGAAATATTGTGTACACTCTGTACGGGATTCCTCACCCACTTTGGAGAGCCAGGTTGTGATGGTAAGACTGCTTGCAGAAGGACTAGCTCTGTGAGGTTTTTTAATGATGGCAGGTCCTTTTGTGGGAGGATGGAGTCTGGTGTCCTCCTAGTGGTTTAGAGTGGCTGACATTGCAAATCTGCAGCTGGTATGGCACCTTCTCTGATGTCAAGCTCTTCATGGACCAGGGTGGTCCCTATGCTTTCTATGCTTTCTAGGAAAGCAGAAGTTACTTTTCACTGTCTGGTATCCCTGGAAATGACTTCTTATGTGAACTCTTTGTAATTCTGTATTGCTTGGCAGCCAGACGTGCACTTGTGGGAATTGTTGCATCAAATTGGCTTCCATACACAGCACTAGTTTTGCTGTTGCTAAACGGAGAAGAATTTTGATAGGTATTGAACCTCATGCAGAAGCCCATTTTGATATAAAATCTTCCCGTAAGTGGAATGATTTCATTCCACAGGCAGGCCATCATCCTTTTCCTATACATCTGCCAGAGTTGCCAGCACTAGACTCTTACTATCCTTATTTATAGAGCAATATAAAGGTTCTGAGCATTTTATAGATACATAAAAGAGAAGATTCTCTACCTTCAAGATGCTGTCAGTATCTCATATATATTGGAAAGATGGGAGAATAACTCATGTTCTGAGGAGGACCAACATGGTGCAAGGGGAGCTCAGAGCAGAAGTCTGCGACAGGAAGCTGTGAGAAGAGGGAAGATATTGGCAACAATTTGGTGCAGGAAGCAGGTGTGGGTGATGTGGCCAGGGTGATCTTGAGAGAAGCTGAGAGAATTAATCTGGTTTCTCATGTCAGCTTGTGGATCCCTAGGCCAGATGCAGACCCCTGTTTTAGGTCCATATAAGCTTAACAGAGCTGGCGCTGCATGGTTTTTTACCTCTCCTTTATGGATTCATGTTCCCCTGTGACTGTAAACCATAAGTCAGCATTGTCATCTGTTCAAGTCAGTGCATGTGGTCTGCACAGACCTTCCTCCACAAGTATGATAATGATTGTGGGACAAGGCTGCAAGTTTTGCTTTTTTGTTCATCTGTGGTAATGGGCAGCAGCAGCTAGACTGAAAGAGACCTTTGTCCTCCCCCCTCACCTCCCTCCTTGACTTCGTGCCCAGCTGGGGCTAAGTACTCCTGCTGCCTTTTATTAATCTTCTCCTGGGACAGAACTATCAGTGGCCCATCAGCATTTAACATGCCCTCAGTCACCAGCAGTAACTCGATTAGGGCAGTGAGGAGTGACTTACAGGGGAAGCTCCTCTCCACGGGCTGTATTTGCATACAGTGATTGATGCTGGTACCTCCTCTAAACACATCCACATTTTGCATTTTAAACAAAGCAATTGCTGTAGAGCTGCTCTCTGTCACTCTGTGGAATTCCCAGTACTGGCATAGGAAGTTCCTACCCATTCTTGAAATGGCCTCTCCTTCTCAGAGGACACTGCAGTGGGATGAGGATGGGGTCACTGACCCCACCTTATGTTTGAGGACATGACACTAAAACCTATTGTGTGTCCTGTCTTATGAAGAGGTTTGTGGAGAGTTCTGGGCTGTGTGGTCAGTGTCACAGCTGGTATGCTTTCACCAAGAAGGTCAAACTCATGTGGGGTACATAGCCTGAAGCCTCCTGTGTTTCCTTTATTCTTTCCTTGTCAGATTTCTGGTCAAAGTAGGCTCCCACCATATTCACCACTGTCTCTGTCTTGGGAGTACATGAGCTGACTGCACCATGGAGCACTGAATATATGTGTGTATTATCCACAAGCATTTTTAATATTTTATGTACTTATTATATATATAATATAAATGTACACACCTCCCCCCATATATATATGTATATTAAAAAAATCTATCTTGCAAATTGTCCAAAGAGGCAAAAGGTACCATACTTTATTACAGTTTCTAGTGTGGATTCTTTAGTGTGATGTGTTCGAGTTAAATTCTGATTTGGAAGGAGGGTGTCCTAAGCCATGACTCTGAAGAGGAAGGTGTACAAGGGACATGTGTTCAACTTCTGTTTGAATGAAGGACAAAAGGAACAAAAATAAATCTGTGGTGATACTACTGGTGTTACAGATTGTTTTGCAAAGTGGCAATTTTTTTATCTTCTTTATTATATCCTAAGTGTTTTCTTTCTTTCAAAACAAAATGAAATTTGTCAAGAAAGTAACCCCCTTTGAACAGCAGCAGAGACTTATCCATAGTTCAGCCTGTGAGTCCCTTGGAGCAGGCACTCTGTCCTCCCCTTTGTCCCTGGGTGCAGGGATCACTGTGGAGGCTAAATAAACAAATATCACTTATATCCACTATCTAGTGGTCCCAGAAAGAATGGCTCTAGAGACTGCCAGTGCTCTTTGCCTTGCAGATTGCCTGCTGCACTGTGAAGTTTAGTATCTTCAACAAAATTCAGAGGCCTGCTGGTACAGTGTTCCAGTGAGGCCCAGAAGAGTTTTGATAAGGTTCAGTAGGAAACACCTCTTTTCACCCATTCCTGTCATTACTTTTTTATTTTTGTGCTTATCTTAAAGGACTTGCCAAGTACTGCTAGTTGCCCATTTCATATCTGAAATATGGTTGTGCAAAACCAGGCACTTCACTATTGGGCTCACGCTGTCTGGCTCTGTAGACATGGGAGATCCACAGTGAAGGTGGCCCTTTCATCTCCTGCCACACCATATTAAGTTTTCAAATGTGACAAGCTCAGCTTTGCAAAAATAACATATTGCCCATGTCTTGTTTTATTTAATATTGTATTCAAATGGTCCAAGTGCTTAGCGACGTGGGCTGGGGGAATGGCTCTGCAGCCTTCTTTGTCACTTGAGTGGCAGCTGGCTTCCAGGAGTAATTACAGCTGTTCAGTGCTGTGGTACATCAAACCTCTTGGGGGTTAGTGAGGCATCAGGTGCATGGTGACTGAGAGACAAGAACAGAGATACTCCAGTTCCCAAGCCATAAAGGTCATAATCTTTAGAAACCCTAATATCCACTTAGACTTTGGACTGCAGTGAAAAGGAAGTGTTGGAGTGACCTTGCAGAAAGCATTCTAATTTCCCAGAAATCCAGACATAGAAATTTAGACCTTAGGAGCTTGAAAGTGAATTGCATTGCCATCATGTGGATGCATGGAAGCTAATGTCTAGTCTAAACACTGAAGTTAGTTTGACCCAAGCAATATGGCTTGTTAGTATGAATTTGAGTCTAATATGTTCATTAATGTCACTTCTTAGTGACATTTGAAGCTTACAGAATTAGGTGTTAAAAGCATTAAGTAATTAGAAAATGAATATACAAAATAGCTAAAGTGGTTCAGGATCAACATGATTCTTTTATGACTTCTTCAGGGTGGTATTTCCAGACACAGAACTGCATGAGGAGGTGTTAGGGAAAATCCTATCTGCTCTGCTTGAACAATTAAAGCTGTTAAAACTGGTAACTCATTTAATTTCTACTTAAGTAAATGTGATTTTATGTAGCAATCGCAGTACCAGAAGCAAACCTGCCAAATTAATGAGGGTTTATTAGGCTTTATGTAATCTTAAATTAATCTAAGTCAACAATGACTACTCAAGATAGGGTAGGTTTGCAAATACTCATGGTGCAAAGATCTAAACAGAAGATGTGAAGCTGTAATCGTGCCTGTCTGTGCTCTTAGGGCATGTCAGCTGCAGGCTGGGTGCCTGCATGCCTCCAGCCCAGGGTTTTGCAGGACACATACCTGAGCTCCTGAGTTTTCTGATACTACTCTGCCTCCAGCCTCTGTTGTTCCCCCATGGGTAAGAACCCAGCACATTGCCTGGCTGCCCCAGAAGGAACCCATGCTGGTTTCTGTCTTCTGCTCCAAGCTCCCCCCTCCCAGTTCCTTGAGTGGAGCATCTCTGTATCTCTGACATGCTCTGTTCCTGACTTGGCACCTCCTGGCTGTGCCCTCAACAGCCTGGCCATAGCTTGGCCAGCATCTTTCACAGGTCATTGCTACCTCCCACCACCTGTTCAGAAAAAGGGGTTGTGCTGCAATATGAAAGCAAATCCTGAGTGAGGCACACAACTGAGACACCTGCTGGATCATTCTCTTCAGTGTATCTTACCAAGGAAACTGAGGAGGTGATCTGGCCTTTTGTTTCACCCTAAGACTCCATCTGGATCAGGAATCATATAAGGGTTTGTGTAGAAAACTCTTTGCTAAAGTGTTCTTACAGGTGGTTGTATGGTCTTAACATGGTAAAGCACAGTTTGCAGTGGTTTAAGCAATTGTCCTCTGAGCATATATGATTCTTGTCTGTTAAGTCTGGGACAAGTGAGAGACTGATGATGGATCACTGGGACATCAGGTGGGATTTCTGCTGTTGCTGCTTTTCTCTGTAGCACCCACAATGGAAATAGAGTTATGACATGAATAAATTCAAATATTTCCTTATGCAGTTTTCCCCAGGACAGAATTCGGTGGAAAGAAGTAAGATAAAAAGCCTTTTTTTTTTTTTTTCTGCAGGACATAGCCAAATGCACAAAAAGTAAAGAGGAATAACCTAAGCAGGAGACTTCAGAAGAATCAACAGGACTTTTAAAGTAGTGAGAAGCAGTGGAAAGAGGGTAAGGTCACTGGAGCAAAACTAAATAAATTCTTTGTGATAGTCCTTCCTTGTGAATTTAATTTTAGTTGATAATTCAACCAATTTACCTGATTCAGAGTAAAGTTCAGTGGTCTGTGACTTTCCAGATCATCCCAAATGCCTTTTTTTAGAACAACTTACAGCATTTGCTACCCTTCATTACTCCAGTATAACAGCTGACTTTAATGAGAGAATTCATGTCTTCAGCAGCTCAGCCACTTCCATTCTAAACTCCGACAGACCTCTTGGATGTACGTGATTCACTGTGCTGGTGAGTTATCTGTTATTTAGCAGCTTGTTCCAACATCTTCTCTCCTGACACTTTGGACTCAGAAGGTGTCTCATCTTCATTACTTGGGAAGGGTAATTCTAGGAGAGATGTCTCTCCAGTGGGTCTCTCTCTGGTGCAGTCTACCACAGAAAAGCACCATCTTTTTATGTCTGGGCAAGTACTTGTCTTTAGGGCCTGCTTTTCTTTCTTGTGTGGCCAGAAAGAAAAGCCATCTCTTCTCCCCAAAGAAGAGCACTGGGAACCCCATGAATGTGGGAGCAGGAGACACCATATGTCTCAGACAAATGTATATGGACTGAGCTGCATTTCAGCAGCTGCAATTTTTGCTGCTGGGAAGCAGTCCGAGAACTTCTAACACTCCTCACTCCCTCTTTTTTGGTTTCTTTGCTCCTGTCTATCAAAATATAAATTTGGGGTAATAGGTTACATTCTCCTTTTTAGACAAAGAGATTATTAGATATTTGGAAGATTAGATATTAAGAAAGAATTCTTTACTGTGAGGGTGATAAAGCACTGGACCAGGTCACCCATAGAAGCTGTGGCTGCCACATCCCTGGAAGTGTTTGTGATCAGGATAGATGGGGCTTTAATCAACTTGGTAGAAGGTGTCCCTGCTCATGGCAGAGGGGTTTGAACTAAATGATCTTCACAGTCCCCTTCCAACTCAAACCATTCTATGATTCTATGCTTCTATGATTCTATGATTCTATGATCCAAAAGAAAGTAATATTGTGGCCATGTCTCCCTACTCTCATTAAGAAGCGGAGGTTGAGGACTGTGAAGGAGAGAAGTAACTGAAGGGGGATTATTTATTTATTTTACCTGCTTAGCAGCAGTAACTGTGAAGCATAAAGCTATCTGCAAAGGATGATTGATTCCTCAGCAAGGTCTGAAGCACAGAGATGCTGTCATAAGGTACTGCTTAATGTTCCCTTTGTGTTATTATAGTATTTTTTTCTTTCCTGTTTGTTTCAGAGGTACTATGTGTTCCTGATTTGCTGGGTAGCTAGTTACCTGATGAGTGCTCAAGGAAGAGATGATTATTTCATTTCTCCATCATGGCTGGGAGGTCACACAGACATTTTTGTGAAAGACATCTAGCCAGCTCTCCTCACCTTGTGAAGCATTGTCCCAGTGCTTCACAGTGCAGATTAGTTGCCCTTCCTTGGCATCTAACAGGTGCATTGCAACTATTCATAGACATAGCCCAGACATTTTCTGTTGCAGTTTCTGTTCCTTGACTCTTTTGAGTCTGCCAGATGAACAATTTGTGCTGAAGGGTGCAGAGCCAGATTCATTGAAAAGGGCATTTGCTGTGATGACCTGAGTAAGAATTAATGTAACCAGCAGAGTACGGGACCTGCTACCAAGGAGTTGACAGCAACAGTGCCTAACGTGGTGTCACTGACAACTTGGGGTTAAGTTACTTATTCCTTGTATTGGAACATATAACATACACAGTTGGCAGCTATAGGTAGCCTGCTTATGGAGATACCTTTACTTGTAAAAATGTCCAGAGGATTGACAGCAGCAGCTCAGCAACATGCTCTAGGACACACAGCAACCACAAACTCCAGAATGTGTCATTGATGCACCCTTTTGTGAATGTGTTCCACATGAAAAGCAATACTTAAAGACATTTGTCAAGTCCCAGTCCAAGCTAATTCAGCAAACACAGTGATTAAGTGTCCCAGAATTTGAGAGGTCCCAGACATTTTTTATATTAAGTTTTCAGTCACTTTTTATTTATTTGCAAGCCCCATTCCCTGGGGAAGAAGAGGTGAGCCAGGGGCCTGCTATGTGTGCAGTGAGCAGCCATGGAATGGAAAGGAGAACCCTGCCCAAAATGCTTGCCAGAGGCAGTGGATGGCAGAAGGAAGTGCTGAGCTATAATGGCTCAGTGTGCTGGGCAGAGGTGTTATCCAGCTGCAGTCTGTCTGTCAGAGTTCAGAATACACTCAGGGTGTATTCCTTTCACACAGTTTTACGCTGCTTGCAGCACAGGCTGGTGGGCTCAGAGGAGGTCTGCAAAATGATGTCACATTTGCCTATCTATCAATTAAAATTTTACGTAGTATTTTTATAGTTATTATAAGAGCATTATCATTTTGTTAAACTCAAAACATTTTATCTGCCTGTCCATGGAGGTTTGTTTTTCCGTTGCTCATTTGCAGATGCCTTTACCCAGTCCTAAGGTAGTCCAGTTATTTTCTTTTCCTTTTGGAAAAAGGCAAGGTGGTCCCCTTATTCAAGCAAATTGAAAAACAGAGCCTAATGCATGTCCAGGCAAGCTTTGTTCTTTTTTACTGGTTGTTTCTCTCATATTTACTTTTCTAGGCACATTCAGAAGGTGTCTATGATTTATTTACAGAAGGTTTTTATTTTCTGTGATCGTTTATTGTGAATTTCATAGTGTTTCTATAATTGCTGTAACTCAGTTTGGATTAATAACTATTTGCAAAGCAAATACAACATCATGGGAATGCAACCATTCTAGTTAAAGCACTGGCAACACCACATGTGCCTGTGTGCTGTCCTGCTGCATGGCCTCACTGGCTTATGCTGGCAGGACTTTGAGGTTCTCTCGAGTTGTACAGTAGAGCCTGAGGTGAGCGTGGTATTTCTCTGATTTGGCATAGTTTGTCCAACTAACTAGCACTGCTGCAGCAGCTGCTGTGATCTAACCTGGCTGTGAGATTAAGTTTGAGAATGATAGGAAAGAATAACCTGACCTAAAGGGCATCAAGGGTGTAATTTTGCAAATATCCTCCTGTAGCACTTCCTTTGGTTTGGAGAATGTAATTTGGGTGATGCTGCATTTCTTGCAGCACCGGAAAGCCAGGACATCTGAGCAAAGCTTCAGCAATGGGGAGCAAAAAGCTTTGTTAGCTGGGGTGACTCTCCTTCCAAGTGGAGGATGTCCAGAACAGTGAGCTGGCTGCCAGCCACAGGGGCCTTGTTTTTAAGGAAGCTGGAACAGTCTATCCCACCAGAGGCCTGGAGAAGTTCAGTGTGATTGGCTGCCATAGGGGATGGGAAATTTATTTGGAGTCTCCTCACCCACATGGTTGTGCCGGAAACAGGACAGGAGGGAGCCAGGAGAAAAACAAACTGTCCAGTTGTGTAAAAACCAAAAATATATCCAAACTCGCCAGGGAAACAGGCTGGATCACAGCAGGAACCTTGTGAGGAGAAATCATAGAGCTGTGATAAAAAGAAGAAATGTGCAGGAGTAATTTACGGTTTTCTACTGCTGGAAAAAGTGAGTCTGATCTAGAAGAGCTCAAGAAAGTGAAAAAGTTTGAGATTACACCCCTAAAGCCAATGCTGGAAGCATCACTCCCTGAGGACACTCCTGAAGTTTTGTGGTGTGATGACAAAACAATGAGGGACATAAGTGATTACCTGAGTCTTGGTTACAAGGGCTGATTAGATCAAAAAATATCTGATGACACCACACTCCCTAAGACTGACCCAGAGGATCATTGATTTGTAGTAGCATTAACTACTGACAAAAATATACACAAGAGTTTGGTTGATGTGTTTGAGCTTAATAATGTAAATAGTAGTAGAAAATTATTTGCAGCATTGACTGCTTTCAGTGTTGCAATGGAAAAGAATTTGCAATGCTGGAAATGCAATTATTGAAGGTGATTATAATTTTGGCTTCAGTTAAATAATTTTCATTCCAAGTATAACACACTCCACTCCAGTGAGATTATTCATAACTTATGTATTGCACTTGAATTAATTGGCATATGGTGCAAATTAACCCCTCTCAAAAACATGATTTACGTGCTTTGTTTTAACTGATCTATTAAATGCAGCTTTGTTTCATGTTAATTCTTGCCAATTTAGGCAAAGTGATTTGAGTTTACACTGTCCTGCCTTCTCTTTATCTGATCACTGCCCTGCTTTTTATAATTTAACAATTGCAGTTATGTCAGTGATATAGGATAAAGCTTATTGAAAATATAATGCCACTTTCTTAAAATCAGAGAAAAAATGTATAATAATTTCATTCATCAAAATAATGAACTTCTTTCTGGGCCTTTTTATAGAATGGTCAATGTGCTAATTTTAAGCACTTAAAGAAGAGGTTAGTATTTCTGAATTAAGCAAGCTGGGACTTCTAAACAGACATCAACTTCTTACTGTGCAATAGGAAGAAATACCTTAAAAAATTATTTTGTTCAATAATATTTCAAGGAATACCTTAAAATATCTAGGCCTTTAAATATCCATTTGTATTATAATAAAAGGATTCTATCAGAAAAGGTGCCTTATTAGTTTCCTCTGTTTTTCAGGTGGATGAAAAAAAGATTGAGGAAAAGACTGTGTCCATATAAAGGAGGAAGGATTCCAACTTGTTATTATTATTAGGAAAACATGATTTTAATAGCCTAATCTCCTTTCTAAATTACTTTGAAGGCAATTGTGATCTCCAGTAGTGCTGTGAATGAAAATGTAACTAAATAATGCAATGGGTGTGTACATTTGTGTGTAGCTAGCTACAAGAAGTGGGGTCTCTATACATCTGTGTATCTCAGATAGAGATTAGATCTTTGTACTTTAAAGCATCAAGATCAAGTGATGGAAGGCAGCCATTTGCCTTTCTCACTGTCACATTTTCCTAACTTAATTGGTCCTGAGTGTACCCAGGGAAGGGGTAAGGCTGGCAGCCATACTTCTCCCTGAAAATGAATGACTGTGGGTGAAATCAAGAGGCCTAGAAGATCAAGAATGGTAAAGAAAATCGAGCAGGATCTTTGATCCTTAAATTTAAGGACCTTTGATTCTTAAATTGTTGTGAGACTTAATTATACTCTTTGCCACGTTTTTACATTCTTCTCTGGTCATTTGCTGCTGGCCATGTTAGCAGAGAGGTGGTGGGCCAAGTGGGTCTGTGGCCTGAACCAACACAGATGTTTGTGCATGTGCTGTCTGTGCTGCCAAGAGATGGTTGCCGTAGGCATGTGACTCTTTATATTTATGAAGGACTCCATGAAACACTGAAGTCTTCAGCAAATCTGTGATATGTCACTGATTACTGTTTTCTTTCTTCTGCTTTTCTTGCACAAGATGCTTAGACCTCTAGCCAGTTCTGATTTTTCCTGTGACTTCTCTTGTGCTTATAATTATTTGGATGCTGCTGCTGTCAGCACACTGCTAGGTTAGTCCTCCTGCTGCACAGGCACAGGTGTTGCGCTTTTCCCGTGGTGTCATTTCAAAAATGCTGCAATGGGAGAAAATGTCTTTCTAAAGAAAGCCAGGCACACAGTGCAAGCTCTCCAGCTTTCCATTACTGGAAGTTGAACGTGAAAGTTTTCTGTACCTCAACCAATGTTTGCTTTGATTTTCTGTGTAATACCTCGGCTAACAGAGAAAAGTCATCATAAAATCATAGAATGGCCTGAATTGGGACAGTTCACTTGCTGGTTTTCCTTTTATTTTGTGTGTATTTAGCCACAAAAAACTACTTCACTCATGTTTTAACATTTGCAATTTAAGAACATATCCCAGCAGTTATGCAAGACCTTAACTTTGGTGAGAGAAATGTGTTTATAGAACTCAACATCAATTAGTAAAGAAACCTGTTTCCCCCTCCAGCTAACCAGAGAAATTAGAGTATTTTCCTAGTAGTTCCTGTGAAACTCATCTGTAAGAGGAAATATCAGGGATGGCCTCAGTTTCTCTCAATGCTGACAATGAAGACAATCCCCTTCTCTTTTTTTCTTTAATTCCAGTGTGAGTGAACACTAATAAGCAAAGTAAGGAAAGTCTGAACAAACCTAAAAAAGAAGGATGCCCAGGAAGTGCCAGTAAGGCAGCCATGACTTTGAAATAAGGGACCAAGGAATGCCAACAGCCCTTAAAAGGTGAAGACTGGGGCTCAAGCTCTCTGTAGTCCACTGGTTATCCTTACCAATCTCTTGATGCCATCAGTTCCAGTGCCACATGAACTTTTCAGAACCCCCAAAGCCACAAACTGACATCCCTTTGTTATATTTAATATGAAGTAGGGTCCATTTTAAAGTCCTACTGAGGTGTCCAAAGCCAAATGTTCTGTGAATGGATACAACATCCAGAGGACGTATGCACACAACGTAGGTGGGCTCTGTGTGGCTGTGAGCTGTGTACATGAACTTGGAAGGGGATTCTGTACATTCCAAGACTGTGTCCACCACAGCCAGGGTGCTGCTGACTGTGGGGCTGGGGGTAGCTGTTTCCAGAGTTGAAAATCTTGTCACACTTCACATTTCACTACAGCTCTGTGCTCATTTTGTTTTTCATTCAGGCTTATTTTTAGCCTGTGGCTTTCCCACTGGCCACCACAAATTCAGCCACCGCTTCCTCTTCAGAGGGCAGGCTGAGTGGCCTCTTGATTGCCTGGTTTGATGCACAATCCCAGTGAGTGCCACTGCCCAAAGGAAGGGCATTAGCAGTGCTGGCTGAGGAGTGCTGGAGATGGAGGCATTTAAAAGGGTGGGATGGTGTCTGGTACATCTGACAATCAGAGATAGAACAAAAACCTGGCGTCCTCATTTCTCACATCTCTGCCCCAATTAGCAGAGTGCATTTCCTTCTGCTTTCTCAAGCAGCTATGAGTTTTTTCCCTCTTGCACCACCTGACCACCAGATAAATGCAAATGCCACAACTTTAGCACTTGCATCCACTTTATAAGCACTGGGCAGCTGCTGTAATGCTTGCAACACTCATGATGTCACTGCTGGGTTTAAGCCAGTGGTCTATTTTATGATTAGAGGGTTTTTTTCCACTGGAAAAACTTCAAGATTCTTTCATCGCTAGCTCCTGTTTATTCCTTGCACCATGGAAGTGTAGAACATGGAAAGAAAAGGAGAGAGGGGGAGAAATAGACTGGTCTGTGGCAGACTGGCAACAATCCCTGTATTAAAAGTCCTCAGCAAAGCTCATCTCACAAAATCTCAGAAGCTTGCTGAGAATTTTTTTTTTAATATGGGAAAACATGAAATGAGCATTTCTAAGTGAGAGGGATGGGGTTTCCTGCTCTTCTGCAGCAAATACAGACAGATGATGCCTTCCCCCCCACCAGCCTTTTCTGTGGAGCCATGTGAATCCCGAGGGACAGAACAGAGCAGCTTCTAAACACAATAAACATTACTCTGTCTGCATTAGTTTTTAATTTCTTTGTTTTATTTCTTGTTTTGTTTGAAATGACCTGTACCACAGGAATACAATTTATTTAACAGGTTGTTATTTTTTTAGGAGCAGATAATAGTTAAGTAGATACTGTTTATTTCACTGACTGTCTATGGCTCCCTGCATCATTCTCACAGCCTCTGACTTCTCCATGTAACCTAGCCACAAGAACAACAGAGCAGCCTTTGGCCATACGATTGATTATAGCTTGAGGATACAAACTGAAAGCTCTGTTTTCTTAGCTCCAATTGGTAATAAAAGCTCAACATGTTACATTCTAGGGTCTTTCTCAATTACTTGCCCCTCTAATAGCTGCTTACATGTTTCTGGTGAAGCATGTTTTATTTTATATATTTATAATAGCTTAAAAAAAAAGATGACATAGCTTACAGAGAGAAAAATAATGCCCCCTTAGCATGAGCAATACTGCAAGGTTCTGATTGTTGTGGGGACGTTTCTTGTAGCTTCACAGTTTTGCTGCAAGGTGTAATGCCCAAGTTTCCCCAGAAACCTAAATTCAGAGTGGTAATTTACCTTTTAATTGATCCCCATGAAATTTGTTTCGCATTACGGGTCAGACACTGCTGTTGCCAGAGAAGAATGCGCCCAAAACAGAAGAGCTGGTCACTTGGGAAGAACTGCCTTTTGTAGTAGCTGACAGGTACATGTTTTCTGTTATCCACACATGCAAATCAGGGGCTGGAGCTGCTTTTACTATAGTTGCTGGTGTGGTTTTATTCACTGTCATTGATACACTTACCTCTTCTGCTTCTCTGTCCCAAGCTCCATCATCTTTTGCCCCATGAAGAAGGACAGCTGTATGATGCTGACTCTGGGAATCCTGTATTACAAATGAGCAGCATAAAGAGCACTGACCCAGAATCCATTTCCTAGTTCATGTCTCAACTTTCACATCCCCAGACCTATTTGTAAGAGACTGTGAGCATTCAAAGACCTAAGCAGTTGCTGAAGCTTCATTTCCTACTTCAGAGTGCATTGGGGGGACTACCCTATGTTATACGCCACTGCAATCCCAGCTCATTGTGGCTGGAAACGTTCCTCAGCTGTGCAGTGTGATAGTACTAGTGATGCACAGCATATCAGAGTAACTGGGAAGAGATTATTGTGATTCCTGCACTTGTTTGAAGGGCTCAAGAGACCTAATCTGCTTCCCAAATTAGGATGGTACAAGCCTTTTAAGGGTTAAATCTAGACAGGTATTTGTGTCCCAGTTCCCGGGTAAGAGTTTGCATTCCTTGGTTAGAGAATTTAATATATCCGAAATACTACCTGGTTCACTTCCCATCCTATTTCAGAAGAAATGCAAACATTTCCCTGCATATTATCTTCAAACAATGGAGAATATTCGGATGGCCTCCAACATTATGAAGCTTTAATGGAGAAAGTTGTTCCTGGAAAAAAATGTTTTTGGGATGTTCATATTGCTGTGCCAAGGCAGGAGTTGCCTCCATCACATAGCCCTAATCTAAATAGCCAGCAGTCTCTGTGAGCTAGAAGCTAATTCAGCAGCTCTCCATAACCATGTTTTGTGGATAGTTTCCTGTTATGGAGAGCAGGCCTGAGTTCAAATACAACAAAGCTAGAAGAACCTTTTGGGGTTGTTTTTGGATAGTTTTGGAGTTTTTCTGTGGGGAGGGATTGGGCAGGTGTGTTGGTGTGTGATTAAGTGACCTTTCTGGCAGAGCCCAATAGAGTAAGAATTGCTTCTTAGGATCCTTTCAACCCATTTTTGGACAGGTACTTTTGCACAGCAGGCTGGGACACAACCTGCTGCAGCTCAGCTGGGTGGGACTTGGCAGCATTGCTGCAATGGTCAAGTGAGTCAAACTTACAGGTGATAATGCAACCCAGCACATCTGTGAAAGCAATGATACCACAGCCAGAAAGAGCTGCCAGAGTGCAGCACATGGCGAGCTGGCTCTGTAATGGTGGCATGCATTTCACTTTGGTCCCTCAGTCACAGACGGGTACAGGGATCATGAGTGCAACCAAAAGCCTCTCATTTTCTCCCCAGCTGCCTCTGGGAGGGAGTGAGGGAGAGATGCACAAGTATCCACTCAAAGCACAAAGCCACTGTCTAATTGCCACTGCTGTGGGCACAGAAGGAATCCCAGTTCCCATGGGCCTTCTGCCCCTTAGGTCTCTGGTGGTTTACTAATATGCCTGAAGCAAGACAATTCCTTTGTCAAGAGTAAAAAATGAGTGACAGTGTAGCACAGGAAGAACTCAAAGGAGATGGACTGGAAATTACTCAAGTACAAGGGGTGGGCTGGCTATGAGAGCTGAGAGGTCACCATGCCAGCACCCCTGTGTCTGAGCCTGCCAGGGCAGGGTTCTGCAGTACTCACAGCCCTGCTGGGACACATTCTGCCCCAGCAGAAAACAAATACCCAGTGTTTCTGCTCACACACCTCAACCCTGGTTTGGAAGACTTCCTCCAGAGGGGAAGTTACTCCTCTGACACACCACCTTTCTCCTGGGGAAGCCAGGAATGGGTGGAAGCTTGAGGAGAACAGAGGCAATAGAGTTAGTGGTGTATCAAATGTAGATTGCAGGTTTTTTTCTCATCCTTAGTGCCATGCTGCTGATCATAAAAAAAGACAATCCACTCAGGTTTCATCAGCTCAGGATGGCTTAAAACAAAGTGACCTAGAAAATAAAGTTTCAGAGAACACCAACAGTCAGTTTTGTCAGTCACATATATTCCCCTCTGGCTACTGGGAATGTGGCTGTTATGGCTTAGGCAGCAGATCTAAACCAAGTCTTGGAGACAGCAGGAACCTAGTTACATAAGAGGAGTAAATAAACATTCCCCCTGTTCCTCTCCCACCACCTCAAGGTCAGGTATTTGCTTTCTGATCAGCAGGAGAACCTCTTACCATTCCCAGGTATAATCTATGCTAGTGCTTTTTCTGCTGTTGAGGATAATGGGATGAGGCAGGGGAAGACAGTAGTTGGAGTATCACGGGTTTCATGCCATCCTCTAATTTATTTCCCTAGGCTGCCACAAGAAAGCAATCTCTCAGGCTCTAGAGCTGCCTCCTCTGAAAAGCAGTGCCCTTGATTCCTAACTAGAATTTGGCAATAAGCCTAAAGTCTCTGTGGAGCCAAAGTGCTCTAATGAAGTCTAGGAGAGATGTGGTTTGGGGTGTATTTATACTTGGGCAGTAACCATGCAGACAAAGCCTTGTGTTCTCTGCCACAAGGAACAGGTGGGGAATGGCACTCAGCTGAGCTGAAGAGGCAGGTGTGATACACTATGGGGTGAAAAGTGTGGAAGAATTGTAGTTAGCACCACATAGGAGAGGATGCAGAGATTATCAAGTCAACCCAGCACTGAAGCATAACATCAGGCTCGTTTCTCTTGCCATTTGGGAAAGACTTGCATTTTCTCAGGGATGTACATCCTACCTCTTCAGGGGCCTGTGGGGATTGTACATGGGAGGGACTAGCCAGGCGTAATGACACACTGTACAAGGTCGCAGAATATCTTACACTGTTAGGAGCATCTTTCCCAGTAAGAAGTGGGGCCTGTATGTACAAGTGTTAGAGAAGTCTGGGAGGCAGCCTTTTTGTTCAGGAGAGGTCCAGCAGCATTGTTCTCCCAAGGAGCATCTACTCTATGGTAAGAGGCAGAAAGGTGACAAAAAGAAGGACCGTGGCTGCTTCCCTTTCTAACTGACCCCTCATAACACCAGCAAATAAAGTTTATATTGACTCTATTCTTCCTCTTTTCCTGCTTCTCTCCCCACTCCCCCTCCAGAACTGGCAGAGGGAGCTGGGGAGCAGGCAGCCTGGACAGCGCTGAGAGCATCACTGATCAGAGGGGCTGAGCCCCGATGATGCCTCAACAAGTGCAAGAGCATAATCTGGTATTTCCCACAGAGAAAACAATGAAAAAAAGAGAAACAGGTGACTGATTAAAAGTTTCCCCCCTCCTGTACACAAGATTCTGCAGTCACGCCGACAGATAGACATTAAATAATTCTTCCATAATAAATGATTGGAGATAAAAGCCGGCGGTGGCTGCTGCTGCTGTTTGGATTGCTCCGTTGTCTGCATCTTTGTTTCTAGTTTGTTCCCCGGCCACTGTCGGCTGGTGCTGGGGCTGTCAGACCTTTGCCTCTAGCATTTCTAGGAAGAGTTTATGCATGGGAACCTTGCCCTGCAGTTTGATGCTGTAGAAGTGCTGCACAGCTTTAGCAGCCGTCTGCCGCAGGAGGGGCAAGGTCAGGAGCAGCTTGCCTGCTCGCCGGGGCTCCTCATTGCGCTGACTCAGCTCGTAGTCCTGCAGGGCTTCGTGGAGAAGGTCCTGGAGCTTCTGCACTGCATCCATGTCCTCTATGTGCATGGAGTCTGGGGTGAGGGAGAAAAGACAGCAAACAGACAAGTCAGACATGAGAAAGGAAATAATTTGTGGTTCTGAAGCTAATTATATTTTCTTTCCTTCTTATCTATTCTTGTGGTTTTTATGGGTTGTTTTTGTTTCCCCCCCAGACCCCCCTCACTGGGCAGAGGGTGAGGGGTGTTGTTTGGTTTGTTTCTTAAGTGGAAAAAAACAGCCTGCTAGCAGGTGTGGTGTTGCTGCATGAAGTTTGCCAGCAGCAGTGCAGGGACAATAAGGTTGCCAGGGGTAGGTGGGTGACACATGTGCCCTGTGTGCTGCCCATTCTGCCAGCCACCCCAAAGCAATGCAGGGGTCAGGCAGGGGCCTTTGTGATTTGCACTTTCACTTGCCCTCCATGCTCCTTATGGGGAGAGTCACCCTGCAAGGGGCAGCAGCTGCTGTGCTGCCGCTTGGGAGCAATCTCATTAAGAATAATTAACGCTGCAATAGCGCTTCATCTGTCTAAACTGCCTAATTGCTGTGCAGCTGCTAAGGGTGTCAGCAAGACAGAAAAGCCCCAGTAGGTCACAACCAGTGTGCCCAGGGGTGTTGCCAGACCCACCTTTGTGCATATGCCCGTTTTCAGAGACTGTCAGCAGCTGCTCAAAGGAGCCTCCTGCTGAAATAAAGGAAACCCACACCTCCTGCAAGGCCTCTTCCCTTAGGATGGCAGTTAGATTTCTGTGAGCTGTTGGAGGGGCTAGCCAGGTTTGCAAGGCTCCTTGGTGTGTCTGTAAAGTGAAGGTAGCTAGCTGATCAGTCCAGGGTTGAGATAGGCAACTGTGTTGAACACAGGCTGCTAGACTTGTGGGTTAGTCATGGTGTCAGAGGGCAGTATCAAAGAGCAGAGAGGCACAGCATCACTGCAGGTTTGCTCCTTTTTCATCTTGCTGATTCGTGCTTCTCTCTTACAACCATGACAGAGCTGGAGACACTGATGCCTTGTCTTCATTGTTCAGACACTCAATCAATACTGAACCTATTGATAAAGATTCCTGCCACAAGGCAGCAAATCCAGAAGCAACGGCAAAGAGACAGTACAGTGTGCACATGTGTAGCTGTACCGCCTGCCATCACAGCCTGGGCTTTGCAGTGTGGCAGTGCTCTGGCTCAGCCTACACACAAACACAAATGTGAGGACATGGGTTCCCTAGAGTGACAGCAGTGAAGGGGAGGAAAGCTGACTGAAGTGCCAAAATCTCTCTAGAAACACGTGTCATCTTTATGGAGAGCACAACACAAATTAGAGACTGTGAATTTTGTAAGATACATGTATGGTAAAAATGCTATTTATGATGCATGATTTATAAAGTATTACAACAGTTGGGAAAATATTATGTCTAGCAAGAAAGCTGTTTAAGAAGCTGTTTAGAAGGAATGCGCTAATTAAGAAGGTATTAAAGGGAAGTATTCCCAAGAAGCCTACTGAAGGATGATTCTTGATACATTTACACTTTTTACCCAAGAGACAAGGCAAAGAAGCTCAGAAGAGGGTTGCTAGGTCATCACAGTGACTTGAGCTAGACACAGAGGTTGATTCAGAAAAGTAGGGAGGAAGAAGCATGTTGCCAAGTCAGTCTGGCAACTTCTCCCAGCCAGGTAGCACCTCTGAAAAATTTCCATACACAATCCAAGAGAAGTGAGTGGGATCTGTTTCCTGCCAAGTCACAGAGGTCATTTTGAAGACTGGGAGTATCAAAAGCTGGAATGTCCTCTATCCTTTCTGTTTAAATGTCCTTCTGGCTAGGGGCACAAGGGGGAGAGAAGTAATCACAGCCTGTCAGAGTTTGCAGATCCCAGCGGGTGCTAGAATTACCATGCAATGAGCCATCTTTCAGGGTAAAGTGGGTGCTCTGCTTTTGGGTACTGATGCTGCTATACACTAGTCAGAATCCCAAAACTGCCCTTCTGCCACCTGGCCTCTGTAAGGTGACAAGACTTAACAGCACTAAATAACTTAAGTGTATACACTGAGAGTAACGGGGAAATAATGATCAAACCTACCCCACCCCCATCCCACTCTGCTGAAAGAAGCTCAAAATTGGCAGCTGACTGCAAAAAAATAAAACAACATTGCAGGATTAATTTCCTTACAATCCATCAGTGAACTGGTGTCAATGGCATTGATAAACCGTTAATTACGAAATCAATAGCTATGAATTTTTACAGCTATCAGAGCACTGAGACGGGGGCAGGCTGCCTGACCATGTCCCTGAGGGTCAGCTGGCCTAGAAGCTGGGCTTCATACCAGGAGCCCTTCTCCAGCACTGCTAGCATGGGGTACAGGGCAGGTGTGAGAATGGACAAGGCCCACTGCTTCCCCTAAATCTGTTCTTGCAGCTTCTGAGCAACGAGAAACTCACAGGACCCATTAGAACAGAATTTGCTATGCATCCCTTTCCCAGATCCAGACATTGCTCACTCCATCTTGGCAAAATGCGTTGTAGAAAAAAAAGGGGAAATAAATTTCGTCCACTCTGAGATGTCCTAAAATGGATGTGTACTGTATGCTAACCTAGAGGGCCCCTCAATACATAGGCTGATCAATTTTTATTCTAAGGAAAGGGGACCTAGGAATGCTTAGAAATTTACTGCTGACCCTGAAGGATAACAAATTAGGTCTCCATCACCTCTCCTCTGTCAAAAAATGGTTGATCATATTGTCTGGGACTTGCCTGCTGCTCTGGGAATTAAGAATTCATCCCTCAGCTCTCTAAGATGCACTTACTAAAGACAGAGATCCCTTGAATTATCTTTGCTGGTCCCAGCAGTTGTGCTGTTGGTGCGTCACACCAAGGACTCAGAGATCAGCCTACTGCCAGCTTCTTTAGTAAAGAGTGAGTGAGCTCCCACTTCTACTTTAATTTGTTTGAATTCCTAGAACCAAAGGGTCAGTATACACAGGGCTGCATAAGTCCCTAGAACTGGGATTGCCTGAGCAATTACATCCAGAATTTATCTATATTGGAGGGAAGACAGAAAGCAGTTTTAGGCATTTCAGGTGCTAACCTAGGTGTTTGTTCATCTTTAAGCCCTGTCTCTGGTCCAAGGAAACTGAAGCCTGGACCAAACTGCTCTCCTCCCATTTTAGGAATTGGTTGTTTGCATGCAAGCACACACATGCAGGCTATATAAGTTTATCTCTGTCAAAAATAAGAAAAATAATAGGCATTTAAAGAATGCGAAGATTCAAAGTTAAGTTACGACAGAAAAACGCATGTGCCCTATTCCAGCTTCCTTACCTGTGTGTCGTGAGAAGCCTTAATTACATGAAAAGCAAAATCCCATGCTATGCTTTTGTGTGTTTCAATACAAATAACAAAGCAGGTCTTTTGCGGATTTTGCTCCTACATAGCTACATTCCTAGCTGCACTAGGAGAAACCAGTGAATTCAGAGTGACTTTTTCCATCCAGCTGAGAATATGCTTTGGCCTGTGCCTTCTGACCCCTCAGCTGGCATCTTTACTCCACAGCACTGGAGACAGAGCCCCAAAGCATCTGATGAGGGTTAGTTGTTCTGCTGTGTCTTTGTTCAGTGATACTCCACTCCTGTGGAGACTGTCTCATCAGGTTTACTCTGGGCTTAGTCCTGAAAGCACAGTGAGCAACCACAGCAGAGAGTGCTTCTGTTGCACTCTGAAGAACCTGACAGCAGTGCCCACAGCATGGGCCAGGCAAATGTCCCAGTGTGGCACTTCTGTCACAACTGCAGCCTTAGCACTTCAGCCTCTCTGAGGAGCCCCTCTCCCTGTTTAATCCTGTGACCCTCCTGGTAGGCAGGTTCTTTAATGAGTTGATTGCATCACCCATTGCCACCATCCCACAGATGAGAGAGGCCAGCCTTGGCCATCTGCCCATCCTGGTTGAGTGGCAAAGTGAAGGCAGCAATTAAAACTAAAAAAGCAATATATGAGAAATTGAAAATGGGAACAAAGTTATTAAGTGCAGAAAAATGATAAGGGAAATGAAGGACATAGGAGGAAAAGCCATGGCTAGAAGGGCTAAGGACAGTAAAGAAATTTTATAAATATTTAAGGAATAGAAAAAAATGATCATTTGTAGGGGAGTTCTTTTCAGCTGGAGATGATTAACCTATTAATAGCAGTACAGAGTAGATAGAAGTCCTCTGTGAATATTTCTGCCTTATTTAGGAAAGAGAAACTTTGTATACCTGTGTTATATGAAGATGATGAAGACTTCATAGTCTGTTGTTTATGCAAGAAGATATTAGAACTATTAGGATAAATCACAGAAATCAGCAGAGCTGGATAACTTGGCTTTAAGAGTTCTAAAATTGCTGGCTGAGGGTCATCCAGGGCACATTAATGATTAGTGACTCTTGATATTTTTAGGAAATTCAAGATGATTGGAAATGTTCTAAGATGATTATATTTTCCTAGATTTTGTCTGATAATTTCTATGCTAGCCTGATGCAGACTAGGGCAAAAAAAAAAGGAAAAAAATAAAGGTGACATTCAATTAAGACTAATAAGATGGCATTTATAAGACACGTAAATGTGGCATTTAGGGACGTGGTTTTGTGTTGGACTTGGCAGTTCTGGGTAAACATTTGGAAGTGATGATCTTTAAGGTTTTTTCCATCATAAATGATTCTGTGATTTTACTGCCAGTCAACATGATACTTGGGAACAGAGGTCTTGACAAACAAAGTTGATTTCATTCTCTGATGAGATTACAAGTTTGGTTGATAAAGTTAACT
Source organism: Thryothorus ludovicianus (assembly GCA_013397245.1). Classification (NCBI taxonomy): domain Eukaryota; kingdom Metazoa; phylum Chordata; class Aves; order Passeriformes; family Certhiidae; genus Thryothorus; species Thryothorus ludovicianus. The sequence continues at coordinate 926,429 of VZTB01017563.1, read as the reverse complement.
GCACAGATATAATAGACTTAGGTTTTTATAAGGCACTTGGCTTAGGACCACAGGACATTCTCATTAAAAAATTAGCACTATGCAATATCAATAAGGAACACTTTCAATTGATTAGTAACTGGCTAGATGACAGATCTCACAGTAGCTATCAGTGGTGAATCATCCCTGAAGAAGGAGTTTTCTCATGGAAATCCACAGGGATCAGTAAAAAAACCAGCTTCTACTCAACATTTTTATCCATGAGCTGTAGGGAAATTATTTTTCTTTTAAATTGCCACTGCTAAGGAGTGGATGGATGGCACATAGACAGAATGGTGTAAAATGGTGATGTAGCCTCACAGAATCCTGGACCATATCCTTACACTTGAAGTGATATATCCACAGCCAAGGAACACAACTATGGAACAGGAAGTTTATCGTGTCAAGCTATCAGACCTGGAGTCATAGGACCCAGCTCAACAAAGATCATTCTTTTGAGGCTGAACTCATGCCAACAGACATTAAGATATGGTGCTTTTTTTTTTTTTTAACCGAATGATAAATTATTAGAGTCAGCTGCCAAGTAAGATGAAGATTCCCCCTCTTTTAATTCTTCCAGCTTCAGACTGGGTGTTTTGCTGTAAAGTGGCTTTAGCCAAACACAGATGCTGGTTTCAGGGTGAATTCTGTGACCTGCATGATGCAAATTTGGCAAAGAGATCTGATGTGAGACAATGAGACTCAGGGGATGTAGAGGGAGCCCTTGTCACACAGTAGCTTTAGCAGTTTCCCTTTCAGTTGGGACTCCTGAGCAAATCTGTGTCTGACTGGCTTTGATATAATGCAGCCTGCTGGACTGAGGGCTGCAATCTACCTCCACACTGACTCCCAGTTAAAGGGAGATTTAGTTCTCAGGTACCTCAACATCTCCAGGACAGGATCAGACATCCCTAACCCCACAGTTTTTTGAAACTGGGACAAGAGTTTGCCTGTCTGCTGTATCTGATGAATGCTACTGAGGTGGATACAAGTGTGGGTCACATCCCTTTTCTGAACTTATGGCACTGGAGTTACCTTGCTAGTGGAAAAGTCTTCCACAGACCCTTCCACTGCCTGAAACAAGAAACCAGTCCATCCCTGTCTGTTCCACTCCCTACTACAGGGTCAGAGCACGGCTGGTGCTCTAGCAGCAGTAAGCCTCATTTCTCCCTGCTTTCCAGCTTAGTGTGGAGCTTTGAGAATGTTGCATGCCACAGGCAGAGATTCTTAGGCAGTAGGCTCTAGTCTCCTCCCAGTCAAAGAACAGCATGAGCCTTGGCTGCCTGGTTGCAAGGCTGGCTGGGCCAGGGCTGTACCTGAGTTGGCGAGGGCCAGAGCTTTGAGTGTCACAAACTCCTCCTTTTCCACCTTGAGCTTCTTATAGCGCCGCACCAGCTGTAGGATGGCCAGGTAGAGCTCCAGCAGCCCTGTCAGACGAGAGTGCTCTTCATCCATTATGTAGTCCTCAGCATAGACCAGCTTGTCCTCATACGGCAGGGAGCGGTACACAATGCCCAGGATGAGAATTTCCATCCAGGCACTCTGCAGAAGGCTCATCTGGTCTCCAAGGGAGAGGTTGGAGAACCCTAACAGGGCAAAAGACAAGCAGGGTCAAATGGGTGTGCAGCAAAGCCTCTAGGAAACTGGAGTCCTTAGTTTCCCTGAGATGCAAACCATGCACTCTTCCCTACCGACCTGCTTCTTTAAAAAAAACACCAAACAACTCACTGAAGTGTCTCTGTAGCCATCAGCCCACATGGACTTTACCCTTCTCTTTGCTCCTATGCCCACCCAGCCTCAAACAGGAGTTCTGAGGCTCTAATTGCATTTATAGCAGCCCAAGGTTGGTGACAACCTCTTTTCAATGACCACTGCTTCTTTCCTACCAGACACTCTTTTGTAGCACTTTGCCTTCCCTCTCTTCCTCTGTAGGTCTGTATTGCAGCCCATTTAGTCTGTCCCAGCTGAAAAAGAGCAGGGAAGAGCTCCAGATGGCAGAAAAGGGGGCTTCTGATGGGATAAGAGGGAATGACACAGGCCTGGATTACAAGTATACTACAATCTCACATTTTGGCAAAGATGAGAAAAAGTCCTGCCACAACAAAGTACCAAAATGTGTTCCAAAATGAATATATTAGTGAACAGAATCATCTTCTATTCCTCATCACACTCTGATCTCCATACCAGTAGCTCTGCCTACAACCCTACTCAGATATAAAAATACCTTTGTGATGCCATACAAGTACCTAAATCATAGCCAAACCTGTTAGCAATGGAACCAGCCCCCACAGTGAGCCAAATATTCTTGCCAAATACAGAAAGAGCAAACACGGACCTTGATAGCCTCAGAGGACCCTCAGAGTCCACTTGAGAAAGTGGAGAGGACAAGAAACAGAGGCAATGTCCACCTCAAGGTGGGGAAAAAAGTGCATGGGAAGGAAAACTGTCTGTTATGCCCTGCATACCTGGTACCCTTGAAGGCCAGACCATGAAAGATACAGGGAGATGAGCACTCTAACAGTCATTACAAACAGGAATGTCAAGCACGGTGTTGGTCCTCTCTAGGCAGCTTTTGCCCACCATGGACAGGCAGAAATTGTACTTTTTTGGCAGTCCCTTGCTTCTAAAGGTTCCTAGGGCTGTGAAAGAATAGATCACCCAGGCATGCCTCAGCTGGGAGGGTGATGCTCCACCAGCTTCCCCAGGCAATTTTCTCCCCAGATGCATATGAAGCCATGATGATCACCAAGAGACCTGTGAACTCATGGGCAGAAGCCTCCGAGCTCTGCTGGCGGCATGCAATGCTCAGCTGGACTTCTTTATCCCATACCCCACCCTGCTCACAGCTCTTGGCCCCACATCGGGGCTTATGTAGACAGCCACCATGATGATCATTTGATTTCTCTTGTTATCAAGTTGGCAATTAACAAAAGAGCTGATGATTGCTATATTGACTGACTGTGGGATCTCTTTTTCTATCTGCACTATCTCAGCTGGGGAAGGGAAGGCAGAAGGGTGGTTAGTGGTATTTATTTATCTCTACGCCATGTTTTGTGTTTGTGTTGCCAGGGGAAGCAAAGGGTGATAATGGCCTGGCAGCCCTTGGACATCCAATTTCCCTTATCAGGCCACTGAATAGAAAAGAGGCCCCAGGCCACATTAATTAACAGATACCAATCAGCTGTCACGTGCTGTGTGTGCAAGGTCTGAGGGGAGCAGTGGGTGGGAGGGAAGAATCAATAAACCATTGGGGAGGAGTGCCAGAGGGAACAGCTAGAGGAGTCCAGGCTACTGGGGAGAAGAGCTGCAAATCCAGCTCCATGACTGTGAGACTGATTCCTGTACAGCACAACCTGTGCTCCACACAGCCCTGAGGAATCTCACCTCTTGCTCGGGCTGGGAGGTGGGTGCCTTGTCCTTTACCTCACCTTCTGCCCCTTATGCCCTGCACTCAGAACTGTGCTGCTCTGGAATGCAGCCCTCCTGACTCAGCCCAAGTGAGGCTGCTGCAGCTCCAAAGGATTCTATCTCCACAGCTCTGCCTGCTGCACAGGGAACTGATGAGATCAGCCCTGAGATCAGAGTAAAGGTGCACAGCCACTGTTCCACTCGTTAGAACCTGAGATCTCTCCTTTGGTCATCCCTCTCCTAGCTCTGACCACAGAGATAAGTCCAGCATTTAGGCTGCTTCCTTAAGTCCATTTTCGGGATCAGTCTCATGGCCTTTCTGCATCTTCATTCTCCATCTGGATTACAAAAGGTGTTAGGCTCACTGCAGTCTGTGAACAACATTTCTTAAAGACTGAGAAACAGCCAGAAACAGTAGTAGAGTGAGAGCCAGGAGAGGCATGGCTCGTACTTTTCTGCTACAGAATAAAGTAGAAAAATTGATTTAACTCTAGCAGTAGCCTACACACACAGCACCTCTATTAACTGCCCTTTCCCAGAGGCTGTTGTGGAAAGTGAGAACAGGAGATACCATATTTTACCCTTTGCCAAGAAGAACAGAAAAGCCAGCAGCAATTGCCCCACCCACCTGGGAAAGCCCCTGGCCAGAAGCACTCCCAGGTAGCCAACAGCTCCAGCAGGTGAGTGGTAAGAGGGAGCACTATGGTGTCAAGCCTGGACTTGAAATGTCTGACAGAACTGGGACCCTTTTCCTCCAGTGTTCACACATGTGGAGAGCAAGGGTTAAAGAACTGTACCTGAATCACTGCAGTAAAGGGGAAATCATATAACTCTCTCATGCTGTAAGAATTGAGATCAGGGAAAGTAAATGTTAATTTCACCTGGCCAAAATCACAGGCTTGCTATTTATTATAGGATTATAACACTGAGGAACCTCTAGTTGTGAGGTTTCTGTCACCTTACAGCTCCCAGGAATTGCTAGAATACAACTGTTTTGCATTCTTGACCTGTTGATGATGGGCCAGCACACAGATAATGTCCTTAGTAATCTGTTTCTTGGGCTTTTCTCAAGTCTGTCCCTGAAAGGTGCCTAATCCACCACTCCCCCAAAAAGAGAAGCCCCTGGCTCTAGCACAGAGCTGCATGCATGTTTCCTTCCTTCCCAGGTGCAGCTTGAGAAAAGCTGCTTTATTTGCAATAGCCGATGTGACATTCAGGTTGGATTTTTTTTTTTTTTTTTTAATTATTATTATTTCAGTGGTTTGGCAGTGGGAGCTCCCAGATTTAAAAAAAAAAAAAATCACATAATTTGTGGCAAGTGGAGTTCATAATCTGTTAATTTATTATCATTTCTGTCATCCTGGAGGGCCATTAGCAGAGGTAATAAAAGGAGATGTAATTATAGGATCTGAGGCCACTCCAGACACAGCTGCTGTCACTCCACTTGCCATATTTCATTCTGTGCTAGTACTGATGTCTTCCTGGTGAGAACAGCACAACAGCTACCCTGGGAGAGCCTTCATTGTCACCCCTCAAGAGAAGTCTTGTCACCCTGCATCAAAGCAAGAAGAAAAGGTAGATGTTGTTCCAAGACAATTTCCATGGGGGGAGAGTGAGTAGTGGGGAGGGGGCCTCATACAGAAGGGAACAACCCCACCTTGGCTGAGTGTGGCTTTTGAGCTCATGGCTAATAAGGCTATTGAGCTAATAACATTTGCTAAACATGATTAAATCATGTTTTACTGTTATCATAGGAAAGTGCATTCAAGTTTTACTGGTTTTATTGGCTAATACTGTGGGGTAGATGTTTGTGTTGACACCTGGGATCCTTCAGGGTTGGTAGGACTTTAATGCCACATCTTTCTTTACTAATTCCAGTGTGAATAAAAGGCAGGGATACGTGACTGTTTCTCCTTTCTCCATCCTTCTCTGACCAAGTGTTTATGCACACAGGAAGCGATGTCATGTTTTGCTTAAAATTCTTGGAAGGCAGAAATACAGGGCACAGATAATTTAGACACCTGGCAGGCTCCTGGCCCTGCCCTGCTCTGCCCCCTTGCTGCATAACTCAGTATGTTTCATACTTGTTGCAGTGCAGAACTACGGAGTTTTTGTTCTGTTATTATGAACTATCATTTATTATCTTTTTTTTTTCTCAATACTGTTCTCTTATGTAACAATTTTTGAGCTCTTGCTTGTGCATAGTCCAGTTATAAAATACTGCTGCTGGTCCAAACTGTGCCATGCTGATTACTGTGGCTGTTAGTGTGTTCCAGGGGCCTTTGACAGAAGAGGAAAATACACAAAGAAATTTGAGATGATGGCAGGTGTGTCCTGATTTCAGAAAGTAGAGGAAGAGCACCTTTCACAGTGCAGGAGCAATCTGCACTATACTCCTGTTCTGGGACAGTATTGGCAGTATGGAAAACTCTGTAAGAACTTGACTCATCCCACAGCCACAAGGTAGGGAACTACAGCAGGGCACTCTGTGTGAACAGAAATAGCCAAGGTTAGAGGGATGTACAACAGCACCTCACTGGACAGCCACAGCAGCTAATTGCATTGCATTAAAACCATTCCTGTTAACACACCAAGTATTGGGTTAGTAGAGCAATCCAGGCTGAGTTCTCTAATCACCACTATAACCCCACTTGTGATGAATCAGCCCCAGATGGATTCCAGCACTAGTGATGGGTATAATCCCTGCAGATATGGCAGATCTCATGTAAGAAGGGCATCATCAAGAGTAACTTCTCAGAAATACTGTCCTGAAAAAGTTTCTTCAGATTTCACAGTCCCATCTCATAACAATCCATATTCCATATAGCCCAGAAAACCATTAACTCTTGGGTACCAGGAGAAACACTCTACAGAAAAAGAGAAGCAGCTACCAAAAAGCTAAAAGAGGAGTGACAGAAGGAAACAAAATAAATGGAAAACTAAACTATCTCATCACTCATGTTAAGATGCTTCATCAAAACAATTAAGACCTTAAAGCCAAGAAGCAAAGCAAAACAACACAGACCCATGCAATGGAAGACATAGCATGCAGTAAATCCTGTGATCCTGTATCAGGGCCTCATATATTCTCCTGACAAAAGGAAGGGGGACAGAAGACAGGAGATAGCTGAAGTGAGCTGTTTATAGCTTTAGTGAGTTGTTCATAGTGAATGTCTGAAACAATCTTTGGAAAACAGCCTTTTAAATCCCAAGGGTATCCTCTGAGTTCCCTGGCTAGCCTTCTCCATGCACAAATCCAACCTACCTGTTTCTGGTGGGGTTGGAGAAATACCAGAGAGAGTGGAGCATTTTCCTTTCCTAATCCAAATCTGGGAAGAGCCCAGAACCCAACACTGAGGACAATGTCTGCTCCTTCAGCCTCTGTCCACCCTACTTGCAGGTGTGGGTCACTCAATCACACAGACACACACTGCATATAGCCAGTGAACCTTCCATGGCCAGTAAATCGTCCTCATTATTTGTCAACAAAGAAGCATTGAGATTCACTGGCAATAGCACATCATCTATCACAATGGGATTTATTCTGTGACAAATCCATTATGACAAGCTTTCCTGAGTCTGGGAAAGAATGCCCACTGCTGAGAGAGTGTGTATCTGCCTTGTTATTAGCAATGAAGTCCAGTCACTGCCGTAGTATTTATTAATCTATAAACACAACACAACAGGCCTAGGTCATGTTGATGTAGTGCAAAACTACGGAAGCCCACCACACCATCCCTAAGGCTGTTTCCCAAGTGCTTTCACAGGGCCACTCAATGCTAGATATGACAGAGAACTTCACTGTATTATGTCAAAACCTTCTGCATAATCCCAGGGCACACACAAGTACAGTGATCAATTTATGCACCTCCATCACAGGCTGCATTGGAGTTTGTTACCAATGAGACCTCATCACTAGCAGTTTTTTGCAACAGTACTTTCCACCCATCACTATAGGAAAAAGTCCTGGTTGGGGCCAAAACTGATAAGCACAAAGACAAATAACAGCTCCCTTTGCTGTTCATGCTTGCACCCTTTTAATTCCCCATTTACCTGGGATGTGCTTTGCCCAGCCAATGATCACCACCAGTTCCCTGTCTGCCAGGTCACAGAGGGTTGTCAGGGCTTTGATGTCACTCTCTGGCATGGTTGGATCAGGCATGGCATAAATCTTCTCTGGCTCAGCCACCAGCAGGTGGGAGACGATCTTAGTCACTGCACATTTCAAAGGAGAAGTTGTTGTAGTGTGACACAAGGTGAACCCTCCTGGGATAAGACATGACTATAGAGCCCCTAGGACCTGCATAATGGTTTTGGTCACAACAGAAAACCACACTGCAGCTACACAAGCTGTAGTGATCTGCCTATGCCAAATCAGTTCTGCACAGGGACGACAAAAGCAGGAAGCTGCTGTAATGTTGTCAGTCAATGTCCCAGGTAGTTCCAGTGAGGGGAGAAGAAGGTATAAGCAAAAAGTTGGTGGGATGTGAAAAATTTTGAAGAGCTATGGGCAGTACTGAAGAGAGATATCAGCATGGGACTGGTTTTGTTAACATGGCTTGGGTAAAGGAAAGGATCAGAATATCACTTAATGGATTTACATAATCTCGGTGTTAAGGTCTGGTGTTTAACCCTAGGTACAATGACTGAGCTGTGCCCAGGCCTGTCTAATTACCTCTACACTAAGATCATAAGAAAAAGATTCCAGTGCTGGTGGCTGACACAGGAATCAGAAGTGACAATTGCTACACTGTACTTTTGGGAGACCAGTGAAAAGAAATATAGTGGCAGCTTAGAGTACCAGAATTCAAGACCAATACATACATGGCTTTTTAGCTGGGGGAGGGATCTGTAAGCTCAGGTAAGTGCTGCTCTCAGAATCCAGTCTCCTTTTGTATTTCTGACGGCCTCCACGGACTCGATCCAGACGAACACCTGCAGGTAAAACCAAAAGAGTCCTCATGATTCCCTAGTGCCTTACAGAACCTTGACATGCAAATACTAAAATTTGCTAAGTAAGATGTTCCCCAAACTCCAGGGAACTTCCCTCTCCCAAACACTTGAGATCTCAGCTGAACCCATCAATCTCAGTACCAGCTAGACTGCCTCCAGCTCTAAACATGCTTCTCTGGGCTTTACTTTTATTCAAAACATTAATGAAGACAGAATTTAACCCATTCAAACTCTTGAATCACTATAAATCTGATGGGCAAATGAAAAGCTTCAGACCTCAATGCCCTCTACATGATCCTACTTTTAAAAAGAAAGACTTTAAATGTCAATCAAACTTGCAGTTATAAAAATAAGCTTTTAGATCGTTCTTAAAAATGAGAAGTTAAATGTTCTGTGACCTCTCACTGTTTATATTTGAAAAAGGTGAACTATAGCAAGCAGATAATGAACTATGAATTCAACAAAGATGTTTCAGCCTTGATCAAGTAAGGCAACTGTAATAAAAGTAGAATCCAAATAAATAGAAACAACCTTGACTAAAGAAAGCAATGATAAAGATGAAGTAGGGAGACACTGAAGAATTTGTTGCAGCTCTTTCAAAGCACACTGATCCAAACTAGAAACTGCACTCTGAAAAAAATTCCCACTGATTGGGAAATACCAGTGATTGTCACCATGCAAAAAAACATAGCATCACCAATAGACCAGGAACAGCAACTGAGTTGTCCTATGAGTACAAAATACAATGTTAAAAAGAAACTGTGAAAAAAACCCTACAGATAATTGTGCAGCTGTCTGTTATTTCTGAGCAGACACACGGACTTTGATAATCAGTCTGTGAAACTGGGGTAACTCAGTCTTGCTGTGAGAAACAGCTTTGGAAAAAAAAATATTTCAAGGTAAATGTAGGACCATTTGATTAGAATAGACTTTGGAATTTACGCTATACAAGTACTTCCTTAGGAACACACATGTCTGATCATGGGAACCAATTATGTGATACACTTACTAATCACATTAAGTCATTAATATTTTGTAATCATACCGCTACATAAACAAAAACAACTAAAAGCAAACACTCCACATCAGTTTTGAAGTGACACTTTTTGAACAACCTGACACCTGAAAAAAACCTGCAGTCAGCTGGCAAATATTCTACCCTAGAAGGAGGCATGTCTGTCACATTGCATTTCAATGCCATGTTTGCTTACTTTCCCAGGGAAAAAGAAAGGTTTTACTGTAATGCTCACACCAGCCACACCTGCACCACCTGAAACCATTACTTGCAACATTATCTAGATTCCAATACCCTTCATGGCTAAAGCACCAAAACAATTTGACTACCAACTGCCCCCTAAGCAACAAGGGTACCAGGCCAACAACACTCAGTCTGGCAGCGTATCTCCCACTGAGCAGGAGAAGCAGGAAGGAGCAGGCATGGAGCTCTGCAGAGCAAGGGAACTGCTGCTGCAGGCGGCTGCTATGGGAGGGCAGCAGATGTTGAAGATGGAGAGAAAGGCATGGAGCTGATATGAGGTGAACTCAGGTCACATCGAGTAATTTCTCTTCCCTGCCCCATTTTCTATTTCTTAGTCTGTATGGAGAATTCACTGACATCCCCAAGTTCACCCACCTTTCTCTTCCATTACACGGTATTGTTTCTGAAAATTATGCCTATTGCTTCTTTTACTTCCATTTCCAGTGGCAGGTAGCCTGTGGGTAAGACTCCTTCCTGTGAGTCCAAACATGCTTCAGAGAGCAATTTCAAAAAGGACAGCCAGGGAATCCCAAGCCTGAGGTTATCTAGGGAGATCCCTGAGAAACAGCAGTAATAAAATCCTGGATGAAGCAGGAAATTTTCATTTCCATCCATTATTTCTTTCCCTCTATAAATGTGCCCTGGTTTCTTAAGAAATAAGACTCTATTCCATGCTTTGCTGAATGAATGACACCTACCAACAAGCCAGGAGAGAAGGGCGGGACACAAATTTCTGGAACTGCCAGTAAACCAAACAACCAGGTTTGAAAATTAAAAGGGTCAGGAATAAACTGTTGGAAGATTATAGAGGAATCCAGAGCAGGCTGCCAAGACTTCAGGACTGAATCGCATCTTCCCAGGACCCTCCCAGATAAGGATCATAGGTGGGTGCATTCCCTCACACCAGTGGTCAGGGGAGGGGAAGAGGAAGATGCCGTTCTTGGCCAACAGAAACTAACAACCCTCCAGGATGCTTTTGCTGTGCAGTTTGCTAAGCAGTGGGGAGGGGGAACTAGGAGGAGTAGAATGGAAATGGGGGAAGGAGCCTGTTTCCTCCTCCCAAGGAGAATGCCATCCTGCAGTGCTTGGCAGAGGGATGGCTGCACAGGTTGCAACAGTATTAGGGACCCTCAATCTGATTATAAGGACATAAGGGACTTAAGTGCATTAAAAAAAGATAAGAAAGACACAGAGAGATTTACCCTCCATCCCTCCTTGCCCCACTGAGCAGATGGAGGTCTGTTTGCCCAAGGACTTCAGCTTGTTAATTTTGAACAACTGTTTGTCCTCCTCTTGTTCCCCTTCCCGTGTGACACTCCTTGAGACAAACATTTTCAATCAGCACTTGCAGAGCCACAATTCTACCCTGTCATCATTGCTCCAGCCGCAGAGCTGGTGAACAGGCTGGGCCCCACACAGCACATCCCAGCTCCAGCTGCTGAGTACAGGGACCCCAGGTTCTGCAGTAAACAAAAGCATGTCAACCCTTCCTGACTGTGACACTCCAGACATAAGCATCACGGTAAAATCCTTTCTCTAATGATCTGACAGCCTAATGTGTCATATCTAGATGGAAGGAAAGGGTATGGCCAAAAACCAGTACCTGTGATATCTAGATACTCAGGTTAATGCCTGCTGCTCTGCTTGATTTCCTCTGTGGCTGATTTTAAGACAGGCAGGCTGGTTACAGTGCAGCTCTGAGAGGGACACTAAAGGACAGATATTAAAATGGAGTGGGGAGGTGTGGTGGGCTAGCTCAGAGAAGCAGCATGAAGGAAACCACTGAGCAGAGAAGAAATGGAGGGGGAAGTAAGCTGGGATATGAATGGAAGTGAGAGAGTGCAAGGAGAAGGGAGACAAAAGAAAGAGGCTGGAGCAAAGCTGAGGGGCACGTATGCTGTAATCACAAGGGCAGGTTTCACACCACATGTGCAGCCACCTGAGCGTTAACTGCAAGGTGCAGCAGCCACACATGAGATGCAACTGTCCATACTGAAGACTTACATAGGATTTGGTACTGCAGCCTCACAGGACAGCAGCAAAATAAAACTTCTGCACAAACCCTGTGCTCACATGAATCACAACCAGCCAGTTCAAAGGAGAGCAGACACTCATGCTACAAAAATGTCACCACCACAGGCACTCCTGGACCCCCCTTTATGTCAGCAAGGACTTGAGATCACAGTATAGGACAAAGTGTGGAAAGCACCACCCCTTGATAACTTGTATTTCTGGCACTTCCTTCAAATTAAGGCTATATATTCTGGAAACACACCCTCTCCTCCCATTCCCAAGAAAGTGCTGCTGTTCATTCAATTTTGTTACCTTTTGAGAGATCCTGCATAAAAGTCCTCCTCATCAGACCTAGCTATGGAGCTGACCCTGGTGTATGCCATGGGGATTGAGTTCCAGCTCCCTGGCAGCTTGTTCTCAGCTCCCCTGCCTGCCCAAGGCCCTCTGGCCTTGCAGGGAGGAGGGTAGAGCCAGGACTTGTGCAGGACTTCCCAGCTCAGCATCCTGCCTGGGGCAGGGATGTCAGTTTTCTAAGCGTCCTGTGGGTGCCACTCGTGTTCCAAGCACTCTTGCAGAGAGGTCTGTGCCAGCACCAAGCCTCTGCAGTGGGAGAGCTGATCTGCTGATCGTTCAAGCTCCCTGCATTTCTCTGACATGCCCCTTGGAGAGACGTCTGCCCGACAACTTTGGGATCAGATGTCCCCTTACTGACTTGATAACATCAGGCCTTGGGGTTTTTTTCTTAATGGAAGTAAAATAATTCCATCTTTTTTTAAAAGCTGGACCCAGGCCGAGACTGTCGGAAGTAAAAATAGCCGAGTATGCAGAGGCGACAGCACACAGAGTCAGGTTTAGTTTCTCTTTTATTTTCTGGGGACTAAAAATACACTTAAAAGCTCTGTGAAGCTAAGCCCTGGCCAGTGGGAAATGCAGTCAAGGTCCAATATCAGCTGTCGTATCAAATTACCAGCCTCACCTCACTTTCCATCGAGTCCTATCACATGCCCATGGATTGATAGGAACAGAAAGATCTATCTTGCCAAAAAAGCTAACAGAGGAGCCAAGCTACAGGGTTAGCATGGTACAATATATGTCTAGACTAAGAAGGACACAACCAAAGGGAACACAGGGCAGGTGCTGGCCAGGAAGCAAAAGGGCTGCTTATGCTGAGCTTCCCTGATACACTAGCCAGGTCCTGTGTCCACCGCCCACCTAATCCTTGAGCTGCAGCTGCCACACTGCTTGCTCTCCCAAGGTCTGAGCTGGTGCTCCATAGCAGAGCACCTCTCTTCAGGAGCTGCAGTCTAAAGTACATGGACTGGCACAAGCCAAGGAAGCTGGAATGTATAGGCTAAGAGCAGAGAAGAAAAGAACGGAGAAGGATTGTATCCGAAGTATCTCCTACAAAATTTCCCTCTTCCTTTCTGCTCTGAACTTCAGGAGAGACAACAGCATGTGGTAAAGGGATGAGTGAGTCAGAAGGAAGCCTAACAAGGAAACAGAAAGCAGAGATGACCATTAGAAGTCACATCTGCCAAGATGGAGAAAGAAATAGACTGTAGGGCAAAGCATCTCTGCCTAACAGGAATGGAGAGGCTGCAAACTGACTAGGCTCTCTTATGTTACTCAGATTCCAGCTTGGGAATGAGAAAAGATCCAAAAGATACTATTAGGCTCTAATGCTTTGGCAAAAAGAGGCCAGCCTCTAGAGAGTCTTCTGGTAGGTGACTGATAGGATTACCCAACTGATCCAAAATATAGGAAAGCAACTTGAGGGTCACAAATCACAGCCAGAAGAACCCAGTGACTAGGCTGGTGCAGGTGAACAAGACTGGAAATGACACTTGGAAAGAGAGGGTGGAGAACTATCTTGGTGATGAGGGGAAGTGGAGATGAAAATCCATCTCCTGTGTTACAAGAGCCTACAGAGAAATTAGATCAGTTCAAGTAGGATGCTGCAGCCTCTTCCACCTTTGATGGTTTCAGGGTTATGTTAGCCAGGTAGGAAAGTTCCTTCATGGTCAGGCTGACTGAAGAGTCTCTGAACTCCGAGAGACAGGTGAACCCTGAGATAACTGATGATACCTGGCCCCAGAGGCTCTCACATGCCCTGGAGCAGTGACACAAGGTGCCAGCTCCTCACACACAGAAACACAAGCAGCATGTCCCAAAGGTTGGTCCAAAGCACACAGTGAGCTGAAACCCACACAGCTTGCAAACCAGTCCTTCTCCTCTGCCAATGCCAGCTGCATGGCTGCCAGCTCTGCAGGGCTGTCTGCAGCACTAGCCACTGCTGTCTCTCAAATGTACATCTTTCTTCCCATGCTGAGCCCCTCACTTTGCCCCCCCCACTTTGCTCCCTCTGGAAACTCGAGAATTAACATGGGCTTCAAGGGCAAATGGGAGTAAAGAATACCTCAGGACCCTGTTCTCTGCAACAACTCTCTGTAATAAGCCCCACATCCACACATTCACCCTGTGTCCATGGTCCATGCAAACATTCTCCTTTGACTGCTTCCCCTCCCAGCCCTCCAAAGAGTCTGAAGCAGGTAAACAGCTGTTTTGTTATGTCACCCATGGCCACAATGCCTTCACAGCAGCAGACTGAGAGGCACTGTACAAAAGGAACAGGCGCAGGCACATGCCTGCTAGGAAAAGACCAAGATTGCCTTTCACAACAGGACCTAAAAGATAACAAAATCTCAGCCTCACTGACTTTCCAAGAGGTAGAACTCAGAAATAAAGCCCCAAAGTGGTGTTTGCTGCCTAGAGGAACCTGCAGCCCTAGGTACGATTTAATTCTCCTTACTTTAGACTTTGATAGCTCCCTTATGTGCATCTGGGCTCCCTTGACAGTCAACAAAGAAAAAGGCACCTCCACATTCAGCTCACTGGCCAGACACTTACCTGAGGAGGCATCATGACAGATACCTCTCTTCACTGATTACCTAGAGAACCCCTGTGGGGTGAAATCAATGCTATCTCTAGCCCAGTTTTCTGTCTCAGGGTATCTCAGTGGAGCAGATTTTGGAACAGGTAGAGGAGCATAAGCATGGATCAAGAACAACAATTTTTGATATGTAACACAATGGAGAGGCCCCCACCACTACATGGAAAGAGATCTGCTTGTGATGGAGACCTACAGAGGCGAGGGGGTTAGACCCACCAACACTTCATGCTCTGCTTTGGCCAGCCTCTTGCAGCTACTCTGCTCGAGCCTTCAAGCATCTCCTCAAGTCCTCAGCTCAGCAGTGGCTTTTCTAATGCTAAGAACTACTGTCCACTTCTTACTGAATTCTTAAATTGGAACAGCTGTGCCAGGAACTTCTGAATAAAGACCCTCTCAGGATACCCTGCAGGTCAAGGGCTGGCACAATCTTCAAAGGTGAGTCAGGGAAAGGGATTGAGAATCTTGGCAGAGCTGAGTCACTGGTGCACACTGGTTATCAGAGGCACATACCCGAAGCTACTCTAGAGCATTTATTCAGTCCCATTCCATTCTTGCTTACCTTCAAGGATCTTATCTGCTGTGTTGTTGAAACTGCCTAAAAGCTTCTAGGACAACAGCTGGGTTCTAAAAATCCCAGGATGGTTGTTGCGGTTTTTATCTGCTGCTTCTTCTCTGTATGTATTATAAGAGCACTAAGCATAGTTTTGGGGACAGAATACACAAAGTATTTATTATAAACCTATGCAGAGGTGATTCCTCTCTGTATCCCCCTAGATGCATATTGATGGAACCTGGACTTCAATGTTTGAAAGAATGGAGATCTAGTTAGGTGTGGTAAGAACTGCAAAATGCAAAATGAATGAGAGGAACCAAATTAAACAGATTCATAATCCATTAGATAAGGGAGAAAGTGTAGGGATGGTCCTGGATGTGCCATTCTTGTGTCCAGAAAACAGATCCCAAGTGCACTCAGCCCAATGTGCAATTTGTGAACAGTCCATCTGCTGGAAGGCTCCTCTTTGGAGAATTACCATCAACCCGCCAAAGGCAGCACGTGCTCTCAGTCACAACTCAGCTCCAGCCACATTGCAAATGCAATTTATGCCTTGGAAAATAGTTGGGTATGGAAGATAGAGTCATCAAGATGCCACTCACTGCTCCTAGAGATCCCATTTCAAAGGACAGGGGCTTGCCTGTCTGTTTTTAAACACAAGGATATTTTAGAGAAAGAAAAATAATTTTTTCATTCTCTTTTTTCATTTGGTATCTCCAATAGTGATATTTCTGGCAGCAGCTGGAGGCAGAATACTCTATAAATACAAAGCCATTAAACTGCACATAGCAGCAACCTGATCGGGGCTACCTTTTAATTTCCTGACATGAGCTGGCCACTAACTCAATTACCCAGGGTCCCCGGAGGAGCCCTCATCCTTCCCAGGAAGCACAAAGCAAGAACCCAAGCATATTGCAGGGATGTCAGCTGAGCTTTCACTGAAATCAAATATCTTTCTGAGAACACATGGTCTGGAAACAGTGATGGGGGCAGGAGGGAGAGGCTGCTGGAAGCACTTTGCTTCATTGAGAGAGTCTTTCACTTGAAAACAGAAATTAAACACCTTCCATTTGGTTACATTGCTGAAAAGGAGCTCTACTGTTGATTCAGTTATCAGGATTTTTGTAGAAGATGAAGGCAAAGTTGTAAGTGGAAATGGTTTGAAATCACCAATACTTGGAACCCCTTGCTCAGATACTAGATGACTGCATCAAATGTACAACATCACACAGCCAAGTCTGTCCAGGATGACAGATTTGATTCCTTGTGAAAAATTTATGACATCAGCAGCTGCTAAGGGAAACCAAAGAGCTAGGAAAGAACACCAGGACAATTCCAGTGTGTGCAGGGTTTCCTAATCAGCCAGAATCTTGAGGATGGATTTAAGAGATTGCTGCTTCTGAAATTTGGAGATTACAGTCTCACCATCTCGGAAGTGGGGATCACCTCCAGCATTTATAGAGATGCAGGGACTTAGGTTACACAAAGGTTACCAGGTTATTGCAACTTTCTGGGAGGCAGAGTATTCCCAAAGACACCAGGTAGAGGAAGGAAAGGGGAACAATTAAGAGGAAGATGGGCTGAAGGAACTTTGTGGCTCTCTTCTGTAGGCTTCTCTTGCCTGTTTCACTGCCTGATGCTGCAGTGTCAGTATCCACACATTCCAGCAAACTTTACATCAGAAATAATAATAAGTCCAAGAGCTTGGGAGATTTGGGAACCTAAGAATTTGGGTTCCTTGTTGAATTTTAATAAGTTCTCTGGCATTTCTTATTGAAATGCATTAGGAACAAAGGAAAGAGCCTGGGAAAGGAATGGTTGTACCTGGGATTACTACAGCATAACTGTTTTGGAAAGAAAGAGAGTCATGCAGGTAAGATAAATCACATGTCTTTACTGGATAATTGCCTAACTTCTCTCTTGCTGTTAAAAAGCCTCCCTTTTCCTGATCCAGATCAAGACTATATATTCTTCTACCTTCCTTCCTTCCTTCTATTTGCAGACTTCACCCTCACCACACAAGAGTGATTCTTGAGAGCCAGGAGGCTAGGCCTGAGGACAAAGACATTAGCTTCAAAGACATTCAGAGTGGGGTAAAACACCTCATACAGGGCAGGTTTCCTATCCCAGGAATCCCCACTCCTGCTTTTAGCATGCATAGTGTACGTACTCCTGCAAACTCCTGTCTTCTACTTTCTGAAATAAGGTATATCTGGTCTATCACAGGAAAAATCTCCAGGTCCTTTCAATCTTTGTGCTCTTTCTTGGAAGCCAACCAGTGATGTCTGCAAGAAACTGGGCAGAAGGACTCATGTATCCCAGAAAGTTGCACTTCAGACTCAGTCATGAGCAGGACTCTGAGCAGACAAGGCTCAGCACTGGCAGGGAGCAGAGGACAACTTCAGCAGCATAATATACATTAGTCCTATTAAGAAGGAAAACAAGACTCGAAGGCTGGGAGAATAATCAATGGCATTTCAGTGCCTGGATGAGATTTCTTTTACAGACATTTTCTTTGCTGTGTGGTTTTCTGCTGTGATGTGACACAACTGCATGTCCATGCACTTCATGGGAAGCATTTCGTGACCCAGCTTTGCTTCCTTTCCAGAACTGTTTATGCTACATTTGTGTCTCTGCAGATGTACCACCACAGAACAGGGAACAACACAGCTTTAGAAACAATACAATCCTTTGAAGAAAATATTCTGCAGGGCTTCCACAAGAGAAAGGACCAAATACCCAGACAACTGCCAGTCTGTTCTCTTTGGTGTGGTATGGTTTGATATGTCTGATACTTCCTCTGCTCCACTTGCCTGTCTGTCATTTCCAGCCAAAGATGAGTTCGGTAATGAGAGGCCTTGATGTTCCATTGCAATTCACCTACATGAATACCGGGATTGGAGTCTGCTGGAATGCTGGACTTCAGATTCAGCAGGTTCCTACATGAGCCTGCTAGGGCTGATTATTGCTCCCTGGGGGCACACTCCAGATGGAAGGGGAAAGTGAGAGACAGGCAGCCAGACAGGCCAACACTTCAGACATCTGAGCCAGCTGGGCTCCGTGGGCAGAGCTTTCTGCTTGCCACTTTCCCCAGTGAGTCTTGCCTGCTCTGCAGCATCACGCCAGGAGAACCTGAGACAGCAAAGCTCTGGTGTCCATGCAGTTCCCTGGTTGCAATACATTGATCAGAGCTCTCTTAAAGAAAGTGGCCTGGATATCTGAGACACCTATTGATTGCTCCATTGGCACTCTTCCTGCCCTGATCCTCATTCACTCGGCATTGCCTGAATAACCTGCACATCTATGTTAGGGCCAGTCTCCTCGGATCTTAAAGGGCTACATGCACAGCTTTTTGCCTGGCTGTGGCCTATGCAGGGAGAAGAGATGTCTGGTGACCCTTATATACAGTCCCCAAGGGGAGGATCCAAGTCTCTCCTGTAGCATCAAGATGAGCATTTCAAGTGTAAAGCAGACCTTGAAGTTATGGTTATTTGTTTTTGTCATCTTTCAGCACTGATGCCTTCTGCTTGGAGAACAAGGTAACACCACGTGCCCAGCAGGCAGGAGGTGGCATGTACATCATGGCAACACTAATCAGGAAAATGACAAGAAATCATAAAGCCCTTAACTAGTTACCGATATTCTTCTTGAGCAAAAGAATAGTTTCTTTACCCTGAAACATCTCCACTAAGTTACAAGACCAGTGGCTTGCACAAGGACATCAAGGAGAAAACTGTGAAGACAAGAACTGATTTCTGATCTTACCCTTAACCAAAAGACTGTTTTTCTCCAAACTTTTTGAAATAAAGCAGGACAAAGAATATGGTTTAGCAGTCTTCTGCCATGCATGAATCCAGGGATTATGAGAGAGGTATACTAAGGCAAAGCAGGAAAGGGATCTATAAAAAGGAAAGATAATCATAGCCCAAATATCAAGAGACATCTTGTCCTAATGAGAGTTTGGAGACTGCAGAATAGACTCTCTGGGGAAACCAAAACATCAGGGATTTTTAAAAACAGTTAAACTACTAGAATAGTACAGTTGGGAACACTCATGCCTTGACAGAGAAAAAGGATGGATGAGCTAATAGGATGACAGATCAGAGATGGAAAAGACCAATGAACCTTTTCTAATCTGAAATCCCTTGTTAATTCTGCATTTTGAGCAATTCAAACAATTATGGATTTGTTCTTTCTAGAAACTCTTGGCTCTGTGGAGACCAAATAGTGTGACACCATTTTTCTCCCTTCTTGGATTTGGCATTTAAAGATGTGTATTGATTGAATTCTGTATACTAATACTTTGTGCTTCCACCAAGCTTCACATAAAGTTAACTAATTAGTCCTCACAATTCTTTTGCAAAGGAAAGCAGCATGACTCTTATTTCTTAGCTTGGGATACTGAGCAAAGAAAGAAAAAAAGATACCTTCCCAACATCACTTGACCACTCTCTGTTAGGACACTGGACCACTATTTCCAGATTGCTAGTGTAGTCTCCTCTGCTCTTCCTGATATTATCATGTGTGCCTGTATCCCATTGCTATCAATAAATCTTTATGCTGTATTTTCTACAGCTCTAAATATTATGGGCAGGATCACAGATACACTAACATCAATAGCAAACCACCCTTCCCCAGTGACTTTAATGATGCCTGATCAATCCTTATATGAATAACTAAATACACTTCAGCACAAAAGCAGCCATAGAGTCAAATTTCAGTTTGCCATGAGTAGTATCCCACAGGGTTCAGGAGTTCAGGCACAGCACAGTGTGAGTGAATTTACACTGCTTTCCAGACTAACTATGGTCTGGAAGGAGTTAACTGTTTGCACAGAACTTGGAGGCTGACATAAAACCCTTCACAGACCTTGCTCTGAACAGTGCTGAACTCCCAGAACTGGAAGCAGAGGTGCCCTGACCACATGGTCAGCACCAGCTCCTGTGACTGTTCCCCCAGCTGCCAGCTCCAGGAGAATCAACTGCTCAGAAGCAGGACAGACACTGGCAGCCAGCAAGCCTGAACTTGTGCTGCTGCTCCACAGAAGGACTGGAGCCATGACAGATGTTAAAGGTTGTTTTATGGGATTCATATGATTAGGCTACAGTGCACTAACAACATGCACTCCCACTAAAGCAGTGTCACTAGTGTGTACTTGCTTTAGCGGGTAAGGGGATACATCCCCTCCCTGAACCACCACATGAAGAGAAGCAGTTTTCCAGTTTTTTCTCTAACTACAAAGTAGGTGCCTCCCTCCCAGTAGGAGATCAAGCTCCTCTGAGTCTACCACCTCTACACCTAGGTCAGGAAGGGCCAAACTACAGAAGCTTACATCTCTTCCCCTTGGTAACTGGTATGCTCTAGAAGGAAGATATTTAACCACAGAAACTACACATCCATCAGAGAACAAAACAGGTTTAATGTCTAATCTACATTCTTAACAACACTGGCTGCCATCAACCTGCCTCTCAAGAAATGAGAGAGCTCTATTGAGAAGCAATACACACTCGACTGATATTGTACAATTTATTACCAGCTGCTGTGGTGTTATGGCCTGGAAGAAAGTTGTATGCTGGTACATTGTATGTTGGCATACAATACATACCAACATACACTGGTTCCAGCATATAGGACTCATGTATAACCACAGCCAGCAGCTGTTTCCTGTGGTTATGCTGAGAGGACCTTGCTCTGCTGGTATAGCAATGCAGAGGGTTATGTGCAGTGCTTCTCCTTCCTTCCCCTCCTACATTCACTGCTTTCCCAGAGGGACCCAAGGGAAACAAACCTTTAAAGTCAATCCATAAGAATGTGTTTAATTGCCACTGAATTCCCTGTGGTTCCTCTTGAATGGCCAAGAATTGAAAAGGGGGGTGTGGGAGGAAAAACAGCACAGGAGAGAAGCTGAACACTGCTCAAAGAGCGCTGAACAGATCAATAGGCTGAGCAAAACATAAGCTGAGTATGCAGGGCAGGGGACTCACAGCTCCCAGACAAACCTATGCTACCAACCATCTTCAGAAAGTCTCTTGAGTGGTAATACAGGCAGGCCTTCACTGCACACTGTGCCACAGCTCTGCATTAACTCCATCATTCCCTTATGAAGAGCTGCCAACTCAGTCATGATCACGAAAGAGTCTCTCTTCCTCAACACCCAAAACTTGCTAGGGTGCAAAAAGAGAAACACCCTCCAGCCCAGGGCTCCTTTGGGAAAGATAAGAGCCTGGCACCACCAGTTTCCAGTTATTTGTCAAATTTGCAAGTTCTAGAAATAATATCCAAGCATGAGAACACTGACTGTCCTCTCTGGACTGCCCTCTTGGTCACTGCCCATCCTGACTCTCTTACAAAGCCTGTAGAAAGATACATTCAGAAACACAAAAAGGGCAAGCATGTAGTTATCCTGGGAGATTTTGCAAGGTCTGGAATCCCAGGCACTGTCGGGACAGAGAACAATTCTCATTCTAACTCTGTCTTACCTTCTTTTAGCATCCCCACTTTGAGGCATTTCATGAAGCGACAGGCCTGACAGGACTTGCGCCTCCGTTTCGTGATCTCACACTCATTGGTGGCCGGGCAGCTGTATTCAATATTCCCTGTAATCAAACACAGAGATTGTCACCCGGGAATCACATTCTCCCCATGGATCCAGGGACAAGCTGCAATGCCCAGATATTCCCACCACGATCAGTCTGTAAATGTTGCATTTTTGCTCATTCACTTGCACATACACACACCTCGTCTGAGACTTTACCCTGCTGACCCAGCCAAGGGGAGGATGCAGTGCTGGTCTTTCAGGCCTGTGTCCTCCAGGCATGTCATCATCCCTTCTGCTGCACCCTCATAACCTGGCCTGTTCCCTGAAATCCAGGGATGAGAGTGGGAGCAGTCCAGACATTACTAGAATTTCCTTTGCTGCAAGTCTTGCTCCGTGTCTGTGGGATGGATGTCACCTGCCCTTTCTTGTCCTGCTTGGGGAACCAGGGAGCTCTGAGACAGCATCTCCTCCTTTGCTTCCTCCTGCCAGCTGGCATACTACAAGGTAGCAGAGAAGCAATACTCTGCACTGAGAAAGGTGGGTAAGATGTCCTGTAAAATGAACATGGGTTCTCTGTGCAAATCTTTACATTTTTACTTTATTAGTCCTTGTGCACCTGCTCTCATCCTCTGCACAGAGCAGTATCTTTTCTTTTCTCATTCCCTTTTATTTACGATCACCCCTCAATATTGCTTATAAGACAAAAAGAGAAAGAAGCATCCCAAATTTATTTCTAATTACATTACATTTTATTATAAGCCAAGAATGTAACCAAACACTTACTATAGTCAGTGGAACAATGGAAAAGCTGGTTTAATGGTTTAGAGTAGGAAACTGAGGTTTGAGAGTTCAATCAGAGCTGTAGGGAGAAGTGTAGGTAAGAGCTGAGATAACACACAGTATGGACTTTGTATAGTATCAGATTAGAAGTAGAGTTTAGAGTTTAGTAATACTAGGACAGGACTTGATTTTTATTCCTACTTTTGTAATGGATTTTTGTGTTTTATGCAAGACCATTCCCTCCTCTAGATAAAGGTCAACAATCTGATACATATCAATCTCTGGGGGTGGAAACTAGACATTGGAGTTCACCAAGCTATTGGAAAGCCCCCTGTATTTCTGAGTGGAAAAACAGAGCACAGAATCAAAAGAAAGCACCGTTTGATTTATCTCATTATTCTTGGCCCATGCTGAGTGAAAACTCAGGAGCACACAGCCCCCAAAGCCTAAAGGTAGTCAGCCTACTAGGTATAAACATTCTGGCTCTTGCTTCTTGTTTTGTCACAAGACTTGCAACTTTCCCCTAAGCTTCAGCCACCCCATTCCTCTCACCACTGCTCATCTGCCCCCAGATGAAGTTTGTCAGCAAGAGCAGAGTGTGCTGCACAAGTTGCTTCCATTCAGGCTGTATTTCGTCATTGTGCAGCATCTGAATTTCAATAGCCAGCCGTGTATCAACATTCTCAGAGCTGGAAACTGAGATTCAAGCTCGATCTCAAGGTAATAAACAAATTCCTGTTCCAGATGCAGTGCTCTAGCACATTACAGACCCTTGAGTACCGTGGCCCTGATCTCATGATCAGACACTTGCTGTGTCCCACACAGGAAGGAACTGAGCAGGACCAAACCTGGGAAGAAACTCAGACACAGGCTCACTTTGGGAGGTTTTGGCTTTGTTTGAATGCCAACCTTTCTCACCAAAGCCAGGATCAGAGCTCTGGAGAGATGCAAGATTTCATGTTGTGTGGTCCAAAAGCCAAAAATTTCCCCCCTAACAGAGAAACTACAGTAAGGGCACTGAGTCTTTATAGCAGTGACAGCTCTCATCTGGAAGCTCAAGGTCCTCCACAGTGTCAAGCACTTCCCCATGCCTCTACTCCCTGGATCCTTTGACAGGCATAGTACTGGAAAGAATCTACAAAACCTACTAAATGGAGAGTGTCAGAGTATGTGAAGGTACTGGTTACCATATACACACTCTATGTGCAGCCTGAATGAGCAGTTCTCAAAGGCACAGCTGTACTGGGATCATGATTGCTAGAGGAGCCTCACAGGCTGAGCATTGGGAGCTTTACATCAGGCCCAAAATCATGCTGTGCACTGCAGAGATTGAGAGCCACAGCTGGGGGCAATGCCTGCCATTACTGCAGAAAGCAGGGGCATCACCAGGGAAGGCACAATCAGCATTACCCAAGCAGAACGCAACCAGTAAAAACTCTCGTCTCCAAAAGTTTACCAGAGTTCTCGGATTTTTTTTGTTTTGTTTTGTTGAGTGGTTTTCTTTGGGTTTTTTTTTTGTGGCTCAATTTCTTTTATGGGTCCTGGGGCTGACTGCCAGCACAGTGAGTTGCTCACAGCTCCCTGTAATTTCTGTAAGTGCCCTGTGATAAAGTGATGAGATTAACTCATCGAAATTCCAACAGCCTCCCAGTGGCTGGCAGTCACACCACCAGCCCAGCTGCCAGCACAGGGGCCTCAGAGAGAGCTTCCCTTCACTGCAGCAGCTGGGGATGCTGCTAAGTCCTGCAGATGAGTGTCAGCACACAAAGATGCACACAGACATGGACAACTCTGTATGCAACAACAGAATGTGAGTCAAGTCTCTGTGTGTCATGAACTGTAGATTATGTGCCCCAGAAGGAAGGGGCAAAAAAAGGGATAATTCAATAGACAAAGCCCTGCTTTGAGCTGTCGCTTATTAGAGAGATTTCCTTTACTTAGAAAATATTTACATTTGATCTGAAAAAAATGGTAGAACTTCACCAATGCCATGGCACGAGATTTACCTAAGAAATGGCTTCAAAAACCAAGTGGTAGGAGAACAGATCAGAGTTTGGATTTCTTCTAAGCCTTCATATATCACCTTGGAGCGCAAATCACTTCTTCTCCACGTCCTGGTTTGCCCATGTGCACAATGAAATGAACACCAAGCCTACCTTCTGGAGAGATTGCGACTCTATTCATTAAGTACATAACTGTACTTTAAAGCCTTTAGATGAGAAATGCTACAAAACAGCAAAGGACAATTAAAGTGATAGATCATGTTTCTTTATGCTGGAAAACTGCAAAACTACCCTATTTTTGCAAAAGTAGAGCTCTGACTGTTAAACAATTTGGAACATAATTTCTAGTGCACATTATAATAGGAGCACCTGAAAATTGCACACCAAAACTTGCTCATTCAAGAGGTCCTATATTCACCCTACCTCTCAGGAACAGGATGGACTGGGAAGACCAGAATGCCTCCCTGAGCTTGGGGAGCACAGTAAAATCCCAACCATCTCCTGCTTAAATTAGGGATAGGGTCCTCAGGGGAACTGAGCTTGAAATCACTGCAGCACCGAGGACACAAGCTACTCCCTGCTTACTGATTCTACCTTTCTAGAAAGCCTTTCTGCAAGGAAACTCAGGAAAGACTAGATAAAAATAGCCAAGAAAGTCTTTAAATAATTTTCATCTTCTGATTGCTAAAAAAGCCCATCTTGCTTTTTCTTGTTTCTTCTTCATTGCTGTTCACTTCAATTAGTCTTTGTAACTGAGGCATCATAGCTCAAGTCCTGGTGTGAGGAGAGGTACTCCAAGAAAATCAGAGGAAAATCCCTCGATGACCTCCGTGAGGTAAGAAGGGTTATTTTTTAAACCTCAGCTTTCAAAGAAAAAGATTCAAATTATGCTAGGAGGAAAACAGGATACATATAGGTGTAACAACCACACTGTTTGCCTCCTCAGGGCAGCACATCTGGCTCCTATTCACAAAAGAGGGCTTTGACATTTCACAAAACCTCACACAAATCAGTCTCCGACTTGTACAAGCATGCAGAATAGGGGTTCTGGGGCTCCCTATTTGCAGCAAGTTTGTCTATAGGGTTACAGACACAGAAATATTTTACAGAACTTCCACAGAGAAGATCCTTCTGCACAAAGCTTGCTGTACAGATGTACTGCAGCAAACAGAAAACATTAGACTAATAGAGCTGAGGTTGCACTGAAGATGGTTTTTTAAATTCAAGTGATAGATCTGTGAATAGTAAGTGGGAGTCAAGCATCAGATCCTGAAATACTGCACTTTCCCTGGGTAAGCTTTAGAAGTTTTTGGAAAGCTGTGAATTTCCACCTGAAAAGTAGCAGGCACATTTCTGAGGAGGACAGAAGCATAGGACAGGGCCTGGCTGATGTGGCTGCTGCCATAGGGACACAAAACCTCCTTTGTGCCCGTGGACTGCAATGCTCTACTGCCCAGAAAAAATTGTCCCCTTCCTGGGAGCCACTCTACACCACAACAGCCAGAAAGCGCTAGAAAACCTTATTATAACAAGCCTGTTATAAATCCCTACAAGTCTTCTAAGCTGCATTATCCACTTTTTAAGCCCCTCATTGGTGCAAAGGCAGCCCAACACAGCAGTTCTCTTGCCCCACTCACTGAGTTTGAAGTTTGCAAGGCTCAAGCTGGAATCATAGATGCAGGCACTTTGCCTAACACACGTTTCCCATCCAGAAGATGATGGTTAATGCATCTCTTTTCTCTGAATATTCAATGTTTTGATGATCTTTAAGCTTTCATTCTACAATAATGGGTCATTTTAGAAATATCCTTTTTTGAAGATGAAAAATAGATGCCAGGTAGTCATATTCATGAGTATTTTGAATAATAAAGGACTCATATCATTACACAGCACTATTATTAGTTAATATTCAAAGTAGGCAAAATTACCTACTAGTTGTAACAGAGAATGAACAAAAGAGAATGACAATATATTTGACTGATATGTAATGCTCTACGTACTGAGCAAACTGTTAAGAGAAGGAATAGACTTTGATTGAGAATTTCTATCCTGTAAAAAATCCAGTATTTGCCTTTGTCTAAATTTGGATGAAAGGATTAGTTAGGATTTCCATGGAAGAGAAATTAAAACAGGTTTTATTTATAAACATCCCAAACTATCTTTTATGTAACAGACCCATTCCTTTACATTCAGCTAATATGACATCTTTTGCTTCAAATCAAACCTCTCTTAAGCACCAATAGCAGCACACTTAAACATGTCTGAAATTCAGATTCTCTCCTATCTGCACTAGATTGCACATTCCACAATACTCAGAATCAGGTGAGTTAAATGCAAACTGCCATTAGAATATAATCACATGAAACATGTACAATGATAGAGAAACAGGATAAAAATTTTGCCAGTCAGCCTAGCTGACTGAAAATGCTCCCTCAAAGCACGGGAAGTCCAGTCCTGGGGTTCAAAATATCATGTTCAGAGAGAAAGGCCTGCAGCCTAGGGAGGTGCAGGTGTTCTCTCATCTCACCTCAGGTTTTTCCATTTCTGTCTCAAGCATTGCCAACGCTGCAAAGTGGAAATGACACACAGGTTTCCAGGCCTTGATCCTTGGGCTATGTAACACAACATAAACAAGGACAGGGGTGTGACACTCCCCCCTAATCTGTGGGACAGGTTAAGGTGTGTTGTGTGATTCTGTCTTCCTGTTCTAGTTCAGGAAAGCCAAACACTCCATTTCAGTCAGAAGGGAATCAATGGTTTGGATTTTTCTGCCTTCTATTTTTTCTCCTATCACCAAAATTTTTCTTGGGGAAATCTGAATTAGTAAAAATTTCACTTTTCTTTGGAAAAATCCTACTGACAGAAAACTCTTACACAGCAATATTAGTGACCTCAGAGATAATCAGCCATTTCCATACTGGCTCTCAGTCTGTCTTCTCCCCATCATATGAAAAGCAGCAGCTCTTGTATTGTCCATGACAGCCTGGCCTCACCTGGCCATGTGAGAAAGCAAGCTGCAAAAAAGTCGTCATGTTTAAAGAAGGTCTGCGGCTTGGATGTCCATTCTTCCTGCTGCTGCTATAGCAGCAGAGGGAGTCAAAAGGCTATTGCAAGATACTGTTGTATCAAGATACAGAGGTTTTATGTGAGTTAATGCAGCTAAAAAACCCTAATAGGCACAGGGCGATTTGTAGCAGGGGAGGGGGGAGGCTAGCTGGAAGGGGGACTTCATGTGACACTCTGCTTCATGATCAGGGATATCTAAATAGGGCTGGAGTTGTTTAGTAGCTCAGCACAGATTTTAACCCATTTTATGTCAGCTTGCACATGTAAGGCCAGCAGAGTAAGTACTGTCACAGTATTAATTAGTTTTTCACCTATCAATACTCAAGCACAGAGAAGTGAAGTTGCTTGTCCAAGACCACAAAAGCCTGATGATGAATTTACCTATTTCATCTCTTGAGTATCTGGAAAATCCTGGGCTCATTGCTCCATCTCGGTGCTCAAACCAGTGAGTCAATGCCACTCCCACATACTGAATCATGGCAAGATTTGTTACTAGGATGCTGGGAAAGCAGTTATATAACATACACATCTGCATGCTTTCTGAAAAGCCTACACTGATGTAAGGCAGCCTGGATGAAGATGTTTTTACTTTGTCTGTTTGATGCTCAAAACAGCTACTAAATATAATAGAGTCACAGGATAAACACCTTTTGGAAATACTCCTGCCACTCACTTTCCCTTTTATGTGATCCTTAAATCCTTTTCCCCTGCACACCCAGGGCTATACTTGGATATCACACCCAGAGCAGCAGAGCCCTGGGAACAGTGTATTTTCTTGACTCAACCAAATTCTGCAGACCTATTTGTGGCCTGCTTCCCTGGGCTCAGCCTTCAGCTGCATAGCTGAAAATGCTCACCCTCAGGCACAGCACACTCGACTCTCACACTCTTAGGAATAAAAGCATTTTGGTACCTCAGTTGCCAGCCCAAGCTGATGACAGGGTGAGAGAAATTTCCACTTAACTCCTTTCCCCCCGTCTGTTACATGTTAACAGGCAATCAATTAGAGAACCTCAGGGAGAAAGAATATGGCTGTGATAAGGATAGGAAGATGGAGGGAACCCCTCTTGGGGTTCAGTCAGCTGGCATATCACCTGGCTGATACAAGCTCCATGTATTTCTACCATGCATCATTTTGTTTTGAATCTCTCTGAAAACTCTTCAAAAGTTCCATGTCTTTTTTGCCTTCTCGAGTCTCTTCTGCTTGGCCACAGAGCTCCTCCAGTATCATTCCCATGAAGGGTTAATTATCTAGTCTCTTTCTGTCTTAGGAGACCCCAGCATGCTGCTTCAGAGTGCTACCCTGCTCCTGCTTTTCCACCTGAATGTGCCTAAAAGAAACACTAGCAAGGGTCCAAGGGCTGGAGGAGGGATGGAGTGAGTGCTGACAGAAATGCAAGTAAAAGTTCATATTCAATCACAGAGATTCAGTGATGACAAATTACAGAAACCCTGCCAGGGAACAGGCCAATGCCCTAGACATGGCCATAGCATAATAACAAAGGAAGTATCAGTGGGGCAGAGTAATTATTTCCACAGATGGATTTCCACATTAAGGAGAGATATCTAAAATCTATGAAAAAAAGATAAAGTGACTTTTGCAGGGACCTGGGATAAACTGCACCCTGTACTGTTCAAGAGCTGAACATCCCCAGCTGCAGAGTGCAATCAGATCCATTAAATTAACAAAGTGAGTGGTCTCTCCACGTGTGCATTTCTTTCATTTCACAGGAGGCAAGGAACTATTGATGTGGTGGACTAACCCCAGCCAACAGTCAAGTACATGCACAGCTGCCTCCTAACTGTAGACCTGCCTTCAGTCAGCACACTGTACTTGGGCAAACCCAATACACTTCTCACTGGAAGATGAATGATCCTGCCCTTTTTCCAGTTAATGGAGGAAATAAAGGGAGTATCTATACGTCCAGGCATGTTTGCTCACGTGGGGCATGTGTATATAAGTATATACAAGCATACGCAAGCATCCATGGATATTGGAAGTTGTTTGGATGCACTTTTGATTGTGTTGTAGCTGCACATGTGCACGTCTGCAAGCACACTTTCGGCAGTCAGAACACAGCCATACTCCTCATACATGAACTGCACTGCAATTCATCTACACATGCATGCATGGAGGTTTTCAAAATCTCCTGAGGAATTGCTCATCCTTAGTGAGACTGACAAAAACTTCTCCAGTGTCTAGATTTTTATCTTCAAATAATCTGCATCTTAATGAAAAAGGTTAGTGAAAGTGGAAAAGTAGAAAAAGACTGACTCTCACAAAAGTTCTCTGTCCAGATTTGTGCTGAAGTTTGTATGGGGTTCATGGCTACATAAGAGGACTGCTAGGATAAAGAATTTCCCTACTCTTGTAATTCTGGAGCTTTCACCTCAAGGTGCAGATATGTCTACATAAATTCCATCCTTTGGCAGAAGTATTTACTCTTCAAATGGCCCTTAAAACATCATTAGAAGGCAAAACATTTCCTTTCCAGGCCTTATTCCACTAGCTGCTGCATTCTCATGGTATCAGTGCCACTCGAGAGGCAGGAAGATCCACTAGTCCAAATACCCAGATCTGGCAGCCAGTCAGACAAGAACTTGGCAAAGGTTCCTACCATCACATAGTCTAACTCCTTGTCCATGTTGATTTGGATGGATCAGAACTGAGCAGGAGGAGAGAGGAACTTACAAAAGGATGGAGAGTTATGTACATTACATTCATTTTCCCTTTCCCCCTTTTACATAACACAACAGTCTCAGCAATGTCTAGGGCTATGTCCCTCTATTTCTATGGAGTGAATGCCTCAGTTTCCATTCCTTCCCACCATACCTTGAATAGTCCTCTTGAAGAAGGCTTTACACGCCTCACAGGAAGCCACGCCGTAGTGGTAGCCAGAGGCAATGTCCCCACACACCAGGCACAGCCGCTTGGGGATTGCATTGAGCATGTACTCGCACTTGGTGGGGGAGTCCTCCATGATGGCGCTGGCGCAGTCGTCGTAGCGCTTCCGGCAGGACCCGCCGCCGATCCCCGTGCCATTGAACATGGGCGGCGAGTCCAGGCCATTGGGGTGGCCGCCCATGGCGATGCCGTAGCCACCGCTGGCGTCGGAGGAGCCGCTTGGGCTGTGGTGGCTGATGGCGTCGATGCCAGAGGATGGGCTGGAGGGCTCGGTCTTGATGAAGGACCCGCAGCTGGAGGAGAGGTGCCGCTCCTCCGTGGCCATTCTGCCGAGCAGCCTGCAGGGAGAGAGCAAAGGCACTCAGCAACCGCCTGGCCAAACTTGGTTCAGGTTTAGTCA
Source organism: Thryothorus ludovicianus (assembly GCA_013397245.1). NCBI lineage: Eukaryota > Metazoa > Chordata > Aves > Passeriformes > Certhiidae > Thryothorus > Thryothorus ludovicianus. The sequence continues at coordinate 895,584 of VZTB01017563.1, read as the reverse complement.
AAAGAGAGCCCTCCTTCTGCCACCTCAGTCCAAGTCCAGGTGGCTCAGGCTGTCCAACCCCGAGCAGGTCCTTCTTCAGGAATATCGGTACAATTGACTAAGACCAGCCCACCTGCTCCCCATGGACTCACACTAGAGGAAAGGCAAAGCTCTTCGTGTAGATCATCATTTCAGGCTGTTCACAGGCTGCAGTGCTGGGGAGGGGTGTGAGTGTTGATGAAGCACAATCTACCCAGAGCACCATCTACCCCAAGACAGCAGAAAGAAACAAGCTTGCTGGTGCCAGAGCAGGTGAAAAAGATGTTTGGTTAATAGAGAATGGACTGTCCTGGCACTATGCAAAAGGTTCAGTAGCAGACTGCAGAAAGGACCTGCTCAGATTGGATTTTAATTTTTTCATTTGTAATACAGAAGTCATTAATTTTCAAGTTTGACTCCTTCTCTCTCTCCACTTCACCCTCTATCCTGCCCTGCTGCATTATCATCACTAAAAGAGGAGCTTAGAAACTGAAGGAAAATCATCCAATCAAAAGTTTCTTCTGTCTCAATCTTAACTCCTAATCTTTCTTCTATTTACTAGTATTGAGCTTTTGCATGGACACACAAATTCCCACTTCTTAAAGAGGAGTTACACTCTTAAGTTTATGGAAAGAACCTTACCAGCCTTTCAAGCTCTTCATATTTATTTTAGTCACAGATGGTCTTATTTCTCATAAAAGTGTTAAGTCTTTTATTGGAAGACTGCTATATTTTATTATATTTACAGCAATGAGTTTCAGGGATTACTTGTGCAGTATATGAACAAACAAATTCCAGTTTTATTTGCTTATAATATATTTGCAGCCTGTCAGGCTCCCTGAACATCTCCTCACTCTCCTTCTCAGGAAACGTAGTTTTGCCATGTTCTCCTCATTCAGCTCTTCATTATGTTCTTCATGCAGAAGTTTTTGCAGATCTCTTATCTGCTTCATCATCCATCTCTGAACTTCCTCTAGTCTGGCTATTTCTGTACAGTCCAGAACAGAGTTCAATGAGCCAGCTCCTCAGCAGCATGAAACTGGCACTGCTCCATCATTTCTCCAGCTGAAGGTCTGGACAGTAGTCAAGACAAAGGCACGTCATCAATTACCTAGTGACGTTAATTATTTTCAATGTTATTTTCAGTCTATGTATTATGCAACTCCTTGCACTGTTTGCTTTTTATCCCTCTTTAAATTAAAATCTAAATTGTTGCCATTTCTTCAACAAATAGTATCAGGAAGTCAGTTACTGCAACCAACACTCGATCTTATTCCTGAGTTGCTACAGTTAATTTAGAATCCATTAAGACGTATGAAAAATCAAATTAACCCTTCTGGTGTGCAATGTTTTGCAATAGTCAACAGTGTATTTCATCTGCCACTATGCTGTGCAGTCCAGACACCCAGCTTTATTAGGATCCTCTGGAGCTCTTCAGTCTTCCTTGGTAATTTGATTTCATCTGCAGTCTCATTGTTCACCCACTTCCCAGATCATTAACACATGGATCAAACACCACAATACTGATCTTTGTGGGTGATGCATCTTAACCTTTATCATGTTGAAAATTGACTTGTCTTTCTTTTCTGAGTAGGGTCTCTGACACCTTTTAATTGATAATAGTATTAACCTGAGAGGTTAAATTTTCCCTTCAGCAAGACAATTTGTCAAAGGCTTTAAGAAAAACTAAACATGCATTTTCCTGATGACATGACCAAAGAATTCTGACTGACTGGAGATGCTTGACTTTTCTTCTTGGAAGCTCTGCTTGTTCAAAGTTAACACACCATGGTCATGTGGGTAATTTCTATTTCAATTTCAGTTTCAGCCTATTTACTTGGTATTTGTGGCAACTCCTTCTGCCAAGAGGTCAAATCCGTCAGGGGACAGGACAAAACATTCTGTGAATCAGCAAGGCTGGAGTGCACACTTTTATATATCACATCTGCGTGTCTGTAGACAGGAATATAGATGTTTGATATGCAGCAAATTCAGTCCTGCATCCTTATGATCTCATTTGACCTAAGTATCTCCTAATTTTCCCTTCTCTGTTTCATCCTCAAAGTTTGACCTCATCTCCTATCTCTGGGATCGATCAGCCAAGTGTGTTTTTTGGCAAGACTGTTGACCTTGAGAATATGGGCAGGCATCTCACGTTCCTCAGCTGCTTTGCCTGGTGTTACTTGAGAGGAATCCAGGGTTTGGGCCCTCTCAGAGACAGGGTGGTGAGTTGATAAATGCCCACGCTTTGCCCAGAGGGCCACAAGGAACTAGAGGTCATGGAGCAGTTACAGAAATTGCTGCAGGTGCATTCATCTCTATTCCCACAGGGCACCTAGACATATTGCAGATCTTCTGGTGTAACGACAGCTGACTGTGTGAAGGAAGATGAAACTTTGCCAGCTGAGACTAGATCTTAGCATCTCACAGCAAAGCTGAAACCTGCTGTGCGGGTTCTGGAACTTCTCCCTACCTGAGAAGTGCATCTGTGGTAAAGAAATGAAGATCTCTGGTCACAGCAAAGGTTAAAATGGAAGGTAAAATGACCATAAAACACTGTTCTGGACTGTGGAACTACTACACAGTAAGAGGAGCTGGAGCTGTAATTTTCAAGGCAGACTGAGGAAAACACTATGGAACAGGAATGACAGGCAGATGAGCTGTACTGGCAGATTCCGTCAGTGGAGCCCAAATCCCAACTTTTGTTTCTTAAATAGCCCAATATTCATGGCTGACCTCAAGAGGGCTTACCAAGGTATTTTCCTTCCATGGAGAGAAAATAAAAAATAAAAACAAAATAATTTAAAAAAGAAAAAAAGGGAAAGGAAAAAAAAGGAAATAAAAGAACCTGTGGAAATAAGGAGCTTTCTTTCCCCAAGGAATACAAACAGTGAATGTTTGGTGGTAAATCAAGAAACAAGCTCCCTACATCCTTAGGGCTGAGGACTCTCCCGTTCCTTTCCAGCAGGCAGCAGTACATAGCAAGTTCTGGCTGGATTTGAATGCATGCTTGAGAGCAAAAGCCCTTAACACCAAGATAGATCAAAGATTACAGCTAAGGTGACTCCAGCCATTCCAGACCATGTGCGTTTCTTTTCTGGCCTCTGACTTTCCACAACTGTCATGGAGATCCCGTGCTGATTTTTAAACAGTCAGAGTGTCCCCTGGCAATGAGATACAACATCTTGAACTTCAAGAAGAACAGCTAAATGTTTTTTGCAAAGAGTTCAAAGTGATGAACAGCCATTTTGCTTGGCTCTAGTTACCTTAATAGGAATGTAAAAGGAGAGAGACTTGATCCAACTCTCCTCCGTGCTGGCACAGGAAACTCCGTTACTATTTCTGTGCCCATGTAACAGGCTTAGAGGTTCTAAACATTTCGTTCTTTTCACCTTTCCTCATCATAGGTCATTCCTTCTAATCCCTTTAGCATCTTTGTGGTCCTTCTATGGATTTGTTCCAACTTCCCTGGGTCTCTGTTGCAGCAAGGTGCCCTGAAGTGCACAGTGTGATGCTGCAGCACTACAGGGGAGAGTCACTCTGGAAAGCACACAGCCAGGAAGGCATATGGACCAACTGAGCAGTAGCTTTGCCAGACATCAGGCTGCACATCAGCTCACACAATTTGATAGCCTGTCTCATTGGGACCTCTCTGAACATAAGCTGCTTTTGCCACTGTGCTCTGCACAACATGAAATTTGAAAATTCTCCTTGTTCCTAAGTAGATCCAGTACCATCTTTGAACTACACAGTGCTAATTATCGCATGTTTTACCAAAGCCTGTTCACAATGCTCATTTTTTCAGCCTAGCTCTTCTTTCGTCTATGCTGATTTATTTATTTTTTTTTTAGTAACTTTTAGTTCTGTCAACTGTAAAATTGAGAGTGATCACTCCCACATTTCTTCCAGGTCGCTAATGAGTATTTACAGTCAAAGTACTGTCCTTTTGGACACCATCTTTGCAGAAGGATAAAGAATATCTCTAACCGTTCTGTTTACACTCTGTCATTTAATCCATGATTCATTTCACAGGATTTGTATCAAAACCAATTTGATCTAATTTCCCTAATAAGATTTTGCACAGCTGTGTCGAAAGCCCATGCATGGTCCAGAGTCAGTCTATTCACTGCATTCCTTTTGCCCACTAATTATCTAATTGCATCAAGAAAGGTTATTGTCTGCTGTACTCCTGTTTCATAAACCCACTGCTGTTTATCACTAACAGTGTTGTTAGCCTTTATGTGCTTGTAACTGCCCTCAGACAAGCATGCTCTGACCTCAGTGACTCTGGATGTAAATACACAGGCTTAGACTAAGTCAAGACTGTGCTTTAGGTTTTTATCCATTAGTATTCTCTCCTTTTGGCGGCAATGTTGGCAAATGTTACAAGTTTCCTCAATTCTTTTCCAATTTTTGCTATTTCTCTGCAATGGCTGGTATTTAGCCATTAATAGATTATGAGTTTAATGATCTTTTGAGAACAACAGCAATAATAAGAGAGGGAAAGATTGCTAGATGGAGAGGAACAGAAAGGGACAGACGACTAGAGTTAAAAAGTTAAGGCAGTAGTGTCCCCGACTTTCATTCTTTTAAACATCAAGGTTTACAAGTTTGGGATTGACACAGGTAAGGCTATTTTATTGCACATCCTTCAGGGTTATTTTTATTTTTGCCTGAAATAGTATTTTGCAGCAACATCCACTTCTTTACCCCACTTCTGGATTTGGAAATTACAGTAACTCAGTAGTCTTTATGTATAAGTGAGAAAAAACAATGTCCACCACTCAGAGCTGCTCAGTAGGACAGCCAGAACACCCAGCTTTGTAACAGAAGGTAACTTCTCGCCCCAAAGGAACTTTTTTGCTTTTTTGTCAGCTAAAGGTATACACAATTCAGTAGCTTAATACCTTCTGAGCATTGAAGTGCTCATGCAAACCTAAGTATCTGACCTTCTACATTCTCCAAGTAGCACTCGTTATCCCATAACTGGATCAGAAAGAGTTCCTTTTTGAGGAACTGAGCTTCCTCAGTGGCTGAAACCTCATCTTCAACAGGAAATGCAAGGATAGACCAGTTCTATACTTCAGTTTCCTGAAGAAAGGTGAGGAATGGGTATAGGTTCTGCCATGTAGTCCAATCTCTTCACCAGTATTTTCTGGTTTAGTCATAAAGTCACCCACTCAGCATGCCGGAGATTTCCAACAGCAAGAATGAAATTATCATTGACACAGGTACTGAAATACAGCTGTAGAACTAGTATCAGCTGATGGAGGGGGAGAAAAAGAAAACACTCAGCCCCTCCTCAGGAAAAATCTTCCCTATTCTGGGCACAAGGAGAAACGTAAAAGGGTCAGAAATGGTCTTTTTTTTTTGGGTGGCTCTCACACTGGATATGGATTCCAGACAGAATGAAATCTTGACTTTCTAAAGTTCCATAAATTGAAAAACCCTGCAGGTAAGATGCCTGTACAGCTTGTAACTTCCAGGAGCCATATGGCTGTACTTGTGGAACTGCACTTAAGTCCTGAAGTCCTCACAGGAGATTTAAGTTATACTGACAAAACTGAGAAGTCTGCCAGTATAAAGCTGCTCACTTCAGGCACCAGCCTGTGACAAAAGCACACTTTGGATTGCACAGAATTTTTTAAACCAGTCATGGAAGACAAAAGTAGCTTTAATCTGCAGAAACAGCAAAGATAAGAGAGATAAAACATCCATTCTCTTCTCTGGTACAGACCTATTTCTGCTATCAGTATCTGTCAGTTGAGATGACACAAACTTGCATTGCATATTTAAATGCGATGTGCACATCATGGGCCACATAGATCCTGTGTCTTTTGTGGGCCACATGAGAGAGCTTTGCAATTTGCAGTGGACTGACAAACAATGTAGGTCAGCTTCTCAAACACAGGCTGCAATTCCAACAAGCCAAATTTTGTCAGGTGTTTTTTTTTAGATACAGGAGACAGAAATAAATAATGTTTTCCAAGTGTCAGGCTAGATGTGACAGCTGCAATAACAGTCAGTGTAATTTTAGGTCACTTATGCAAAGAGTTAATGTCATAGAGCTGAGCCACACCTGTTGGTTGACCTCCTTTTACCATGGACAGCTCACAAACATACTCCCACCCTTGCCTTACTGGGAACACCCACCAAAGTGCTAGGGAAGAAAGGGATCAGCACCCACACTGGTTTCTCACACTTTTCTACTCCATATAGACTTCAAATGAGAGAGCCATCATTTAAAAAATTTATCTATACTGACAGCTTTTCTCCATTCAACAATTCAAGAATAATGGGATCTGCCAATGTGCCACTTTACTCCTGTACAGTGGATAACTGTGGGTAACTCAGTCATATCAGGAACCTTTTCTGAGCTTATTCTATCATACAGGAACATATTCTGTTCCCAGGACAAACTTATTTTCTCTCTGAGAACAGGCAAGAGCTTAGGTAGTACCAGCATGATGGGCATGATCATAAACACACCTGTGCATGGACTTTAGAGATTTTTTGTTTCAATCACAGTATTTTGCATTGCTATAAAGGAAAAGAGTCAGAACTCAGCTCGATTTAACTATTTTAAAAGAGATCTGATTTCTAAGAGTTTTGCCACATTTCCTAGTGAGGCTCCCCTTGGCTTGTATGGGTTATGCTCCTGTTCTGGAGAGTGTGGCAAATCCCTGACACCCAGTTTTCAAGGCATTTCTCCATAATGCACCCCCCCCAATCTTACATATTTGTCTTTGGAGAAGCTAGTGCTCACATTCTGGCTCTTACACAAATAGTCCTTGCTTGTCTAATGCCCAGTAGATATTTTATCCCTTTGACCCATTGCATAACCACAGCCCAGTTATATATCGGTAGATCTTCTCTAGCCCAAGTTAGCTCATGCTGAAAAAAGCTGCCACAGCAAACTGTTTGGAGGCTGCTTAATAAATAAAAAAGGCTCTCATGGGCAGAAGACATTATAGATTTCCTACTAGCCTTCATCCCTCTCCTCATTACTGTAATTTGTCTTCACCCTTATGACAATGGTCTTGTTAGTAAATGGTAAAAAGTATTACACAGATGAAGTGACAATGAATCTGGAGGTGTGACACATATTATCAGTTCACTCTCTTATTAACACACTGCCTTTTGAAGCTACCTTGCACTCTGGCGTACTAAATAGCACTTCCTCCAGAGTAAATTGCTTTAGCACTTGAGCTAATGCCTCTTGCTTATACTTACTGTTGATACCACAGCAAAATAACGACAAGGTTGACTTGCTGTTCACTATTTATTCAAGTTCTACCAACATCCTCTCCCCCTAATGTTATCATTCTGTGTTTCACATTTCCACTTACCCCAGTATTTCTACATTCACAGCAGTTCAACAATTTTGCCTGCACACAGCAAAGCTGCAACTCAATCCCTGTTGAAATGCTCAGCTAGACCTTCATTTCTTCTTGAGTGTCTTTCTTTATACTCTGCCTTTCTAGAGCACTTATAATCTATATCTCTCTAAGCACCTTCAGTGTCCTTCAGACACTTACAAATGGGATCCATACACATGAGGCTCAGTAGAGCACATTTCAAGCACTTATACATGAGAATTTTGCTTCCAGTTTCTCAGATGAGCAAGGAAAGGAGAACTTCTAGCACTGCCATTCATATTACACTTACTTTTGCATTGCAGCCTGATCCAGTTTCTCATCTCTCAGAGACCTTTGGCTCAGTATCCTCTCAGCATTTCTGAGAGAAAACTGCCACCAGTACAAATTCTTCAGCCTGCTGTTCCTTGCATTTGAAGATATTCGTTGAAAATATCCCCTTCAACCTTGCCTACAATTCATGGTGACCAGTGTCATGAAAAAAGAGAGACACAGAGGTATTGCTTAATTTTTCTAAGTGTTTGAGGAAGGAGTTAGGATGGGAAATACATATCAAAGACATTAGCCTAGAAACAAATGTGCAAAGACACTTAGTAGTTGACATTTCTCTAGGAAGAGCAGCTTACAGAAAAGGAGAACTTTGGGTTTTTATCGAGATGAAATATGAATTAGAACGTTATTCAACCTGGATGCATTTAGAAGTTTTCTGTGTTTGAGCTGGTAATATTTTTTGGGAAGGTTTCTGTTTCTTACACTTCAACAACACAGCTGTAGTGGGATTCTGCCTCCTTCTCCCACCCTGGTCAGGACAACCCAGCCAGATTAGATGGGCTTTGCCTAGATTCCACCTGTAGCTCTCAGAGAAATCTGTAACTAAATGCCTCATCATGAGAACATTGCCCAAAACCTGACAGATCTTGAGAAACTAACTGAAACTACTTCTACATAAATTACAGCATGGGAAATAACAAAGGGCAATTAGTGCTCTTCAATTTGCTTTTTTTTTTAACCCTGACTCTTCAGAAAGGATTTCTAAGATGATACAGTGGCAAAGCAAGGTGACTGTGAGTAACTGTAGACTAGGCTCCTTTTCTGCTAATGAATACCAAAGGTGTAAGGAGAATAGGTCACATATGAACACAGTGGTTTCCTTCTGCATGCCTTACATTGCTGTAACATACAGGATTATCTTTAGCTGCCTGTTTAGAATAACCTCAAGGTTCAGTTTTGCTGAGTCTCTAAACTCCCATCTTTGGTAAGTATTTAGCAGATCTAGCCCACATTGCATATATTAAGTAGGCAGCTCTATCTGACCCAAATTTCAGCTTCTAACCTCCATAACTTATTGTAAATCCATTTCATTCATCCACATTGCTGACTGTTCCCATTTCCTTTGACTGACAAAGCAGCTTCCTGTCCACTCAAGTCTTCTACTCAGGTAGGATGCTACCTGAGGCCCCACAGTGTCCTGCATTCTTACATGCCTGAACCAAGACATGAGATCAACAAACTTCTCATTAGACAGAAACTGTACAGCAGAACAAACAGATCATTTCCCCCACCACTCTGCAAAACTTTTATGTTCCTTTCTCTAGATTAAAAAAAACCCACCCCAAACAAAAAAAAACCAAACCAAAATCAAACATAAAAATCTCAGTTCAGCCAGAACAAATTCTGAAGCAAAATACTTTTTAGTTACATTGATTTTCCTTACAAATTTGCATCACTGTAGGAAAATTTAAATGTGATTACAAAAAACCCCACAAAAATATTCCTTTTATCATTATGAATAGATTATTTTCTTATCCCATGAAGTTTTCACTTTTCTCTATTACTGTTTCTGGATATGAAAGAAAGGAATGCAAGCTTGCAAGCTCTTTAACTTCAGTTTCCCTTCCTCTTCCATTCTTTAGCATCCCTGCTAATGGCTAAGCAGAAGCTAACAGGCAGACATAGCAAAGCAGATAGACAGACAGCCAGACACCAGCAAAGAAGCTATACAGCTGCTTCTACACTTTCATATAGTTCCTTTCTGAGATAGCTTTAAAGGTTACATAGCGTCATTCTGTAGGGTACCTGTGCATAGAAGGCATGCACAAAGTTATTGTGCAAACACACACATCCCCCTTCTCTCACATCTCTCCTCATGTGCATGCACCTAGATTCCATTCCAGTAGCTTGGCTACAGGAGCCAAACTATGACTTCATACTTCCTGATCATCACAGTGAGCAGTCAGACCTTTACAGCAAACATAATGCAGTAAGGCAAAAACAATCAAAAACCACTGCCTAACAGAGCCACATCATCTGCAGTCTGCACCTTGAGGCACACTCCTGTGTCTAGCAGAGCATGGGAGGAAGAAGACCTCACATGGTTTTACATATGTCTGCAATCTGTCCTATCCCATATTTAAGCTTGTTCTCTCTCCAGAGGTCTGGAAACCTTTGCTGATGCAACTAGGAGGGGGCCTGTCCTCTTCAAAGTAGGGACCCAAAAATAAGCAAATTTCAGACACTGACAGCCTGGTGTGACCCAACAGAAACGAGCCCACCCTGACGGCATGTCCTCCCGCTGTGCTTGTTCCCTTTGCCCTTGGAATGCTATCACTTGTTATCACGCTGACTTCTCCAGATGGGGCATTTTGGCTATTGATCTGATAAATAAACAGCCTGCTCGCTCGATCAAAATGTTATTTTGCATTTCAATTACTGTTCGCTAATGCAACCTTCATCCCGCCAAGAGTGCTGCTGGCAATGACACTCGACCTGGCACAGGCGTTTGCAAGCAAATTCGGCAGCATCCGCTGCAAGCACCTAACGGGATTACCAACCTCCATTAGATGCACAGAGAGAGAAGACGATGGGCAGACAGTCGTGGGCTGAAGGGGAACAGACACACACAGAACAGAAGGCGTGAGCAACCTGGACAAGGGGTAGAGAGGGGCAGCAAGATGGCTTTCCCAGGTATTTTAACAGTGAGAGATCTTGAAAGCTAAACACTTCGCCTCCAGTGAACAAGTCCAACAGCTCACAGCAGAAAGACTGAGCTCTCTGTGTGTGAGCCATGTAAGAGTTCAGCAGAAGGGGAAATAGAAATCAATGTCTGGTGACAAGCCAGCAGTGAGCACTGCAACCCATCAGGGCAAACAGGGTCAATTCTAAAGCAAGTTCTGAAGCCTAGCTCCACCAGGGTTCAGCAGGCCCTAGAGAGACACACAGCATTCTGTATCTAGACTTGCAGGGAGGAACCCTCTTAGTCCTTGCTGGATTCTTCTGGGAAATATGACTGCCTCTGGAGAATCTGGTGGTGCTACAGGAAGAAAGGGGCATCCAGAGGTGTTGCTAAAATCTCTGATAAGTGTTGATCTCTATTAATTCAGCACACTGCTTACATGAGGGAATCTTGTGCCAAATCCACAGGCTGGTTTCACTTAACCCTGTCTACAACAAGAAACATAACACAAATACTAAACCAGTGAGCAGCCACCAGGAGTGAGGTCAGGCATGACCATGTGGTTATGAGACAGCTTCTAGCCTCAGACTCCTCTAGTCACGTGCCATACTTCACCAGGTGGCTGGTTTGGCACCAGATTCCTGCATGATGCAGAATGTACCTTACCTCTCTTCCTTTTTCCTATCTAAACTCCTAAAGGAAATGTAACTAAGTGACATAATAATTTACCATTGCATGCAAATAGTGGTCAGTGATCTCACCACTCCATGCACAGATTGCCTGTCTGGATTTTGCTCCCGCTGACAAGACAATATAAGTAAAGTAAATACATTTCTCTCAATTTCCAGAGAGCCTTTGTCAATGATCTTTTGCCAGGCCTGGACAAATTTCTCCCATTTATACAGAGACAACATTCAGACTGAAAATGCCAGTTACCCACGAGTTAAAAATAAACAAACCCCTGAGATTATATAAACAAAATGCTAAGTATAACACACTGAATGAGATCAATGTGATGCATAAAGACAGGATCTATAACTCCACACACTCGCACTTCATCTGCTCTGTGTGCCCAGCCTTCCAGTTCCCTCTGCCCTTGGCAAACTAAGTCAGTGTCCCACACCCATCTCTCTCTAACCAGTCTATACTGTAGACCTTACCCTCCCACATCTGCCCCTGTGCCCAGCCTTTCTCTGTGCCCACTTTCAGGAGCAGAGTTTTGGGAATCATTCTACATGTCGATCCCCACTAGGTAACCATGTCCCAAACACAGCCCAAAGGCTCATGTACATGTTGTGACTCCTAGTCACTGGCTCTGTGCTTACAATGAGAGGCATGGAAATACAGTGTACTCAGCCCTTGAAATGCAGCTAAAATGTCTCAAAATCTAATTCCAGCCTCAATGCTGATCTCCTTGCAGACTTCAGCAAATCACTGCAGCTCTGCAGGGCACTGCTTCCCCCAGCTGACATGGTCCTGAAGGACCTACCACTCAGGAACACCTTGACAGTCAAATAGGAACTATGATTGAAAGAACAGAACGTGCAGATGAGTGTCGTAACCAGAACAATGAACAGACAAATTCTATGCTCACACAACATCCTCTGCTCCAGATTATCAACAGAATTTGAACCTCTTCTTGCAGCACCACAGCTCTCCAGGTTGCCTGTGTAAGTAGTGTGAGCAGCTAGTGTTTTCCTGCATGCAAGCTAGCCAGAGGAAGAAAACACTGGCTTTGCAAATCTGTTTCTAATGCACACCAATTCTGACCTCCTCCTACACCTCACAGTACTTTAAACTGAGTCCCCTGTGACCCAGTCTACACAATAGCCTAATCTCTAATACTACCTAATCCTATCTCCATCTCCCCACACACTATTTCACACACCAGCTGCCTCCTGATCACACCTCCATACAACCCATTTTTCTATTCTCCTTTGCAATTATACTTCACTGTAAGTTTTTATCAAAAATTAATCTTTGTTTAAAAATGCTGTTTTGTTTCATTACGGAACTAAGTCAATTTTGGCAATGTTTTTTACTGTAGAATTTCCAAAACAACTCTAAAAAAATTAGATGTTTAACTTTTCTTTGCTCCTAGCACTTTGTTTAGCTTGTCATGTGGTGCCTCGTGTAGTTTGACAAACTAATCACACACTGTTTCAAGAACAGAATGAAACAAAATACTGGAACTTTCTTCCAAATAAATTTTATTGAGATTTCTACTTTGCCTAAAATTTCAGGTTGTGGTCAGATTTGTGATGAAACAACAGTGTTAAACAACAAATATTCTGTGAACCAAGATTCTAACTTCCATGCAGCTCTCCTCCCTGTGTTTTCCACACAGCCCTGCTTGTGCTTCACTCAGTAGGTCTCTTTTCTCTACTTATATGCATTCAGAAATATCTATGTTCTAGTGCACACAGAAATGTTTTGACACTTCATGCTATCTTCTTTAGCCAAGCAACATAGAGAGATTGAGACTAGGAAACAAACTGCATGTAAATCATCTGAAAAGGTAGAATTCTACAGAAAAGTTCTGGAAATTTGAGAGTACAATAGAATCTGTGCCATCAACTCATACAAAATGGTTATCCTGTATTACTCAGAGATTAACTATGTGTCAAGGAGCATCCTGCAGCCAAAAATCAATCCCACTGATTTGAAAGCTGAGTGCTGCTGGAGAAACACAGTTACACTTTTCCATCTGGTGCCATTTAAGCTTTACCCCATTCCTTCTGCATCACAATGAAATCACTGCTGGCATGTGATCAGAAGCTCTGAAACCCTGGCTGCCTCTCAGTTTACAAAAATTGACCTGGACATTCTATCCACTTTGATGAGAGCCTGAATGAAACTTCTTTCTCATTCACTCATGGTAAGGAGTGCTACTCCTTAGCATCTCTATGACCCACAAAAAATGCTTTATTTTACAGCTCACTGAGGAAAAAATGTTGGAGTTGAGTGTAAGTACCTTACCTGACACCTAAACCTTATCTAGAATTTTCTAGCGACAGAGGAAATAAATCAGAAGTAGTTGTTATGGTATCCTGGCCCTTCATTTAAGCCTTGATCCAACTCCTATTGAAATCAAATTGCGATTCCTGTTGATCTGAACACAAACCACACCTCAGGATCTGAAAAGTCATCTGAATGTCGAACACTGCAGCTATCCCATGACCTTCACCAGATTTCTGGACACTTGTCTTCTAGTGTTTAAGTACTCCTCCAAACACGCTTTCATTTCAAATGTCCTTGGGAAGGAAAGGAGTCAAACTTTTCCCAATAGTGGGCTTTCTCAGAAATCCCCACTTACACTAACAAACGCTTTTCTCCTGCCAGTCACACTGCACAGGGCGATGGCCCTGCCCACACATTGCAAATCACATGGCACAGTGCATCCATTCACACATCTCCACTTCCAGGTAACATCTACTGGCCTGAGCATCTCTTGGAAGTCATGTGTTGCCAGCCCTAACAGGCTTCTCCACTCTGTTCAGTTCACTCCAGAGAGGAAATTCAACAACAACAGGCTTCTTAAAAACATCTAATATGGATTAATTTATTTCCTTGGCTTCATCCTAAGCAGATAAATCAAAACTCTAAATGCTTCTGATAACTTTTCTGCTTGTAAAGAGGAAGCAAATTCTGTTCATGTTAAAGCAGTCTTCTCACTTCCCACTTTCCCAACCTGGAAATAGCATTATTTTCAAACCAGAACAAATATAAGAAACTCAAGATGCAAATCAAAACAGCTACAAGTAGCTAAACTGTCTCCCATGCTGTACCAACCACCTTCACAGAGAGAATGCCAGCCCACAGGGTTAATAGCAGTTACTCTGTAGGAAAATCACTGCTCTTCCTACCCCTGAGCTGCCTGTTCTGACTTTCTGAGGTACTGGCTGCAGTGCTGTTCACCCCTTGGCATTCACAGCATATGGTACAAGACAGGCTGAATCAGCAAGGGAGATTCAGCAACTGGATTGCAGTGCTAGGAGAGGTTGTTCCTGACTGTGCACTAAGCTGGTGAAAACATGAACTTCAATGTTAGTCTTCCTATTTTTTTGTGCATAATTTAGCTGAGGTGTTTAAGTTCTTGACAAATCTGCAAACACTTAAAGTTTCTCTGTCCCTGCAGAACTGCTGGATAGAGTTTCAGGCCACGAGTTGTTGAGAGAGTGCCTTGTAATATGCTCCTTCCAAATAAAAAAAAAAAATAAACTTTCAAATTTGGTACAGCAAAAACCTCACTCAACTACAAGGTGAGATCCCTCCAAAGAGACTCATGGGCCTGAAACCCTCCTGGAGGGATACACAACCAGTCAGATAAGGAAACAGATTGTAATTAGGAAGCACATTGCCTGCAAGCTTATAGTCTTTGACCAGTTTGGAAGATTAAAACAAAAATAGGAGTTGTTTTGTCCAGCTTCAACATTGAACAGGGGAAAACGTGTTTAGCAAAAGCACTGGCTTGCAAACTAGAGCCATTATTAAGGGCCTGTAGTCTTCCACCAATCCAGATAAATGAATTTTGGTCACACCTAGTTAAAAAATAGCAAGAAGGCACATTTTAAAATGTCATTTTGCATTACAATCCCCTGCTTCACATTGAGCCTGGAGAAGCCTGAGCTAAAGTAGCAGGAAAAAAGAAAGAGGAGTTATGGATTCTGATGTGTCCCATCAGAGCAGTGTTTATTCTAATCAATCAACTGAAAAAATAGTAGCTGAGAGTAATTATTAATAATCAAGTAAAATTGGATTATTTCTCTGCACTGCAGTGTTGTCTGGATGGGAAGGCTGGTATAGAAATAAAGTTCATCAGAGCAAGCTGCTGAAATAAAATTGCTGACCTCAGCAGTTCATCAAAAAGGTGGAAAAAGGAATCTCAACTATGCATATGGTAGACTACCTATAAAGCATGAAGACTAAATAAAATAATTACTTGAAGGCAGCTCAAAGGCTGAGCTCAGGCATTGAATCAATCCAGCTGTATACCCAAATAAGAGCAGCAAGACCTACTGCCAGTCTTCCATTTCTGAGGTATCTGGTTTTGTGATTCCTCATTGCTGAAAGCACAGTCAGCCCTCTCTCCAAAAAGGCACTTCTTGAGAGGAAGGGTCTCAAACTGTCTCTGAGTATGTTGTGTCCTCTGTGTAGCTGTGGTTGAGGTTGATGTTATACTCAAGCAATGCAATTGGAACATGTATCATAAAGGACCACTCTACTGAACATTTTGCAATATACTGAAGTCAGGAGATCTGGTGTTACTCTGCCATCGCACAGAGAGGGTCACAAATACTGAACTGTTACTACAAAACATGCACTTTTACTGTAAAACCAATGACTCAGCCCACTGCACTCACAAACACATAGGTGCAATTATATCAGTCATTTGTGTCCAAGAGTGCCTTGCCTATGCAACCAAATGCACATCTTGTAAATACTTTGCAAACACAATTTAAGAGCCTCCACTGAAAATATAAGGCAGACATGACATCAATGGCCAGACTGGGTATAACCCAGTAAAGCTCCCTTGCAATAGATGGAATTGTACCAGTTAAAAAATTTAAGGCAGCCACTCCTAGAACACTATATTCCTGGCAAGAAGAAATAGTACCCAGCTGCAGGGGGAATACAATACAGCTACTGAAGGAGGCAGAACTTGGCTTTTTCTGACATCTGTGTGTGCAAGGCTTCAGCCATAAAACCAAATTAACATAGCAAACATTTTGTGTTTAACAGCTTACTAATTACATTTTCGAATTAAATATTTACTCCTATCTTGAGTATTTCTATAGCACCCAACAGAATCTAAGATGATTTACTCCTCCATTTATTTTCACAATTTCTTAAATTAAAAAAATTCTTTATAGTGTCATGGAGAATCTGGAGAGTTTCTTCCCCTCCCTGTCCCCTCTCCAATTCATTGCTCCACACCCCCCACTGTGAATCATACAGGAATATGGGATCTGAGGATTGAAGGTTAGATATGAAACTGTAAATGAATGTACGTATCTACTCCACTTAGTCTAACAATTCCCTGGGCTGGCTTTCACATATCACCTGGAGCAGGCTGGCTTTTACATATCACCTGGAGCAAAGCACTGCTTTCACTGCCCCACTGCAAAAAACAGCTGTGCTGGTCTATTTATTTCTTTCTAATATTTTTTTCCTATTTCAGGAAGGAGATACACGTGGTTTAATATTTTACTTCAAGTTGGATCAGTCCTGAAAAGTTTTGATAGTGTGGATCATCTGCCAGAGCAAAAGCATACTATTACTTCTGCAATGTTAGTGTCTGCTTTAAGCAGCAGCCCACAGAGAAGGATGAATGAATGAGAAGAGGAAAAGACAGTTCTGGATAAAGAGCATGTCAAGTTCTGTTTGCATGGGAAGAAGGGGTTAACCCTGCTTTGAGGTTCACTTTGTTCTCCATGGTTTGTGCAAGGCCATCAATCAATCAATCAATCAATCAATCAATCCATCTTCTCTCTTTCCTCTTTTTTTTTTTTTTTCCTGGGACTCACTGCAGGAATATCATGCCCAGGATCTTGTTTAAATCCACGACTCCTCTCTGTCAAGCCAATTCTTCCAATCCTCTCCCAAGGCCCCCCTCAAGACACCCCCTCCTCCTCTCCCCGAAAAGGGGCCTTCTGAGCTCGTTTTGCTAATGTATTCTCAAACCAAATTAGGGGCTCTGACTCTCAGTGAAGTTCGTGAGTTAGTTGCCGCGATGCACTGAATTAAAGATACCATCTCGGACTCAAATCAGATTAGAGCCCACACACACACATGCAAAAGCCCACTTTCTAATCAATTTTATAAAGGGCCTTCAGCAGAGATACACTAATGGTATTGAGCTAAGATCTTTAAACTAAGTCTGCAAGAAGTCTGCGGAGATAAAACACACACTGTATTAAAGAGAAAGCTCTCCACTGTGCCCTTCCCACCAAGAATCCTGTGCACATTGGAAGAGCACCTCAAAACACAAAACAGCTCTCCCAAACCTGAGGTGTTCCCTCACATCCTCCTCTCCTCTTCCTACTTCAGACCTTTCCATCCCTTCTTTCATTCACGCTGCAGAAGGTCCCTGCACAGAGGCAGAGGAGACAGGGAAGCTACAGAGCCATAAGACGTGTTAGGAATTAGACATAATGAGTGCACACGAACCTTTTTAGGCCTGACACACTAACCTGTAACAAGTGTGCAAGGTGAAAAATCAGCTGACCAGCTTCAGGGAGAGTTCCTGCTTCAACACAGGAGCCCTGCAGTTATACACAAGATTCCAGGCACTGACCTGGTGCTGGGCTCATACAGCTGAGATGCCACAACAGCCACATCCTGAGAAAGACATGACTAAATGCATGCTAAAGGATACCTTTCAGAGAGCAGCTGCTCTACATGACCAGCATCTTTGCATCCTTCTGTCCTCATCTCTCTGTTAAGCAGTGGAAGTTCTCATCTATGGCAGCAGGTTTCCTTCTCTGAAACCAACACTCTGACATGAAAAATAATGTTGTGTAAGATGGCCTACAGAAGGTGATGACAAAAGGGAGACAGAAGGGTTTATAAAGGAAGCTGCCAACTAAATATTTAATAGACCAGCTATTGCTCAGTCACTGCTAACCAGAGAATAAGGCTATTGCTCAATATTCTGGTTATGCCATGTTTTCTGTGTCAGATCATGGAATAATCTTCTGCTTTGTTTTCATTTTTTCAGTAAAAAAATACCTTGAAACATTTCAAACAAATTAGAAAGCCATATCTTAGACCCCAGCATTAGTCTTTACTTGCTTTCTAGGATGCCGTTTCTAACAAAAGGACAAGAGAATGCTTGCTAAGGTAATAGGAAATCTGTATCTAAAAAAAATCACAGCAAAAATTGAAATTCAACAGCTTTCTCTAAGCAAAGTAAAGGGACCTCAGCAAGAGAACTGTGACAGATAGGGGTTTTGCTGCTCTGCACAGAAGCCTTGCTGAGAAAATTTTCTCAGAGCTCAGAGGGGCTTCCCTGAGACAGCTTCAGGACTCACACCACTGTGGAGTTCTACAGTGATCATGTGCTGAGGATGACACCAGTTTCCAATGCAATTAACCTTTCCAGCCTAATGAAATGGGTCTACTGGCTGCAGTGGCAGCAAGGAGCCCCTTGACTCTGGCAGGCTACTCAGGACAGGTTATCGAGGTTGCAGAGTGTTACTGCTCCACTTCTATTTGCAGGCTGCAGCTAATTGATGCCAGACCTGAAAGGAGTAGGCAATGCCAGCCCCAGTGTTGTACTCCAACATCATATTGATCCT
Source organism: Thryothorus ludovicianus (assembly GCA_013397245.1). Taxonomy (NCBI): domain Eukaryota; kingdom Metazoa; phylum Chordata; class Aves; order Passeriformes; family Certhiidae; genus Thryothorus; species Thryothorus ludovicianus. Next base: position 876,937 of record VZTB01017563.1, on the reverse strand, counting down.
TGGGAGCAGGGACTTGGGTCTATGCCCATTGATCTGCTGTGTCACAGGCAGCGTTCTTCCAGGAACCTACCCTGGGCAGCAGAAGCACTCAACTGGGAGAAGGAGGAAAGTCCCTCAGATGGGAAAGCATATGGACCACACTACCTTGCCAGTTAGAAAGAACCAGACGTGGGATGGAGCCTCAAGCTTTTGTGCTGTTTTTTTCTCCAGCTGGAAAAAGACAGGCATAACAGCCCTCCCAAGGGTGGGTGACACTACTGTACCCTAAGGGCTGATACTTAGAGGAGTCCCTTCCTTCCTTTCTAGCTGTTGAACAAGTGGTGAGGGGAGAAAAGGGGTGGGGTGCAAATCTGGTAGTATGGGATACAGCCACAAACACACACTGCATGTGGAGAGAGGGGTGGAGGGAGGGAGAAATGGGTAACTTTGAGTCCCACATAAAGTTATCCTGACAACACAGCCCGCGGACATTTCAGTCTTGGAGTTCCAGAGAACTGGAAATCAGACCCACATTTACATATGACTTCAGGAGTGTCTGTTGAGATTTACTCTGCAGTGCTCAGTCCACAATACTTCATTAAATTCACATCTGCCACAGAGGTGTCACTTAAGCACCCAAAATATTGTAACCTAAATTATACCCTTAAAATTATTAAAATGACATTAAACCCAGAAAATAATGCAAATTAAAAAAAAAATTATCTTCTGTGTCTGTTTCATGCTCTCAGGCTGTCATACCAAGCTTCCTTCTAATGCTGAGGGAAAAAATTTGCATTAAGGAACAAATCAATAATTATTTTCACACACCTTCCTCACTCTCTTTCATGAATAGTTGCTGTATTTTTTCAAACACACAGTGTATTTTTTCAGTGTTCCAGCGTGATAAATATATAGCAAGGATATATTCAGAATTTGGATTCATGTCCTACATTAAACTCTAGTTCCATTTTGTACACTCACTCATTGGAAAATAAAGAAAGGAAAGATGAGCTGCCCACCAGCTGGCCTTAGGAGCTTGAGACGAGTTGTCCATGTACACCTTACTCAGGGAGGCTTCCTTGCTTTATGTGTAGACCTCATGGAGCACCATAAAGCTCCCACAGCACCTCAATATTCAAAGGCAGAGGAAACAGTGTAGGAGACAGAACACGTATATGGAAATATATTTTGAAACAAATTAATTATTAACATTTTTAACAATGTAGGGCTACACACATTCTCTGTGACATCCAGTAATATCTACTTCACCTGGAGGTCAGTCTGGAGCCTACTATTACATAATACGACAATCTTTGGCTAGAAATCATTGATTTTTTATGAACTTTTGGCTGCAGGAGAGACAAGTTGAAGAAACCTAGACTTCTGCACAAGAAGAGACAACAAGAATTCTCGTATCTGACATGTTCAGTGATGCCTCAGTTCTTAAAGAGCAATTTCCTCCCCTGTCATTACAGAATCAGTTTGTCACCTTTTAGCTCCAGTGGATATTTCAGGGCAGCTAGCACTGAAAACATGGGGAAAAGGACCTCCTACAACACCAAACAAACATCATACTCTCATTGCTGCACTTCAGGGTCAGTGATGTGTGGTCCCATTTTCCTGGGAAATTGAGGGTAGGCTTCTGAATAGCACCCTGTTACAAAAAGGTAAGTGTGTTGAGGGAGCAATCCCCAGACAGGTGAAGATGCAATGTTAGTGTTTAAATCACAGCCATTGGATGGGGAAGGAAGTTACATTTCTGTTGTGGAGACCACCACTCATTTCTTGGGTCTGAACAGAGCCATAAGGTTGCGGGGCATGTCAGGCAAATAGATGGTGAACAGAGATTTCCAGGGTCAGCCATTCAAAGGCTGCCTCCTCTGGTGGTGGTACCAAGAAAGTTTCCTTATTAGAACTTCCTTTTAAAGGAGACTTTGGCCATGGGGGTCCTAAATTTGACAAGTAAAGGATGATACTGCAGAACTGCCAGGAGATAAACCTAAGTAGTAGCTTTGCTGTCCTTACTGACCTGGGAAGTAATTAAACCATCAATATTGTCTTCTTCAGGTTACAAAGCTTCCCAGAATAGCAGAGCCATGTATCATTCACACTGGTAGAATTCAAGCACACCAACTCATCCAGTCAGGGGCAAAGCAACACTGCAGAATTGGGGGAGGCCTGGCTGAGGTGAGAGAAGTGAACCTTGAGTGGCTCTAACAGGCATGTGATGCACTCTTGGGAAGCCAGTTTCACTAGTGAGGCAGGGATAATGTGGAGAAAATGAGAACCATGGGGGGCAAAGGGGATGTAGAAGAGAAATTAACTCTGAAAGCTCTAAAATCTGTCAGAAACAGAAAAATAAGTTCCAATAACTTTAAGTCAAAGGCAATCTGGACAGACTGAAGCAGATACACCTCAAAAGGAGTAGGCCAACAGGTAAGCAGAAGCAAGAAAAATATTTTGTCATTTATGACTTTGGCACAGAGTATGAATAGACACAGGACACAGACGGTGTGATACAGATGCTGCCAAGATTAAAAGGTCTCTGAAATTAGTGCTTACACACACACTGCAACACACAGAGATCTCCTCACCACAGAGGATGTTTCTGTAGAACTACAAAATGCACTTATCTCCAGTATCTATGTGTGCAAATCAGGACAGGAATGTGCAATGTAACTTTATACATACACATATAGAAATATGCTTAGAAAGAGACAGAGTATTGTTTGCTGAAAAATCTGTGTCAAGGCAGCACTGGTGCATTTGTACAGTACACATTACATCCTTACTACAGAAATTCAACCTAAACAGTCCAGCACAAGGCACCCACTTCCAGGAACTTCTTTCCCACCAAAGCAAAACTGGAAAACAAACTAATTTGGGGGATGATGACTGGGACGGGACGGGTTGTATTATTAAAGGCATTATTCTCATTATTAAAGCACTTCAGTGAACCAAAGTGCTCAAAGGCAGCGTACTATGTATTAAAGATCTGTCTTTGTCCATAAGAACTGGCATTCCAGAGACAAAATAAAAGAGAAAGTTTTGATTCAAAAATCTACAGATGGGGAGAGAAGCAGAGCCTTGAAGTGTTTGCTCAGTTCACCTAGGGAAGTTACAGAAGAGCTGGGAATTGGGCTTCAATCCTTATTCCAGCTTTAGAGCATCCACTCACCTTAAGAAAGTGGGAAAGCTGCTTAATCACAGGAATTACTTTATGGGCATCCAAAAGCAATGAATGTACTTAATTTACTGGGAGGGACATAATATCGCAGAAATAAAATCTGTTTTTAACAATAACAAGAAAAAAAATCAGCAGAAACGTTTTGATTTGCTCTAAAACTTACATTACAAATACATTTGAACAGTTTTCAGGATTTCTTTTCCTTCATGATGTATGTTTGATTTTGCTTCAGTTATTTTAAAAGAAAGATAATTTTCACTCAGAAATGACAACAATACAAAGACATAGTTTTACTTTTGCAGTTAGGGAAAAAAAAATCCATTTTATCAGGCTAAAATTTTAGCACTGTCTTAGGAAGTTAGAAAAAAAAACAACAACAAAATGCTATAAAGATAATCTCCACTCACTGGGAACATGAACCAGACAGCACAAGGAAGTACTAGGGAGGAGAAACATTCACTTGACTGTCTGCAAGAGAAGGGAGGAAGGAAGGAAGAAGGAAATAGGGAAAGGTTCCCTCTGTCAGGCCAGAAAGCATTAACTCCATACTCTGTGAGCACTGCAGGATTTGGGGAGCCTGTGCTGCCATCTTCAGGGATGCTCTCACCTTTCTGTGACCCAAAATCAGAAATGAAGGAAAACAAAAAGGGGGAAATTTCCACAAAAAATAAGGGAGAGAAAAATGAGATTTCAGCTCTGCTCTTTTACCTTTGGGATTGCTCATTGCCTGGTCTTGACTATCTCACAAAGAAACATAGAAATTAAAATTGGGAAAGCCAAATAAATCCTGCCTAGACCACATGCATCCCCAGGCTGTACTAAAGCTAACTATTCATTGTTGTTTTGCCCTGTCTGATTTCTCTCTCCTTCTCTAATGTAGAGTGGGATTATTCACTGAGCCTCGATGGCAGATGCTCAGTTGATGCTAACTAACCATCTCTTCTACAAAGCAATTTCAAAGAGACAGAGTGAGAGACTCTGACCCTTTTCCACAAGGGCTGAATTAAAATGAGTTAGTTGTGTGCCCACAGGTTTCTCCAAGCCCTGTTTTGCAAGAACAAATCACAGGTATTCCAAAAACACATGTATCTGTTACCCTTCCTCAGACAAAACTGTGAGATTTGAGATGTTGTGGGGATATGTACAGTGTAATAACATTACATTGAAGAGGAAAAACCTGATTCTCATTGTTTCTGACCTAGCGGACATGTGTGTTTCCTGAATCTTTTTAAAGTGCTTTCTGATCTGTGCAATTTTCCGTTTTTTTGTTTTTTTTTTTTTCCTGCTATAACCCATTACACACTGTTGTAAATTCTTTGCCTCTTCTTATTTCTTACTTTGTTACACATTCCTTACATTTTTCAAATTGCTTTACAGGCTTCCAGCTGCAGAGCCCTCATGGATCAAATATTTCACAACAAAAACCAATCCACTAATATTGCATTTTGAAGTTGAAGATCATGTTGTTCCCTGCTTACTATGCTAGGACAGCACTTTGACTGAATAAGCACTGTATTCTCCAGATCTCTCTTGTTCTCTGGCCTCACTATCCCCACACCCTCAGCAAATATCACTGCTTCATCTTCTCAATTCATCTAAATGACAAAACAAGTGGTAACATTTTTATTCAAATTAAGCACCAAGTATTTGCTCCTACTTAGGTTAGGATAATTGCTGAAGGTTACAGTATAAAACAGTACTATTGTATTTTATTAACAATAACAATCCATTTTTGTATAAAACTTTTGGCTTTGTACTATATTTCACCTAGGTTACAGTTATTACTTCACAAAATGGAAGAGTTCCCTTTATATCCACTCAGGTGACTGTAAAAAGATGCATTAGAAATTATGATTTACAGTGAATAAGAAGCATCATGCAGTATGTTTCACCCACAAGGCTACTCAAAATTGTGTGCACATTAGGAGACCATTTCACTCATCCCATCTCTGAAGCCTAGCACCGCAGCTCTTCTGCTGTGTACAGCCAGAGCTTCTGAAGCAAAAAAGAGAATTGTTTGTCCCATTAAAACTGTAATGGAAAATAAGGAAAAATGCAAACATCTGAGCTGAAATTCAATCAGAACATTGGAATCCACCAAATAATCAATACTGTAGTGCCAAGATGGGCATCAGGGACACAGGAAAACCTTAATCCCAGATTGACATGCCAGCTCTCAGAGCAAAGAATTTTTGGTCAGCAACACCAACTCTTGCCCTGTCTTCCACATTTGCTTGCTTGGCTCCTGTTCAGCTTTCCCACACCGCAAGAACACTCAGGATCACAATTTGGTGTGTGTGTGAGTGAAAGAGGAGGGGAAAAGGAAATGGTTTGTTCCTATCTGTAGACTCTTACTAAAAAAGTTGACTGAAAAATTGTCCTTTTGCTGACAGATTATTTTAGTCATTCCACAAGATTTAATAGATAGCCACATCTCACGTTGTCCTGGTCCTTTCTGTGACCCATCACATGCACTCAGCTTGGTCCATCTGTTTTGCTCGTCTCTCAAACATGCACCTGCCTTCCCCCATGCTGCCCCTCACTTCACTCAACCAACTGGCTGACGTGGTCTTTCAGAGAGTGCCTGCGATGCCCCTCTCTACAATACCTGCATCTACTGAGAACACGGGCAGACAGCAACTCACTAGTGATGGCTGAGACGTGCAATGAAGGAATGTTTTTGTCTTTCTGATACCTGCACAAAACATAAATGCATTCAGTCTACAAAACTGGATAAGTTGTTTTTCCCTACTGAAGGCCTGCTGCAGGTCTGAGGGAAAGAACAAAAAAAATCCTTCATCTTTTGAGTTTTCTGACCTCTGCCTTGCTGTCTCCTCTGCTGATCCCTTTCCTTTTCCCTATTTCACACTTTCCAGGGCAGTACTGTGTTTCAGCACACCCCTGATACCGGGGGTGCACAGCAGCCTGGGCCCTGGGAAGGGGCATTCCCATGTGGTCCTGGAGTGAACCTGCAGATCTGCTGCTCTGTGCCTCTGAACCTCTGGGACCACTCCTACAAGGGCCTGCTGAGGCACAGGGGAGGTGTGTGTCACACGGGGAGCAGGGATGCTGCTGCAAAGGAGAGTGTGAAAGGCAAACTCTGTGGGAAACAGCAGTGGCTACTGCAGGCCACCACAGGAGAGCATGAACAGAGCCAGCAGGAGACAGCTTATCCATGCTGTGCTTTGGTCTAGGCAGTAATCCCAGCCTCTCACTTTCATAAGCGCTAAATTCACACAAAAATGTTTTTTTTTAAACCCACCACAGGCGATTAAGCTGTGATCTAGATTAATTAGCTGCCATATTTCATTTTTAAAATCAGAACTGGCCTGTGCTGACACCAGGGAAACTTATAATATTTTCACTCATACCTAACTGCCTCTGATTTTTCACACTGCCTAGAACTGAGCAGCTGCACCCAGCCTCACCCATCCATGCAGGCAAGTGCCTGCACCTACTGCAGGCACCCATCCAGAGTGCTGGGGTGAGGGTGGAGGACCAAGGATCTCCTAATGAAAGTGCTGACCCTGGTGTAACCTGTGTGCCCCAAGTAGTATTGCTTCAGTATTGAAAACAAAAGATCGATGAATTGTATAATGTACTTTTACTGCTGTTAATTTTTCTGAGTGCTGCTGTTGTGTGTCTCCTGGAGGCTAACAGGACCCTTTGGCCACAAAGCAATATTTACTCTATCCTGGCAGCTGGGCTGCTGGAGGAAAAAGATCTTTCTCCCCAAGTGATAAGGAAATGTCAGAATCCACATCAAGAAAAGGACATATCTGACAGAGGCTCAGCCTTGCCTCTGACTCCTGTGAAGTCCTTCTACTTTGCTCCTTTAAATCCTTCCAGAAATCAGGATGTAAGCAACAATACTGTTTAAGCAAGATCTTACAACCAACTTTTTCAAAACTAATTTTTCAGGTGGTAGAGTCTCTTGTCCAGCACTATATTGTTCCCTGTCCATTAAAACTGTAGCTCCTCAGAACAAATGCTGTTCGACTGAATTCCACAAAGTACCTTTTAGTGCTGATGACAGTTTAAATAAGTGTTGGCTCAAAAAATTGTCCCAAATTTCCAACTCCTACTGGAATTCTCTCATGGATTTAATAAGTTCACATTCCTGTTATGTTGTTTTACGTACTGTTTTCTGTACCTGTACAGAAGTCAGCCTTACAGCGCCTCCCTTAAGCCAAGGAGATGCTCTGAGACTCAATTTTGTGAGAAGCATCTCCTGCAAAAGAGGCAGAGCTTCACAGAAGATATCACTGCTTGCTTTAGCATAGCTGGAGACACACATGAGGTGTGCAAAGGGTGCATGCATAAGGCATGTAGATGAGGCAGCAAATTAATTTACACCAAGAAGTAGAAGACAGACACCATGTTACTCTTTTTATGTTCATTGGCATATGAAGTATTTATATGAATAACAATGCAAAGTATTCCTCAAAATGAGGTAAAGCACAGAACCTTCCTTTCCTTCCCCATCTCTGTGTAGAACTTCTAGAGCAATAACTGCAACAGTAAAGAGCTACCAGAACAGGAACTACAAAAGAATTCCATCAGCTCGTGAACTTCTCAAGCAGAAAAGGTTTGCCATGTGCTATTCTCTGTTCCCTCCATCCCACTCAGCATAAAGGACTTCAGATAAAAGTTGGGGAAAAGTGAAAACCATCTCTTGTACCACACTTCAAGAGCCAAAAGGTAAGCAACATTTAATCTTGCAACACAGCATGAAGACTTGAAACCACTACCCAGCAGTGGCCAGTAGAACATGCCAGAAAATTTTTTAGAATTGATTTCTGGTCCCTAGTTCTCTCATTTTCCAGCTCACTGACTGAGCTTTTTCTCTGGGGGATATCCTGTAGTATCTCTATCCCCATGAAAAATATCAGTTAAGATTTTCCTTCTTCCATGCCAAGTCAGTGTTCCTCTAATTTGCCCCAGCCAAGGAGCAGAGCTCCACTCCCTTCCCACCTCACAGCAATGTGTCATTCTTACCTTCTCCACTGGAGCAGAAGTGCAGCCCAGGCCTCCTACCAGCTGCTAATGTGTGTCTTTCTTCTCTAGTTGCAGGGTTGCTAAACACATTGCAATAAATCACCTCACCCCAAGAGAAGAGTTCTCTTTCTTCAAGCCCCATGACATTATGCACAGCAGCTCTTCCCAATGTTAGAAGCCCCATTTCAATGCCCCTTTTCCCTCTGAAAGATCCTGCTGCTTTAGGTCTTACTGCAGGGCAGTTTGCTCCCATCACCACCCAGCTTTCAGATTCCCCACCAAGGGGGTAGGCTGTGCTTTCAGCCAGTGACAGGGTCATGACAGGGCTACCAGACAGAAGGGACCTGTGTGCTTCTGTGGACACGCTTTTCATGTGTGCCTCTTCCTCAACTCGCAAGGATGCCGATCACTACTTTCACCTTGCAGCAGAAAGACAAAACAAGACTGTTTGCAAATGTGAAGGAAAGTCCATTTCCAGTGCAACAGCCACGTGGTGCTTACTGAATTAGAAAGCTGGGAGAGAAATATAGCAGTAGTATTTGCAAGGTTTGACCCCAATTTTTAAGCCAATTTTCATTCAATTTTAGCAACAGAAACCTGTGCATGTGTTAGCAGAATCTTTCTTCCTCCTCTGTGATCTCTCTTTCTCCTAGAGCTGTTGTATTCAAGTTCCATCTTTCGGCAGCAAGTAGTGGCTGTGTGTTTTCAGAGGATCTTCGGTAAAGTTAAATGAGAAAAGTGTAAAAAACAGATGTTTTCTACCACACTTTAGAGAAAAGTCTTAGTCACAAGTCAAAATGCAACCACAGTGACTGGACCTTGACTTTTAAGCCACCTTTTCTCTGTCCCAGTCTGACCTCAAGCTCCATGACACAGGTTCTACCCTTGCTTGTCTTTCCCCCAGCTCACCATCTCCAATCAAACACAGCTCCAACAGTGTCCAGTAGAAGTATACTCTCTACAATCCAAAATGCTCAAGAGCATTCTGAATCATCCAATCTCCTTGGGATCTCATGTAGAGCAGTAGAATATTGTCTGACATTGCATCTTGCATTTCTTTGTGGCATCAGAGTTCTCAGGATACTACAGAATCAGATGGTACTAAATTTAAGACTTCCTACCCACAGGGAGGTTTTGTTTAACACACTTAATTTGTTACATTTGCCTTCTTCTTTATCTTGATTTTATCTATTGCTATAAAGATGCAATTGCTACTCAGCTTGATGGCATTATATATATAGATACCTTAAAAGCTTAAAACAAGAGCTGAGTTTCTTCTTCCCAGCTATCCTGCTGCAGTCTTCTTTCTCCTTTGCACAGGAGATGGGTTTCATCCATATCCCATGGGTTTCATCCTCATAAATATGGCAAAGGGCATTCTCCTCTGGAGATCTCTGGAATTCTCCAGATGCTGGAATGTTTCTTTGGAGTCCTGCTTTACTCACCTCTGGTGTGTTTTTATCCAGATAATATTCTTTGCAACTTCAGCGAGTTCACACTTCACCTGCTCTCACACCTCATTTGGCATTTTGTCCTCTGTGCATTTTAGCAATGCATCAAAGTGCTCCCCAATTACCACTATGCAGCCTTCTCCAACATACTCCAAATTATTCCCAAAGGGGTGAAAGAATCATTTCATGCATTAGAAGCATAAAGCCTGAACTCTGAAAGAATCAGCCAGTGATCTGAGGCACTAATAGCACCTGGCAGAGTTATACAGAAAGAAAATCACTTGTTTCTGCCACTCCCATACAAAGCTTTAGTTGATTCCTGCCCCCTCGTTTTAATATGATCTTTTTATATGGCTTCCACGTATTTCTTCTTTGACTGTGATGCTGAACTGAATGGCCTAATATTAACCTTCTATCAATTTTACATTGGTGTAACCAATCTGATTTTCAGATTGTCATTTACAGAAGCAAAAATGACAATGGATTCATATTCAAAGTACCTTGGAAGACAGTTTTAAAAAGAAAGTCCCCAAGCATGCTCAAAGGTTGTAGATGGCTTCTTCATCTTGTAGTTTCTGCTTATCTAGTTTCCCATATAAATTCTCAACACCAGCCTCTTTCTTCAACAGCAGTGACAGCATTTCATGGTTGTTAGCTGCTCTCAGAAGATGAAGTAACCTGATATAAATTACCTATTGCTGTGAGTGTAAAAGAACCTGGTAGCACAGTAGTCACTTCTAGAAGGCTGCAAGTACTGACTACATTATTACAGGCAGAAGGTTTTCTATCATGGTAGAAGTCATTTTAATATGGCATTCTCCTCAACGATTTTTCTCTATGGCCATTCAAGATTTTTTCCCTGGTTCAGTAGTCCACATCATGAACAGTGGGCTACATTTGTGTCCTAACTTTCACATCCGTGATGTACAAAAGCTACAATGAAACCACTTGGATGGCATTCTTCCAGAAGAAACCAGAGACAATGAGGACTGAGAACAGGGCGGCCACCAAATGAATGGACAGTTCCTGGTTAAATCTGCATTTAAGTGTTGCTCATTGCTATTCATTTACCCTGTTAAGACAAGACTGGGTAGCTGATAAACAAGATGATAAACCAGCTACTGAGTAAAAAAAGACAGAGGATATTTAAAACAAATACCTTTATATATTCCTCTTATTGTGATGTGGATAAGCTATATTCTAAACTAGATGAGAAATTCCTGTATATCCTCAGGAGGGACAATAGATGCTTTTGGTGAAGCAATTGTAATTTTAAGATAACATACCTGTCATTCTTAGCTCAGGTTGCCAGAGCCTAACAATTCAGGTCTCAATGTCTCAATGACAGTTATACTTCCAAGGAACCAGGTAGGGGACACTTTTTCACACACATTTAGCCTAAATGGATCTAAAATTTCTGTGTATCACTTTAATAGGAAGTGACTGACAAACTAGAGTTTTGAGACACCATAAAATGATTTGGCAAACTCAAGTAGGAGATAGAAGCCCTCAAAGGACACATGAGGCCATGAACTGAAATATAGTAGTGTCTTTCTTAACGTTAGTCAACACTTTTTCACTGCTGTGGGTGACCAAGCACTTGCACAGGTTGCTCAGAGAGGCTGTGGTGTCCCCTCTCTTGGAGATATTCAAGAGCGACCTGGTCCTGAGCAACTAGCCCTAGATGGTCCTGCTTGAGCAAGGGGTTGGACCAGCTGACCTCCAAAGGTCCCTTCCATCCTCAGCAGTTCTGATTCTGTAAGAAAGCAAGAGATAGCTCCACTTTGGAAACAGAGTAGATAAACATAAATGATGCAGTCACGAAGATTAATGTATTTCTCAAAGACTGTGTGAAACTCATATGCAAAACACTAAGGTTTCTCTTTCCCCATCAAGCTTCCTTACCATGAGATCTTCATAGACTGTGGAATTGCCCTTAAGGCATCCAAATTTATACTAGTAAGATGCTGAAGGGAGTGCACCGTAGGGATGACAGAGTCTCCCTGGCGACTCCATCAGGTCCACAAACATGGAACTGCTCTCTTAATGCAGTAATGAGAGCACTGCCAAGATGCTCAGGAGAAATCCGCATGTACTTACAGAGGAGGACAAAGTAATTTGAACATTTTCAAAGAGCTGGCCTGTGAAAGCACCCGTTCTGGGCCAGCTCTGGCCCCGCAGCCCGGCGCACTGTCAGCGCAGCCCTGCAGATGGCTGCAGAGCTCTTCCAGCGCCCACCTGCGCCACTGCAAGGGGCACCTGGGCGCCAGGACACTGGCCAGTTCCCGCACTGAAGGGAGCAAAACTGTTCTTTCGAAAGATGGACACCTCTCGACGCTGCCTTTATTTCCACCCAAATGTAACAGCCAGTCGCCTGCAGGCTGAATATCACTGTCTTTAACCTCACAAAGATCCAATGTTTACAAGTTTTCCCACGACGACAGCTGAAAGACAGAGATGCTGTGGCTCTTGAATGTGACAGTGAATTTCCCACACAAGAAAAATTTGTCACTCAAGATGCTTTTCTTAACAAGGGTCTGTAGCCCTTAGAAGCTGTAATGGAGCAGATATTTGAAAAGATGTATCCATTCCTGTCTTGCCCAGGGCAGCCACATCCTATTTTTCCCTTCCCCAGTCTCCCACCTAACCTAGCTGAAGGGCTGGCAGCCTTCTTGTACCTCTTGTCAGGCTCAAGCACTGTTCCTAAAACAAGCCACCTTCATCCACCGTCTTTCCCTTAAACTCTACCTTTAGCAATGAATCCTTTAAAAAAAAATAGAATTGAGGTCTCTGTCACTTTGGATGCCCTCCTTCGTCCGAAGCCACATCTCCTACTTCCTTCTCCCCTCTCCAGTGTCACACAGCAGATCTGTGTAGAGACAGGGGGTTTTTCATCACAAAAATTTGTGTTCAAATCCTTCCTCTGTCTAGGGATTCATGAGCTTTTCTGTGTCCACCTTGTCTCAGTTACATGCTTTGAGCACAGGGTAGCCTGATGTCTGTGCAGGTCTCTCAACAATTACGGACAGCTCTCCATCACAGGCATGCTGGCACTCAGTGGAATTCAGTACCCAAGTCAGATCACTCTGAAAATTCCACACTTGAAAATTCCAGCTGCGGTATCATAGTGGGAATCATTTCTTCATAGTTTACATTTACCTGGTCCCTTTCCAATCTCTCCATCTGAATCAAGCAATTGTCTTCTAAGAGGGAGTCAAGAACTTATAATGACATCAGCTGCCCATCCTCTTTTAACCCATCCAATATTAGTCTCATTAGTCATCAGGATAACAATCCCATTTGCAAATCAGCTACCTTTATCAGATAACCAGTGGGACCTAGTACAATATCTATTAGTCCAACAATATCACAACCAAGATATATAACTGCTTCTGTACAAAAACCTTTCTTCTAATCCTTCTTAAACTCAACAAGACTGATTGGCTTTTATTATTTGTGAATTAATTTTTAACTCTTGGTCCAGCAGGGGAATTGAATCTATAACGTTTTGCAGAGACCGAAGCAAAGTAACAGTATGTTGAGAAAGTAAACCAGCCAAAAGCAGGTATTTTTTCTTCTTTCAATGAACAATTAAGAGGGCTGAATCTGTTTTTCCCTAAACACCCAAGGGAAAATTGGCATTCTAAGGAAAATTGGCACATTAAAACATGTATAGAGAGCACATCGCTATACTGTGAGAGCTTTTGTTTTTGTTTCATAATTATGTTATTTAAAAAGGCTTTGGAATTAAATTTGTTAGTATTTTAATAAACAAGTCCATGTTAGACTAGGAAATCAAGGGAAATTTCAACAGAGACAGTCCATATTATTAGAGAAGTAATGATCATGGGCGGTGATTAGGGCTTATAGTTGCTCTGTAATGACAGTCCCCTAACTGTAATTGCAAGGAAAAAAGAAACTGCTCTGTAGGAAAATAAAAAACACTTTAAAAAAGTATAGAAAGACAATTGTCAGATACACTAAGTAATGAAATTAAAACTAAACCCCAAAATATTTAATAATCAAATAACCTTTTAAGTTATTCCAAAAAGGGAAGCGCACTATATTTTGTGGCATACTAAACCAAGATTGCATTAAAAAAATAAATTCAAAACCCAGAAAAAATAAACAGATAAAAGAAATTCCAAATCTCTGACTTTTATGGCTATGGCACTCGAGCCCATCTTGACAATATTATAACTGGATCTATGTTCTGTGTGTTTTTCAAATTACTCTGTGATACTCCATTTAAAGAAAATCTCTGTTCCTCTTTAAAATCACTAGTCCATTGATTTATAAACAGAAGATCTAAGAGCAGTTATTTAGTAGCACCTAATCCTATATAGTCCATAATGATATATATTCCAAGAGAAACACTCAATTTTTTCAGCGCAAATTTTCTGTATGGTATATTGTACAGCATTTTACATTTACAAAACACCTTCTATATAAGGCCATGAACAGATTTACAAGCTTGAATTGATAAAGACTGGGAACAATCTTGTGATGAAGACAGACCTATCCTTATTTCTTTCTATAGATTTATACACTAATACATGCAGAAATACGTAACCACATGCAAAAAGCCTTGCATATGCATCCAAAAAGACATTGGATGCATAAGTGAAATAGTTCACTATGCAACATCAGATGAACACTTGATTCTATACAAAATTATATAGTCTGTATACATGTGTATTCTGTTAAATTACAGCTTGTGCATAATTACGTAAAATTAAGTGTATACACACACCCCTGACAGACATCCATCCACGCACTCTCAGATCTCTGCATGCAAGAAAACTCTTTTCTGTCCCACTCTGGCAGATCCTAGTCCTCCACAGCGTGCTTGGTGCCCCTACACAACTTGTATCTGTTATTTCAAAGGAGATGCACCTGGCATCATTGGTGTAAAATAATACCTATGAACGCATGATACACTTAAACATCATTTTCATAAAGTCATATTTGCTACAACCTATTAAGAAGGTAAAATCATCATCCTTCACGATGCCCAAGCACAAAAATGCCAGTTCCTGGGTGCGGATTTCCTTGGCTTTGAAGATGAGTTTCAATGCAAGGCAGCTCTGGCCTCCTCCCTATCGCAGCCCCTGGCTAGGCTGCACATCCCTGCTCAAAGTCACTGTTTTACACAGCTGTGTGGAGAGCCCTCATCCAGCCAGATACCTTTGCACTGCTGATGAATTTGGTAACAAATCCTGCCTGCTACACAGTGTTGGGCTACAGGCGCCGATACTTTCAGAATTTTTTCAGTATCTCCCGGTACCATTACCCCCTTACCCTACAAAAATGACCAAAAAATAAAAAACCAAAACAACAAAGCCTTCATCAACAGAATACAAAAACTATGAAGAAACTGAATTAAACTCTTAAGGATAAAAGTAGAAGCAATATCATATATATGTCTGAAAAGGAACTGAAGGAGGACTGAATTTATGTGTCCTAAAGAATTAAATTGCTCTCCCACTACAGCACTTTCTAAACTTAAAACTAAATGGCATCACATGCCATACATGGTCCCAAAACAAAGAAAAATAAACCAACAGCAAGTCCTTAAATTTAATGTGTAAATTACAAACTGTTTTAAAAGTTATAAGCGAAGCATATAGAAAACGTGCACATTGAAAATATGTATCCGTTAATTGTGGTTATGTGCAGTAAAAATAAATTTTACACCAAATCCCCGAAATCAGTAACATCCTATGTTCTTCACTGCTATATTGCCACATCTGTGAAAAATCCACCTAGATAAGTGTAATTTCTTAAATTGTGAAACAAATATGTGTGAGAAAGAGAAACTTGTCAGTTTGCCTGAAAAAATACAAAAACAACACAGAAGACTTTGGAAAAACAAAATCTGTTGAAGAATAATTCCTTAGGGTCCTTCAGCTCTTTAATTTTTTAATACATAAAATGATGTAAGTCTTACAGAGAAATTTGGTTTGTAATTATTTATGTCAGTACACTAAAAAAACGTACTGAAAACGGAAACTGATGGAAAATTGTATTTCTGTTTTATTTTCACCCCAGTGCTTATACATTCTTTAAATTATCTTCATATGCAAAGTCATAATTGAAGAATTGAACATTTTTTTAAGCTGTTCTTTTGACCTTTGTCTTGAGTGAAAGGACATCGAGACAATACACTCACCAGCATTGTTCAGAGTGACGGCTCCATCACCAGAGATTGAGGGCCATTATTACAAAAGGGAACTTTAAAATGACATGAGAAAAAGGGGGGGGGAAACCTAGAAAATAACACTTCTTAATATGCCGTATGCACAAACAGCCTTTCAGGCCAGCAGACATACAGCAAGAAAAAAATCTTGTAGAAAGATCTGCAGTAGAACACAGACAATCCATTCAAAACAAAAGGTGCGGTAAGAAATTTTCTCCTGTCACGCAGGATACTCTGAGCTGGAGGTCCCACTTCTATCATCCACCATTATAGACTATGCTAATTTAAGAAAAATATATGACTCTCACAATACATGGTAAATAAAACACAATTTCCAGGAATGGAAAAGGAAAATTTGGACAGAAAGAAGGGGCCCTCATCAAATGCTCTCATCTCACCAAGAAGAAACTAGAAGAGGTTTCCTTTTCCTTCAAGCCTTCAACCGCATGCAATATTTGCAACGCCCTTACTGTCATGACAAAAATTATATAAAAACAGGCGCCCCTTCCTACATTTAACTGATTTCCTTTCATGTATACAAAAACGTAAGAATAAATAGAACTCTGTCCAAAACAAGAATGATCCTATCACAAATTTTATTGCAATTTAAGTCTTACCTTGAAAACAAAAGAGAAAAAATAGACTATCAATATGAAAAAGCGAAGTAGCCCCTTTTTGCTTCCTATGCACACATAGGTTTGTAACTTTATTAACTGATTCTGTGTCATTCACTAAATACATATGGATCAGGAATATCTTTTGTAGGACAAAAAAGTCATCCTAAGGGTGACTGGACTGAGATTTGCCAGGATTCCATAAAATGAATAGGATTTGCTGGATATTTATTCCTCCCCCATTCAGAAAGGGAGTGCAAGAAAATTCCAGCTCAGCAGGGACAGAGAGCCATCGCAGGTTGTGTGATAACAGCTTGCCACCTGCTTTTCGCAAGTTGTCTCTGCGAAGTGCAAGGGGCACTGAGTAGTAACGTTGCCTGTGGTGATAGGAATGCACTGAACAGCTCAGTATGCAAAAGCACTTACTGGTACACAGTGCTCTTCACAAAGGGCATTGCAGAATGCTTCCCAGGCTGTGTCAGAAGTGCTAGGAAAGGAAATATTAGTGCATGTGTCACAGGAGGAACATAAGCACTTGCTATCACAATAAAAGAAGGTATAAGCAAATACAGGTACAATGCTGCTCATAGCCAAAAAAAAGGGGGGGAAGAGGGGGCCATGGGGATGCCAGGGAGAAGACAGGAAACTTAGCAGCAGTCACATTAGAAGGAGCATTTCTCTGCAAGAACAGCAAGGGTTAAGAGTGACATATAAGCTCCGGTCCAGTCAAGATAGGGTCAAATGATGTGCAGTGAAAGTTTCAAGTCCTCAATCCCCCAGAGCTTGTTTGCTAATTACATTTGCAATTACAAACATGACAAATATATTATTATACAGTGCATTCCACCTTGAGCAGACATGTTTCTCCTCACGGACAGTCATTGCCAGCAGCCAGACTCTCAAGCACTGGAAGAATCAAAGTGCACTGTGCTCCAGCTGCAAGCATCATTTTTTTGTGGGCATCTCTATTGCTCTGAAGAGACAGGGCAAAGCTTTAGAGAGAGGCAGCATAACAAGGATGGAAACAAATGCAAAGAGTAAGTTATTACGATTTAATTCCTAAGAAGCAAAACTTGCCAAGTCAATAGCTATTACTAACAAGTAATACTGAATTGTGTTCTGTTCCCAATGACGGGCACCAAGCACTTTACACATGCAAGCTACATAGAAATGACTACATTCAAAAGGGAAATGCAGCTAATACCACGAAGACAGCAAGAAACCAAGTGTTTCCTTTGTTTTTTGGCAAGGTCACCATAACCATGTACTGCTAATATCTTCTTTATTAGGTTCCTTCACTAAACAAACAGCCATTCTGATTCACCGTTCGTCGCGGAAACTCCGATCTTTCCCCTTTTCCCCCCCAGTTTCTACAGCGGCATTACCTAAGAAGCTCACTGCTGGGTTCTGGGCAGATGCTATATTTACTTGCTCACACTGCGCAGACTAAAAATTCTCTTGTGCTCCCTGGCTGTAATGTTACTGCCAGTAGCTCCACAGAATAAAGAACAGGTCTGACTGGGAAGGATTTCCTAGTCTCTGCAGTCTACACTGGAATTGCTGATGTGCAGCTCTATGACCCCCAACTCTTAAACCAAGGAGCACAAGTCAGAAAAAGAAGATGGGGAAAGGATTTCGGCATTTTTATCCAAGTTTTGTTGCCACTTTTTTCTACTTCTACTATTTCTTTCCTTAATTAAATCTCTCTTGGACATTTTACACTCTTTGGAGAAATTTTACCTTGCTCCTGACAGAACCCGTAAATTTCATCCACACTCAGGTTTAAACCTTTCACCTTCCCCCTGTTCTAGAAGATCCCTAAGAGAATTTGTATCCTTCAAGCCATGGAAAATTTTGTAAAGAGACCCACTGACACAATGCACAAAACTTCTTATTGAACTGAAATAATTTGAAGAATACAGGTATTTTCAAAAAACGTGAAATTCAGACACTGACGATGCAGAAACAGGGCTGGGAAATAAAAACGGGAAGGGCACAGAGAGTAGAGTAACATTCTTTTGGAGAGGAAGAAAACGGGATATGAAACCTCTATCACAGCAACTTTCTCTGATGCAATCTCTCCAAAGTCTTTCCCCTCTCAGGCTAAATGCAATATTTATTGATTACTTCAAATCAATACAATGAAAAAATCCTATTTTTTAAATATATTGATCTTTCCATATTTCTCAATAATTGATAATGATTAGATCATGTTTACTTTTACAAGTGGAATTAGAAGAGGAGGGAAAAGTTAATACAAATACTCTAAAGGTACTGATTTCCTCATCAGCCCTGCGCTCACTAAGCTTAGTGTACTGAGACCCCATTTTATGATGGGAACCTTGTCAGAAACCCAGTAACTACACCAATTCCTTATAGAGGTATTTTAATTTATTCTGTCAATGAAACAAACAACTCCATCCTATTCTCTCCAATTAACAACTCCTCCCAATCCCAGCCTCTGAGATACATTCAGAGCAGAGAGTTGCATTCAGATACTCTGACTCAGATTTCCTCCCATTCACAGAATATGGAGATTTCCAGTTACCTCTGAAATCAAGTCACACTGTTTCAATCTATGC
This sequence comes from Thryothorus ludovicianus, assembly GCA_013397245.1. Lineage (NCBI taxonomy): Eukaryota > Metazoa > Chordata > Aves > Passeriformes > Certhiidae > Thryothorus > Thryothorus ludovicianus. Next base: position 857,927 of record VZTB01017563.1, on the reverse strand, counting down.
ATTAGGTCAATGACAGCAACTTTGTTAATTCTCTGCCACAGTGTCTAGAATTCGCTCCTTCATTGCCTTAAAATTCCAACATAATATCATTCCATCTCTCTATCAAATATGTAATTTATTCCTTTCAACTTTTTCCTTCTCTTCAAAAATAATTTTTATTTTTATTACATCAGTGACTCACATGTATTTCTCGTACCTCAGAGGAAACAGTGTAAGAGGCATAGCATCTGGCAGGATGCTCTCCTTTGCCACTGATTTTTATTTTACCTTCATAAAGGCTCCTTGGTCCTTTTCTGTCTGTCATGTAGAATATTAATAAGAAACAGAAATGGCAATTTTGTAGTCCTATCAACATTTCTAGTGGCAACTATAATGAGGCAGAAAACAAAATTCTCTGAGATTAAGAAGTTAATATGGCAAAGTAAAAATGCCGTGTTCTACTCTCTCCTGAAACAGCCTTAGGTTTGCACGAGGGAGATACATCAGTACTCCACATGCCCATACATATGCATGTGTGTACACCTGTGCCCGTACCTACACACAAATATTTACAGAAGCACACATGTGTTTGTGTGTGACTATAATGCCATATTTTATATGGCAGAGTGTACATTTGTGGTGTCTGCACACGCATTCCCTTCCCGCCGTACCGCAGACAGGCGCTGTCAGTACAGTTTAACTAATGTATTCTCACCATATGCCCTCACCTGAGAGACAAACTGCAGGTACAAATCACTGCCTTTGTTAATTTCCCAATTTGAAAATGCTTTAAACAAATTCCAATTCATACAAAAGCTTTATTGGAGCTGCATCATCTGCCCCAGGAACAATTCTCCCACAGGTCAGTACCAAAATGTAGTAAGTGGTTACTAAAGAGTGGATTTTTGTGTAAGAAAAGGAAACATAGCCTTAGAATACACGCACAGAGGGTCAGAATTAGGAAGAAGCATTTTCTTACTCTCCCTGAAAGATTCTGCACCGAGAGAAACCATACACCTGCTCACCAGAACTTCCACAGGTTCCTGGTGCTATCGCTTAGATCAGCACATACAGGCAACGGAAAGGGAATTTTCACTGCTTGAGGAAGATAAATACAAAACCTGAAAAATGAATCAGAGGTAAGGAATTCCTTTGCTTAGGTTTTGTTCAGACTTCTTTTGGGTCTGACTGTTACAAAAATTAAGATCCCATCAAACTCCAAGGTGAAAGGAGTCACCTCTCCTCTCCTTTGCCTTGTTCATTCACTCTCTGTTTCAATAATTATGAGGTGAAATACAGTTTCCAGGGAACTGTATGGATCATATATTGAGTGACCACAACCACTTCTCTTCCAGCATTTTAGTCTTCCTCATATTTTTCCTACAGCTTAACAAGCAGCTAAACAGGAAGAAGCAGTTTGCAATATTTTTAAATTTGTTGCTAATTTAAGGTTTAATGTGACAAAAATTGCCATCCACAGAATTAAAAGTGGTAACATAAAAAAAAAAAGGAAGAAAATAAATCACAATAATTTCAATAGCTAGCAGTCAAAGGAATAAATCAGTACAGTAAGAATAATATGCTCACATAACTGGTTAGGGATACAGGCTCAAATACAACACCTGTATTTACTTTCTATGTTCACAGGGGAGAAAAAGATGGTTAAACAGATATTGACTGGGCCAACTCATCCTCATCTACAGGACTACAATGTAAAATCTAGCCTTAATAAAACCAGAATGTAAATCAAATCAGTACCTGACACACTGCGCATATATCTTTATATATATTGTATTTTTAAAGCTGCTCATATCTTACTTCTCTCAGTAACTTTTTTCAGACTTTCCTGTACTGTCATATTCCTTTAAATTAAAAAAAAAAAAAAGAAAAAATTGAGGTTGAAATATTTTAAATTATATTTCTCTATTTTACCAAACCTCAACAATGTTAAATAGAAGGTCAGTTGGCACACAGAGCGAAGCACCTCTTTAAACAAAGAGCTCTCCAACAGTTTCTCATCTCAAAAAGCAGCACTCTGTCTGCTGTAAAGCCATAGGGGCTCCGTGGCACTTCCCCCAGGGCCACCTTCATCTGTCTGCTCAGCAGCCACGGAGTTGTGCATATGGGTAAGGTGCACTTGACAATTTTGAGAGCTGACTGAAAGCCCATGAAAAAGTAAAAAGGGTGAATGGCAATACAACATGCAGATGACTTCTCACTATTTTCATGTTGTTTGAGTTCCTTTTTCTCAATTCCAAAAGTACAAAAAATAAAAGGAAAAAGTTAAGAGACAATACAGTAAGTGATTAAGATCTGGCTTTTCATTGTGGCATTTTGTTATTTTCATGAAGGTAAATGCATCTTCTATTTTTGCCTTAATATTAAGACTCCCAGCAGTATATATAATACATTTCCCTTAAGAAACTGTTTGTTTATTTTTAATTCAAAGTAGAGCAGCCACAAGTGTAGCACCAGTGGGGAAAAGAAAATCACATGGGTTAGATTATTAATTTCTATTAACAATACAAAGTCTCATTTTAATGAAACTGCTGGAAGCTGGGGATTAAAGGAGAGAGAAATGAGTGTAAAGACAGATGGAATATCAGAAAACAAGGTACAGAAATACAAATAAAAGCTGAAATGAGGAAAGAGGGCTATTTGTGGATAATTTGTTTGATTTTAATTATTTTAATTATTTTAATTTTCCTAAATACAAAGTATTCTTAAGACAAAAGCAATGAAATAGCAATGAAATTATTTAATTCCCACCTCTGATGACACAAAACCTGCATAGGTGACACGGATTAACATGCAAACACACAAAAGAGGACCCTGCTCAGGGTGAGATTTACCGGAGAAATATATTTCAAATTAATTGTTCCAGTCAGCTGGATGTAAATGCTGAAAAGGCTTTGCCTTGTTTCCTAACTTCCCCAACAGGATCAAACCAAACTGAACACGCTGAAGTGCTTTTAAACACAGCATTACCAGGCATAGCCCACTTCGAAATACAAAGAGCAGTAGCAGGTGCTAAGGTATCAGCCAGCAGTCCCAGCTTGGGATGTCTGCTTGCCTGCCCTCCGACTCACTTCACTCTTTCCCCGGGCAGGCTATCCTAAACAGCAGTCTGTGGGAAACTGAATTTCCATAGTGCATTTCAGATGAAAAACAGACTTTTAAAATAAAAGACGGTGCTTTAATGGATCTGCTTCGTATAATTTTATATGCACATCTCTTTATAGGCACCTAGTAATTCATCTAATAAAAATCCTAGCACAGACGGAAAGTAAAACTGCGCAGAAAGGACTGTCAGTGCCCACTGTTAGCTGCCTGTTCCTAGGAGATGAAGCATTAGAGGGAGAAGTTACACGGCAAGAAAGAAACACACCAGCACGCCCACCCCCCCAAGCGCTGTTCCGCGGACTCCGCCGCACCTGCCGGCGCGGAGGTGCGCCCTGCCCTGCCCTGCCCGCGGCCGGCCGCCCGAGACCCCGGCACACGCCGTGCCCCGCGGGGGCGGGCGGCGGCGCCTCTGCGGCACGGAGGCAGCGGGACTGNGCGGCGGGGCAGGGGCGGCGGGGCGGGCGACGGGAGGCAGCGCCGCTCCGCTCCGCTCCCGCACCCGCGTGCGGACACACTGACGGCGGCGGGAGGCGGGCGGCGCGCAGGACNCCGCGCTCCGGGAGGGGAGTCCCGGGCCGGAGCCGGAGGAGTCGGGGCGCCGCGGGGCGCAGTGCGGTCGGGCAGCGGGTGACAGTGCTGGCACGGCGGCACGGGTGACTCGGGATAGCAGCTCCGGCTCGGTCCCGCCGCGGGAACGCTGGCGGCGGCAGCGCAGGCGCCCCTTCTCTCTTACCCACCGGTCTGTCTCTCGTGGACAGCGGCTGCGGAGTTTAGTGTTATGCAAAAACTTGAGGTAAAGGGTGCCCCGCGGCTGTTTACACGGGCCTGCCGGCTGTGCGCCCACACTGCGCCCCACACGCTCAGCACAAGGCACCAGCGTGCCCCTGGAACACGCGTGTCCCAGGCAATGTACATGCGAACACACGACTCCGCGGACACACGCTTCGTGCGCATGCAGACCCGCGTCTCGGCGCGGCACAGCCTGATCGCTGCACTCGGAAATCTGTTTTCCCATATCTATATCCATTGCCACAAACGCGTGCAGCAGCGTCCGAATCCCGTTTCAAAGCGGTGTAGTTCAGATGTCACTTCAGTGCAGTTTATGAAACCACACTGGAAAAAGTCGTGGCACGTGAGATCAGAATCAGGCATTCGGGATAACAGCACACATTCCCAGGCACAAAAAACATAGCTACAAACCCTCAGAAGTCTTCACAAACATCAAAACTGGCACATAAAACTAATTTCACGAAGGACACATTTTCAAAGCTCTGCTTAGGTACCGACTGCTGCTAGAGTTCCCGCACACGTTTTCACACTCACACAATTGCACTGCGTATCTACAGCAACACTCCAACACCTATCTGAAGGTTCACATAAGCATGTGAACCTCTCGGGCACATGCCTACCACACACAGTCCTGCACTGAATGCCTGACTCTCACTCGGAGCTGAACCAAAGGGTCTGTTTGCCCCTTGCTATCAACTCTCCCTTTCAAACTGCACTCACAAACCTCATGTGTATCTCTCCTATGCTTCTAGTTCACGTTTAGATGTTTGCTGCTCAAATATATGAAAATATCCTTAGGAGGTGGAGACAAAAAACAGAGGCCTTTCTAAAACAAAAATGTATACAGCTATCCTTGGATAAAAGCTTCATGCTCTTATGCCAGGCAAACAAAAATCTTTTTAAGAAGTAGAAATTAGGAGGGTATTTCTAAATATAAAACACTGACTCTAATTTGAAGCGAAGATGTACAACTCCAGGAGAAGCAAAGGGCAGACCTTTTTGGATGATGGGGTAATACAGCATAAAAAAAATGCGATGTGGCTCAGCTATAAGCAATAAACACAGGATAAATTAGGCTACAACTTTTCATATGATCAGTATTTGTAGAAACTTGAGAATATTCAGAAAAGGGGGACATCCAAATTCAAACTAGTGTAACTACATCCTCTACCAGAAACCTTAACAAATGCCTGTAAACTAATGATGTGCCCTGTAACATGTCCCCAGGCCATGTGAGGACAAGTTATGTGATTCTGATCACCTATCTTTAAAGGATGTCAGGACAGAGGTCTTCTACGGTAAAAGCTACACATGAAGACAGCATAGAAAACAGGTTAGTTTAAAAAATGGAGACAGAGGAAAGACATATCCAATTTTAAGAGTACAGCAGAATCAGATTACCTGAATGTTGCAGGTGGCACAATTCAGATTATACATTTTTCCTTGGCCAGAATTAATACAAATGAAACACATATACATATACCTTTGTACTTAAGTGACATATCACTGCAGAAACTCTAAGATGCTTTAAATGTTGAAGAGAACAAGCTTTAGCAAGGCATTAGCATTTGCAGGGCCCAAGGTTGTAAGCAATCGCACTAACCGTGTCAGAGAGCACCTGACCAGGTAGAGGCAAGGACAAAACCAGCACATTTGTGTTTCCAACAGAAAGCTGAGGCCGGAGGGGGACTGATTGGGGATTTAGTTGCCCCATAAAGAAGATTCCTGTTGCACAGTAGCAAGAGAGGCAGGAGGAGGCACACAGGGTCGGGGTTAAGGCAGACTTAGACTTAAGCAGACAGGTTCAAGAGCAGTTAGAGTGTCTGCAGTGAGGTGATTTTGACAGAAAACAATTTTCTTCAGAAAGGTGCACCCTGGCTGGATCCTGACTGTGCAGAGATTAACTCTGGCATAGGCTTTCAGTGAATGGGAGATGAGAGTGGGAATGGCTTGGCAGGCAGATGCTGCTCTCCCAATAACTGATGTTTTAATTTTACACTTTAACTTTTATCCAGGATGAGGTGATACAAGCAGGGAGCCATGAGATTGCCTGGCACAAGGTCCACAGGGCTGAATTAACTGATATAAACAGTACAATAGTGGGTTTGTACTCTGGAAATGGGCTGTTGATGACAGAGGACTACCTGGGTGAGGTGGGCATTTGCAGAGTGGTGCAGAAATGTAATATTCATCTCTTCTGACCCAGTGCAAATGGACAAATTGAGCTTCCCCTGCCTTGAGAGTAACCTATGCAGAGGTCTGACCCTTCCTTTCTGAGAAGAATGGAAAGAAATAGTCTCTGCTGGCTGGACTTGATCTGCCAACCTGAATTCCCTAAGAAAGAGAACAAGAGTCCTGAAAGCTGATTTTGGAACTTCAGAAGGCTTCATCCTTTGCAAACCTCCACACACAGCTGAGCTCTTCTCACAGCTTTAGCCAATTCCTCTTCCCCCAAAGAATAAAGAAGGAAACACTGATCTCAACATGGCTTTCCTTCAGATATGTGAGGTTTTTAAAACAGTTCCAGGACGAAGTTAGAAAGGACTGTAAGATTAAGCTGGTAAATCTGGAAGGTAAAGAGCTCAGTTAGGGTAAATCCAAGGCAGAACTTCACACGGAACAGAAGCACCAGGCTTGGTTTGTGAGCATAGCCTTTGTTTGCTACCCTGACCGAATCCTCCCCTGGAACTGCTGCTCTCTCACTGCAGGAGGGGCAGGGAACCAACCCAGCCAACTCAGTCTGTGGCCTCTGAGCAGAGCCTACCCAGAGGTGCTCCGGTAAGTGCCACCCTTTGGGATGACTTTCATAAGGCACCCTCCGACTTTTGAGGTCACCTCTTCTCCTCACACATTGTCCCGATGCAGAGCAACAACGTTCCATCAATATTAGCCTTGGACAGATCACAATCAGAGCACCACAGGCTGATGGAGTGATAGGCAGTATCAGTTCTTTGAGACATGCAATATGGAAAGAAAAGAGGAAAGAGAAAAGAGAAAAAAGAGAAGAGAAAAGAGGAGAGGAGAGGAGAGGAGAGGAGAGGAGAGGAGAGGAGAGAAAGAAAAAGAAAAAGAAAAAGAAAAAGAAAAAAAGAGAGAATTGTGACAAATGTCTCTAATTTTCCTGGCTTTTCCAAGACATAATGGATAGAGACTTTCTTTGAAGACTTTTATCCAGCCTTTAATGACTAATCCAGTTTTGAAAAATTAATGCTTTACTTTTTAAAAAAAACTTTTATCATGGAATAATGATCAACTTTCCAGAAAGTTGACTGATTGATTGACAGAAATTTCATTTGGTCTAATATAGGAGTAACGTGGAAATCATGCCAAACAAACTTGATTTCACTTGTTGATAAGGTGCTTTTCTTTTTCACTAAGGAAAATGCAGAAGAGGAAGAGATCAAGTTACTTTTAGGGTTTGGGATGATTTTTTTCCCCTTCTATGAAGGCTCTATTATTGTATTTTCACAAGGAAGTGAGTGAAATGCTGTCTGTACAGGGCAAAAAAAGATAATAACTAGGAGACCTAAACTGGGCTGAGCAGTTTTGTGTATACACTTTTTTATCTTGTCTGCTGGGAAAAGAGGAGATTGATGACAAGAAATCTTCCCCAGCCTCTGTCTCATTTAAGTTACAGAGGGGCCATTGGGTTGGATTCACAAGACAAGCCTTTCACACCTTTGAGGCCAATAGAACAGCCTGTGACTTCACACAAGTCACTGTGTTACACACCCTGATCCCTCTGCTTTGCAGGGCTAGTAGCCCTGAAGAGAAACTCAGGTACTCTGAACACAGATCCCTGGTGCCTGGAAGGCTCTTACTGACCAGCCTTCTTTATTTAGGGCTGTATTCTGTTTTCTCTTACTCACCCAAACAATGCAGTTTGTTCTCCCCACCAAAAGCAATGTCTCCTTTTCTACCAAACTCCAATAGATTTTCTTTTGTAAAAATCAAATTGGCCTTGCAAACAATATGCTTCTGTCTAAAGGTATCGTGATGAAGCTCAGCATCTATTTAAACAGAAAATAGTTTTCATATTGTGATTTTTAAACAGTGACCACCCATCTGAACATCCTTAGGTGTGCTTCAGTCATTACCTAGTCTTTGGAATGTGTTATAATTCACAACTTACAGACTGCTAAATATGACCACAAAGAGGTTGTGTGGCTTGCCCCAGATCAGTCTGAGCAAATCTGTAGCACATGAGTCTGAATATAAGTGTCTAAACTCTTAATGTCTCGCTTTAAATGAGAATTCTCTGTCCCAAAACTGTGACCTTAAATTCTGTGCCTGGATACGACAGTGTTAGGAGCCCAGAGTTAAGACAAACATAGCCTCTACATTGCTAATGAAAAGTAAAAGTTTTCTTTTAATCACTATTTATAATTTGATTTTGTGTTTTTTTCATATATGGCCAGTGCTGTTTTGTGTGGTGGTATACCTGTCTTTGTCCTTGCAGTGCTAATAGCAGGACTCAGTTCTACAGCAGAACATGTTCCTGCTGACATCTTAAATGAAAGTTCACTGCAGAGACACACATGCACAAAGACAAACCAGGCAAAGGAAATCTAACTTCTGTAAAATTAAAGCAGAGCATCAGAGTAAGAGGCAGGAGCAGAGTATTTTACCAAATGGGAAAGAATAAAGAAGAGAGACATTTCTTTCCAGATTATGGAAGAATTTGTAATAAGAAACATAGAGAGAGGCAGGAGAGGACATTATATAGCTGGAATTACACCTTCTGCTCTTCCTTGAATCATCAGTTAGCTGGGATAGCTGGGATATTTGATAAGAACTCCTATCCTACTTGCCCAGAAATACAGCAGTATATCTTTCTGCATGTTTTTTAACCTACTCCTTAGTCAGTCTCTGCCTAACTGTTTTTTAACTAAGTGGACAGAAATCTTCCTCAGAAAAGACAGGTAATTAGAGAGGTAGGTAGATCTTGTAGGCTTCAAGAAAACTTCAATGGAGAACTGTGATCAAGCTCCAAATTTGGACCTGTTGATAACCTTTTTTACATTATATCTTACAGTAATCCTCAGCCGGGTTACTGTGGTCAGGAAGAACATGGCCAGGACCTTGACTGGAAAGTGATTTTTATTCACTCTCATAGCTACACACAATTTACTAGCACAGTAAGTGACATTTCCTATACTCTTTTAATTCCAGCAAAGCAGAAATTAATCCTTCCCCTTCCATGATCCTGATGGTCTACAGCTGGGCTCTTTGTTCAGCTACCAGAAGGAAGGAGAACACAAGGCATTAAGGAATCTTTACCTCTGCTTAGCACTTGCAAATCTCCATCACAAGCATGGCCTTCCTAGTATGGTGTTTCATCCTGTCAGATGGGACATAAAGTCAAAGAACATCTTTTTAACTTCCACTTTCCTAAAATTACACTAACTTCAAGTATACTAGTTTCAAGTCTGGTAGTGCAAAAGGCCAAGGAGGATGGTCAGTAGAACAGGGGGTGCTTGTCCATTGCTCTGATTTGGGGAGATAATAACTTGTTTCCTCTCCAAGCCCATCCATTCTAATCACCCTAATATTCACAGTATCAGCTTACTGAGTGAACTGATCAAAAGAAATATCTGTCTTGTCAGGAAAAATAATGGTTACTTACTCTTACGCTGCATGCCAAAAATTAAAACACTTTTGGCATGTGCATTCATAACGTCCAGTGCTTCAACCCAGAAAAGGAGTGGGGCTTGAAGACCTAAAATGCTTCAGAGTTACCACTGTAAAGAAAGTATGCCTACTGAGGGTCAGGCAGTAAGGGTGAAGGGTAATTTTTCAAAGTCTATGATGGAAACATATGCAAGTTAACTTCCCAGCAACAGCAATGAGGTGGCAGCAGTTTGAATACAATGATGTGATGAAAAACAGTGGGTAAGTGTGCAGGTTCCTCTTAGCTGGGTTCTCTGAGTAGGTAAGTGTTATTTTAGAATAGGAGGTTGGCCGTTATAAAGAAGAAGAGCAGTGAAAGGACTTTTCTTCCCAGGGTGTAAGGAATGAAGAAAGCAAGGATTAAAGACCTTCCTTTCCCTGCAGGGACCTCCATCTGGCCTCATCTGGGCACAGCTGATAGAAGACTATTGACTTCACCAGGTCAGTCAGGCCAAATACAGAGGAGCTCACCAACAGTGGATCTATACAAAAGTATTTAACAGGGAGATGAACCTGCAGGACCCGAGTGACATTAGCAAACTTGATATAGTTTCTGTCTGGAAAAAGCAGAGATATCAGATGATCAGAACGACTCTTCTGGTCACCATCTCCAGCCTCAGAATACTCCATTTTCTAACAGTAATAGACTTCATGTTTTGGCTAGACCCGTCCATGACAGGCCAGCTTCATTCTGATATGCTGTATCAGCAGCACAACAACCTCAACTCTCCTCTGCTCTGAATCTCCAAACAGCTCAGATAACTACATGACCTTTTTTAAGATTTGTTCTGTACTAACATGAGTGTTTGAAGAACAATGCAGAATTTTTACACAGCTCCCTCTTGAGTTTATTTATTACTTGAATAACATTTATTTCACTTGTTGGACGAGAGCAAATTGCTGTGGCAGATTATTTGATCAGACAGCTTTGCCAACAAAGCCCATCCCAAGCTTCTTAACATACTTTTAGGTTTTAAGTACCATCATGAGATACATGTCTGCATTGCATTTAGACACCTTCAAGTAAAATGCATTAGGAAACCACTGTTCTGTCTACAAGTCATTAAAATTCAAACACTATGCCTACCCACCATGAATGGTCAAGGTTTTGCTGTACATTTTCAAAAAATAAAGACAAGAAATAACAAGAAAAATAATCCTTGCTTATATTACAAAGCATCACTTAGAACAGGCACGGCAACTCAGGACCATATAGACATGCCTGCTTTAGCTACACAATATATGAACATACAATGTCAAGAGAGAAGCCAGTCATGAAGAGACAAATGCATGCAAAGAAAAGAAGCTTCACCAGCTCAGTTCTAATTCTGTTATGCTGCTCTATGTATTCCAAAAGACAGCAATCTCTCTCATGTTTACAAGCCCCTGGATGTCTTTGAAAAGTTCTTGTTGAATGAGTTACAAGTCTTAAAATTTCTCAGAGATCCCAGCACAGAGGCAGTTGTGGGAAGCAGTAAAGTCTTCGCCTGACAGACCTGATCATGTGACACTGAATTTCAGCAAAAATACCTTTGTCCTTCATAGTCACATGTTGCTAGCTTCACTGTTCCTACAGCAGTGGTAGAAAGGATTACTTTTCAGTATCATTGTTAAGGCAAACTCAAATCTCAGTCCCACGTGGTCCGAGGGTGACTTTGGTGCAGAAGCCTCCTAGCAACAGGTCCCCTTGGTCTCAATATTGCTTACAAAAGAAAATCCAGTATTGGTCTTTTGCTAATCTCTCAAACAACTTTATTTTAGTGGTGATCAGTGACTACCAATGCCTCCCCTCTCTATTCCTCTGTTGAACATAGCAATCTTCCTTTAAACGTTTCCAGTCAGCTGAACTCAGTAGTACTCAACTCATCTTTTAGACCTCGTCCCTCAGCATTTGACACTATTTCATAACTACTACAGTCAGCAACACAGTAAAGGGTAGGGTTTTGTGACATAACTTCCAGAAGTTGTTGCTACCAAGTTTGTTCTGGGAGCCATACAGTCTGGGGACAGTGCTTCTCCTTGTTAAACCCTTTGCTTTTCCAGAGTTCCAAGGAGTTAGACAGAAACAAAACAGAAGACAGTGGGAAAGACTGCCACTGCTTCAGACACAGAGGTCCACTTAGCCACCAATGATGTAGCACCCAGCGGGCCCTGCCTTGCTGATGTAATAGAAGGATCCAACTGCCTTGAGATGCTACTTGTTTCTAGATGCTCATTTGTTTGTTTCTAGAGGCTCACTTCATGAGGTCAAGGGGGATGGTTAACACCAAAAAAAACCATAAGCCATTAGCCATTAACCATTCAGGCTGAATCAGCCCATTTGGCATTGTAACCATAGGTAGGGCAGCTGCATTCCCCCCAGAGAGAATAGTGCCTCTTCCAAGGGCACTGTGGGGATGAGGGTAATCAGCCTGCAACATGGCACAAGGCTGTGCTAGTACACATCCCACAGGATACCTGCCCAGTAAGGATGATCAGAACATGCCTTGCATATCCTACTGCCAGGCAGGTAGGTTCTGCTGGTGGAGGTAGTGCTAACACTTCTCTATAGACAAATCTAGATGACACTCAGCAGAGGAGCAACAAATACATCCAAGGGTTGCACTAGGACACAAACCAAGAACATTTACGTTTGACCATCCACTTGCAATTTAAGAAGCACTTTTTTCTAAATCTACTACACTTTGTACACACAAGGTATAAAAGCAACAATATAAGGTCTAAATATCTGTCAAGCTGTCAAATGCCCATTAATGAGATGCTCTAAGTCAGCTGAACTAAAAAGTGAGAGCTTACAATCCTAACTTATGTTCCCATACTTTTACCTATACACTGTGGAGCAAAGAACAAACACTCAGATATCTCAGTGATTAGCTCTCCCAACAGTAAAACACATCCCAAAAATATAGTGTCTTAAGAGTGGTGTAAGAGTTATTAAATGTTTGTGGGATGTCCATGAGCATGACGTGTCCAGTGCTCTGAAGCAAGGGTCAATGTTATCTGCAATACCCTTGGAGGGGTCCTGTTGAGATTTGTCAAAATAAGGTAAGGGGAAGCCTGAGAGAACCAGAGAACTGTGGCTTCACTGGCACTGCTATACTATTTCACCCAGCCAAAAGTCTTGACACAAATATCCCCTAAACCCCTCTCTCTAAAAGAAGAAATTGTTCCTCTAAAACTAGGATGAGAAGCTGGGTCATCAGAGGAGGGCAAAATTGGTTTAAAAGCCATTAAGAAGAAAGCAACCTAGGCATTCAGGAGCAATCACAGCTGCTTGGGCTGATCAGGAGAGACAGAGGGAATTATTTATTTATGGACTTCCTGCTGTCCCTGAGCGGATCTCTCCACTGGGGAAGCTTTAAGAGGAGTGGGGAGCAAAAAGCAGGTGCTGCTTCGAGTCCTCCAAAGATTGTCCTGGCCTGGGCCTCAGGAGAGTTAAACACAGTTCATGCTCCAAGGATCCTGGAGCCATCAACTTATCTTTCTCAGCACAGGAATGGCAAGCAAGAGCATCACACAGATCTCTGCTGGGATGAAGCACATGGAGAGCCCCAGGCACCCAGACTGCCAATGCAAGCTTAGCACAGCTTTCAGCAAGATCCCTTTAGAGCAATAGTGCTTGAATACACAGTCATTTCTCTCTTCTTGTGGTTCAGCTGCTTCCCTTTAAACACAGATCAAGTGTCTCTAGGGACCCAGCAAGCATTTAACAGACCTGCCTGATGGAAGGACCTCCAATGAGAAAACCAAGACCTGAAACTCCCAATAGACATCCTCAATTCAATCCACGTCTGAGAAAGCAACCCTGAAGTTACATGCAACCAGATTCTAACTGCACAGAAAGCACATCAGTCTAGTCTGTATCCAAAGCTCACCTAAACATTTTAAACTTAAGGGAAGGGAAAGACTAGCAGAGCAAACATGAAGAAATATGTGAATTGGAAAAGGTCAGCATGGAAATACAGAATTATTGATACAGTATCAAGAATTCCTTTTAAGATACAGTACTGTCTTTCTCAATGTAATTTTTTTCTGTTTCCCAAAACTGGAGGATGATGAGGAGTTATTCCCTAAAATCACAGTTAGTCTTCTATCAACTGCTCCCTAAAAGAACACCCTTCAGTATTCAGAGATGACCCTTCATAATGAACTAAAAAAAGCTGTAGAGATAGACAGATCTGCCCAGTCAGATGGATCTGGTAACCATCTTTCTTCTGGCTTTGGTCAGAGGGACAGAGAGGAGTTATAAGGGTGTGGAAACTACCAATCACTACCAGAATCTTTTACTAGTAGATTTTGCAGAACTAGTGTTACAAGAGGGTCACTGATGGGGACTGAACAGATTATGTGAGGTACAGCCTGCACAGTGTCAATTCATGTCTGCCTGCAATTCATTACTGATGAAATGCCAGAGATCGAGATGAAAAGGACAGGAGCAGATGGCAAACTACTGCTTTAGACACTCATTTAGACTTACCTCATTCAACTATCCCAGATTTTTTCTGCTCGGCCTTTGCTAGTATGTCCTGCATTACTCCACAGCAATAATTCTTCCTCAGCTCTGGTCTCAAATAAGTATACATTGTTTTGTGCCATCAAAGCTACTGCAAAGGCAGTTGTGGTAGCAAAATAACTCATTATGCATAAAGTGCTTTGGGAAACCTTTGAAAAGGGAAGACTAAAGAACAAGAGAGTATCATCTTCATCAAGATCAGTGATCCAATACAACCTCAACATCAAAAAGGCACAAAATCTAACCATGAGGGTGTTGCAGCAAGTCCTAACTGCCTCCTCCCCACACATAAAGGGATTTCTGCTGCTTGTAAATATGTAAAAACAGATTTGTTCTTACTGTTTATATTCCTCCAAACAAAGGGCAGTAAAAAAGGGATCTGTTTTCCTTTCAATAAAATGGGTCTTACTTGGCCTCTCAGAGGAGAATTCTTCTGCTGCCCATTCAGAGACAGGTTATGTTTTGAGAGTTGTCTAACCCTTGTTTCCTGCTCTGGGAAGCACATCATTAAGCACTGACAGCTACATAGTCCTGAGAGGGGAGTGCTCCAGAGATGGTTGCCTCCCCCAGGGAGCTAGAACCAGCAAGCCAGGACTCTCCAGGGAGCTGTTCTGCTTCAGCCATTGACTTCTGGCTTTACAGGGCCAAACCAAAATACACTGCTAGTTCATAAGTGCTGGGGTTATTCATTTGTGTGCTTTAACATACGTTGTTTGAGAAATTCAATTCAACCCTTAGATTACTAAATACAGCTTTAGGTTCTAAAATCCTTCAGAGTCTGTAGTATCCTTTGCTCCTTCAAACTCATATAACTTTTTTATTTCCCCTCCAACTTGCTAAAAGAAAAAAAAAATTGATTCTGTTCCTGGCAACTCGACCTTGATTTCAGAGCACAGCACACCAACTTCCCCTGCCACAACGGTCAGGTTACAAAACCAAAATAAGAACATTTGCCTCCCTACTGGCTGGGCACAGGCAGCCCCTGATGGTGTTAGTGATGCCCAGTGTTCACCCCTCCTTGCAGGCTTTCTTCTCGTGAGAATGTTACTACAGTATAATTCAACATACAATTTGAAATAAATTAACTTGAGATGGTGCAAGAGGCACTCATTACCATTGGAATTTAATCTGTTTAGACAACCAATGAGCAAAAATGAAGCATCCTCAAACTGGCAGGAGAGCATCCACAATTTGGAGTTTCAGTAGTTTAAATGGATTGTTCCAAAATCAATGCAATTTAAAGTGTACATCTTACTTGTGTAGAAAAGATCTTCTCTGAACTGAGGAAAGAACAACACTGGTGGAAAAAATGACTGCCTGTGTAAGGGTGCAGCAGCCATTAATGACTACAACAAAGCAACAGGAAGAAGCAGCTGAGGAGGTAGGGTCCCTTTCTTGCACACAGCCTGTTAGGAAATACTATTTTAAATTGACTGCCTACAAGCATCCAAGGAAAGGCATCCAGAAGTGACAGCTAGGTAAAAAAAGTTTCAGAGACATCCCAGTATATTCAGGATCCTCCCTTGCCTGGGAAATAGGAGGGGAAAAGAAAAAAAAATTATGTGGGTGCTCCTTGAGAATGTTTTCTGCCACTCACGCAGCACATGCCTTACACAGCGGTGCAGGGCTGCAGGCAGCAGGATGCAGATTGGGTCTGTAAAGTGAGCAGTGCACAGAGCAAAAATATACATCTTGCAGCACTCCTGCCATCCAGGGCAGCCCACAGAGCCCTGTTATGAAGAAAAACCCCTCAGAAGATGCAGTAGCCTTTGTGAGAGGCTGGGCCAGAGTGCCCTGGTGTCAAACAGCTCTGCGGAGCAGGATGTGACTGCGGCTGGCGAAACATGTTAGCTAATGAAGATTGAGGCAGGCAGGCAGAGACGATCCCTTCAGCCTGTTAATCCACTTAGGGAAGGAGAAGGGAAACCTGAGCTGAATTCCTCTGTTCCCTGCTAGGGACTGTACTGTCCTGGCTTTAGCACTCCAGGCAGAGCAAATCCAGCCAGAGATGGGCCAGGGAAAGCCCTGAGTACAAGATTGGAGCTTTTGGGAGACGGGAGCAAGATCTGAGGCAGGAGACCACAGTCCCTAGGCAGAGAGCCGAGGTAGGATTTTGTGTCCACTGGGAATTAATGAAGTAAATTGAGCTTCACTTACCCTCTCATTGGGAGAAAGCAAGAAGGGCGTGTAAGTGGGCTTTTACACTACAGCAGGGCAGGGAGGACAAACTCACCTTACACGCTTTTCACTGCACTAAAATGGTTCCTAAGAATCAGATTCCTGGGTTAGTAAGCCAGCGTGAGTATTTGCGCCCCAAATACCCTTCAGCAGTGACAGTATGCCAGCATTGCCTCCTGCCCACCTTAACCGGAGGATTGTAGGGACGATGGGCGCCAATCCCAGGAAATGTCAGATTATCCTTAACCACCAGAGGGTGCTCCCCATCTCAAAGACAGTGTCAATGTCACAGATGCACCCAGACAGCCAGAGGAGCCAATCGTGGAATCCGAGCAAGGGAAAAATTAGAAAATTAATAATAAACAATAATTAGCGATTCTCATCCTGTGCCTCACTTCTGTTTTGCCATCCTCCCTGGCCAGGCAAGCTAAGGCTCCCTGTCCCATTTGTCCTCTGCATCCTGCTCAGTCAGGTGATTTTCCTCACAACGAAGATTAAATCACTCCTGTTCATTCCTCCTGGATCGTGGATCTAGAGCAGAAAATAAACACTTTCTGCTTGGCAGGTTTGTAAGAGTGAGACTCCAACTTGCCTGCCCCTGAGCGAGGCTAGGATCATACCCTCTGGTCAGAGGCAGTTTTTGCAAACGAGGGCCTGACCTTCTGCCTGCACTGCCACAATGGTGTGAGGACCACTAGCCCTTATGTTCAGGTTCATTTACTCCACTCTGTCCTAAGCTAGTCTTCCAGGAAGCAGAGTGCCTGTTGTGCAGGGATGCTTCAGCATGGTGTTTTAAAGCATCAGTTTGGGGGCACTAACACTGCCTTACTATCATTAAGACACCTGTAGGCAAAGATTGTTTGGTAATGCAGCGACCCAAAGGATCCCTTCCTTCTCTCACTGAAGGGAAGCAAAGGTGTGTGACTGGAGTTGTACACTCATGAGCTGTGCACCTGGCAACACACCACCCTGTGCCTCAGCTTCCTGCTTGCATAAGTTAGAAGTTGCATCATACATGGAGAACAGAGCAGTTAGGATGAAATCATAATGGTTGTATTCCACCCTGAGATTCAGAAGAGAGCTTAAAGCATGCCAAGTAAGATCAGACACCTATGCAAAACAGACTAGCTCTGCTGACGTGTCTGGCATAACATCTGTTTGTCCTAGCCCCAGCTTACTTTGATAGTCCAGGTCTGTATATCCCATGGGGAAGCCAGCTCTCATTGATGGCTCTCACCCAGCACATGTGCTGCCTCTTGCTTTCTGACCCCTACAAGAACAGATTGTTATATTTTTTAAATTGTTCTTCCCTTCCCTTTTGCCACTAATGCCAGGCCCTGCCTAAGGGGATTTTTTGAGAGTTCCTGCACTTGGGTGCCCTGGAGTCACTTTTTTGTGTGTTGTCTTTAAACAACGCAGTCCATTTATCTGATGAAACTGTTAAAACTGAGCAGTTAAGTCACTCATTCAGTCTCTTACACAGGTTAAAATATGTTTGATAGGTTTGGCTTATTTCATTTCCTGAATGAACCGTTATCTGCAGCACACATGGGAACCAGTGCTTTCCAAGTCATCAACCAGGCAACAGTAATACTAGTCATCCTTGAGAGAAGCATCACATTCTACAGTCTAAATAGGCCAACAAAGTCATCTTCGAGTATTTGAGATAGTTAATAAGGGAGAAAAAGGGGGAAATCTAAGCAAAAAAGATTTTATAGCACATTTCTTAGACATCTTAAACATCTGCAATAGACAACTCTAATTCTTACAAACAAAATGTCAGGGATACATGACAAAGGTCTATTTCCTTTACTATTCATAATATTCTCTCTTCAAATTATAGCAAATATCAGACATGGCATGGAAAGGTTAACCCAGCATTAGGTTTGTACACTGATCACCCCAACACCATTAACCTTTTACTTCTCAACTTGATAGAGTTTAACACTTCTGCATTGTTATTACAGTCACAACATACTTCATAGACTTAAAGAATGGTTTGGGTTGGAAAGGACCTTGAAGATCACTTAATTCCACCCCCCTGCCATGGGCAAGGACACTTTCCATTAGACCAGGTTGCTTCAAGCCCCATCCAATGTGGCCATGAACACATCCAAGGATGAGGCAGCCACAACTTCTCCGAGCAACGTGTTCCAGGGCCTCACCACCCTCACAGTAAAGAATTTCTTCCTAAAATCTAATGTAAATCTACCCTCTTTCAGTTTGAAGCCATTCCCCCTTGTCCTATTGCTACATACCTTTGTAAAATGTCCCTCTTCTATTTGTTCCTAAGCAAGTACATAAGTGGTCATTAAAAAACTGGTTATTTAAAATTATGGACTTTGAATGTTATATTTTTGCATACTTTCATTAAGACCTTAAGCTTTGCCATTCTTCCTGCACACATTACAGCAAAGGCTTCTAAAGACATTTTCTAGCTCTGGTGACATTGTCCTCTTGCATATTGCTGCTGGGAGATTTATTGTTTTAATTACTGTTAGTAGGCGGTAAGTTCTCAAATATCCCAAATTCCTTCACTGTTAAGAACAAGAGCATCTAGGTGTCAGTTTTGCTCATAATGGCAAATTACAGGGTCAGATCTGCCTTTCTCACTCACACAAATCTGCACCTCAGTGGAGATTGCAACATGTGGAATACATAATATAGAAATGAGCAGGTTTTGACTACTTGCGTTTAGTTGATCTGCAACTACATGAAATACCAGCACTTAATCCAAATGGAAAGGCTGGGACAAGATGGTCTTAAGCTCATAGATCTGCAAAACCTGACAGGACTCATGAAACAAAGACAAAAGCTGTGTGTTAAACAGAGCAGACTACAAGTGAAGTCAGGAGTTAGGAAAAACCACAATTGTGTTCACTTGTGAAAAATACTCTTAACCCTCATGTACATATGCATTATTTTAGAGTCCATAATTACAGGATCATATTTTTTTCAGAGTACCCTATCTCGGACTGCACTCAGAAGGAATTTTTCCCAACTAATGAGATGTATCAGCTATGGAAACCAGCTGCTTGAGATGCTGGTTTCTGCTCTTTGTTCAGGGTGTGGCCCCAGGCCTTATTTACTGCACATTATTCAAGCCTGGCTCTAGAGATTTATTAATTTCCTTATGTGTTTTTCTATGGGCTTGTCATTACACTGTCCAAGAGCTTCACTACCCCAAGATCATTTATTTCCATATACCTCTATGAGAGTAGGGGGTATTTTTATTCCCATTTTATGGATGTATGACTGAAGACAGTGTTAAAACCTATTTGCTAATTTTGAGTGCCTACTCCAAGACACCAACAGCCTGACTGATCTGTGCTTGTATAGAACCTTGGGTTTTGTGGACTCTCATTTAGTTAATTTGCAGCTTTAAGCACTCAGTGTTTCTGTAAAGTAGGCCCTTTGGGACAAAAAGAACCCCTATAAAATAAGGAACACGCAATTAAACCACCACTGGCATAGCAGCTGTTTCAAAAACCCTGAAAACTATCATATAGAAATGGTCATGTACAGAAAAGTCAACTATCAGTTCAGAATTCCACCGCCTCAGCTGTAAAAGCTTCCCTTTCTCTCCTGCAGTCCCTTGTCTCACTCAGTACACATCTGACAAATGAGGCAGGGGTCCTACAGATGGTCTCTTTCACTGTGCAACTCTGATTTACCTCAGAACAGCTCCATCACATGCAGTGAATGAGGCAGGGGTCCTGTGAAGGAAACAGCACACAGTGATGTAGCTAAAACTCGTCCAAGACACACAGGCAGGCAGAAGTGCTTGAAGACAATAACTGGTCTTTCTCCATCATCCAGTTTTTGCATTACTACCATTTGAAATGCCATTTTTAGAGTTTGTTGTTACTTCTACAGCAAAGAAATGCTGTCAGGAAGCATCACAATGACACTTTTCTGGATTATCAGAATGGACGAATCCATCACGTGGGCCATTACAACCAAGGTAATAGAGTAAACAGGCTGCAAAGGTAGCTCATCCTCCTTGTGAAAACTGTCATGAGGAGCATGAAACACTGAGTGAATTTCAGACCCTGGCAACAGCTGAGAAATAATGATGCAGAGGCTCTTGCAACCATTCAATCCAAGTCATGTCTCCCTCCTCCCTAGCCCACCCCAGCCCACTTTTTTCTCTTCACTGTCTCTGCCTTCCCATGCTAACCCTTTCCTTTGCCCTCATCTCACCCTTCCAAACACTATTCCTCCACACTCCACAGCCTTAGCCTCTTGCTCATCAACAGCTTATAACTATTTGCTTCCCCTCCTCTCCTTTTTGCCCAGCCCACCTTGCCCTATCTTTCCATTCCTGTTTGGGGGCTCCATTTATTGACACTAGCTGATGTAGAGCTTAGCAAAGAGGAATCTTCTTGATTTGCTTTTAACTGGAAGGAAGTAATGATTAAGGATTTTTTCTTTAAAATATAAAAAATAATATATAAAAATTGCTGGTTTGGATAAAAATTTCCACAAACAGTGGAAAGTGGCAGTGGTATGAATAACTGAAATGAAAGCCCACTGGATGCACCAGTAAAAAAAAGATAGTGCTACTAGTCTGTCTGTTGTATGTGTCACTTGAAATGAAGATAGAAATTAAGGAAATTGGGTAAGCAAGAAAAAGTGCTGCTGCCATCTCTTTTGAAGACTTGTGGTTGGGTACATTGGCATTTGGACAGCAGGCCTTCAAAAGAATGTGGAGCACTTGTACTCCTTTGTAAACTATCCTGGTTTCTTAAAGATGCTCGTGTTTATTTGATATAGGCACCTGCACGCATCTCAAGCTTGCATCAGCTGGACATACATGTCTTAACTTCTCACAGTCACAAAAAAGAGGGCTAGGACCAGGTCAGGTGTGAGGTGTATCCTTCCATCCCAATGGATAATGCTATAGCAGCATTATTTTTTCAAAAGAGGCTGGAAAAATATCTGTCAAAAATTTTAGCTCCTCTCAGACAATCTGTTCTAATGCTTCTGTATCAGTACCAGTTTGTAACATCAAACTGAAATCTCCCACATTGCAATCAAAGCCCATTTACTTCCAGCTCTGTCAAAATCAGACATAGCAAATAGTTTTAATCACTTCCTCTTGGACAAAGCCTCTTACTATTTGAAGATATGTTTCCCAGATCTTGCCTAATACCTAGAGTTCCAAGGCAGAAATACTAACCTGTATAACAGAAACAAATTAGCACTTCAGTCTCTTTAACTTAATTCCTAGGCATCCAAGTTTATGGCTTGGAAGGCCAGTGAGTTTATATGATTATCCAGACCAGGCACATGGTTGCAACTAGCCTGCTTGTAGAAGACAAACCAAATTTCTCCTCACTTCCAGGGAAACTCACTGTAGCTTAAAAAAATAAAAGGGGGGGAAGGGATGAGGAAAGGGAGAGTGTTAGCTCTTACTGAGGCAAATCTCCCACCTGGATTCAATTTCTCACACACTTCCAAAATCTTGATCTGGAATTTTGGGAAACTTGAGAAGATATATTTGGATAAATCAAGTCTATCATGTGTTGCATTCTCTATGTAGAATAGCAGAATTTCTTAGCAGTATTTGATGGGGCTGAGAGCTGTTCCCATGGTCCTTACATCGAGTGCTGAGTACACTCCTTGAGTACAAACCAGACAGATTTAATATAAAATGGTTCCCTGGAAACTGGGAGTCCACATCCTTGGTGCTTGTACGTACGAGTGCAGACAACGGCCAGGACTGTGACCAGAAAAATGTCATAAACTTAAAAATGTGGGGTTTAATATTAATTAGATAACACAGATTTGCCTCCAGTGTAACAAACTGTGGGCTCCCAGGGAAGCCAGGAGCTATTCCATGAAGCTAGGAAACAGAGGACCCTTCTCTGCCATAGGTGTTGTGATGGGGGAAGGTGAGCTGACAGCTCAAAGGCACAAGCAATGGCTCTGTACTGTGTTTGCACAACTGCTTGGGTGCATATCCCTTGGTGATGTTATTCACAGGCCTTGGTCGACAGTAAATAAGACGGTGGAGCTTGATTCATGAGGGATGACAGGAAATCTATAATGTGTGGGCTCTATAATCTGCTCGCTACTGCGTAGCAAAATGAAAGAACAACAGTCCAATTACCAAGTCCTTGCTGATCCCAAGCACATCCTCCAGATCTTGCTCTGCTCAGAGCAGTGGGAGTTTACTGGCAACAATGGAAACTGAGCTCTGGCACATGCCATTTTCCATTTTGGGATGGCAACAGTATTTTGGAAGCATCAGACTGCCTTACAGTGAATAAAAATGCAGCCAAGACAGTGTGGCATCACCGCCAGAGAAAATTTCTTGAGAGCAATAGGCTGCTGAGTTTGGTTCACCAAAGGATCATTCTAGTGGACACCAATTGCTGCACTCCACTACAGACACTGTCTGTCCCAAGGGCTGGTTGAGCCAGGGAGCAGTGATCTACCCAGCCTCTTGTTCTGTGAGGGACTGTGAACATCATTCCCTTGACATAACACAAAACAATCAAAATGTAGCCCCACGAAACTAAAAGCAGGGCTATGATCCAGCAGGACACAGCAGCTGGGATACAAATGATGACCAAAAACACCTTAAGGGGAAGGAAACAGAAGATGGGAGGGGTATGTGTATTCTGGAGCCAAACAGAAGAGGATTGGCTGAAGATAGTATTCAAACCAGGTGCAGAACTGGCCCAAAAGACAGCAGGGATGAAGTCCATGACAGAAGCAGCCACAGAGCAGACTGCCCTCATACCAGCAGTGCTGAAGACACATGGAAAGATGGAAGGTTTCTTTCAGACAAAACAGCCATGGCTGTAGTGGAAGGGAGAAGGGCTGACAGTTCCAGACAGAAGGAGAAGAAAATAATTTTGATTCCTACTGTGCAGTGTCAGAAAATCCACAGCGAAGCCTGAGGCTGGGAAGGCACAGAACCACTCAGGTGAGGATCCTGGCAGCTTAGAAGAGCCAGTTCTCTCATTTTTGTCTAACCAAATGTATGTTTCATTCCTTGGATCTCTGGCCCTTACTCCCTTTCAGATCTATCATCTAGGAAAGGGGCAAGGGGAACCTTTACCACTCTGGCAAGAGGTAAACAGCGTGTCAGGGTGGGGAGAGTAGAACAATTTCCACTCAGTCCCTAGGCGTTCTTTGCTGAGTACACACTCTGGGGACGGCCGTCCTTTCCCCGCTTCCCCCTACAACAATCTCTGCTGCCACCTCCCCTCCCTTGTTATCTGTCAGTAAACAGTAATTAAAGAAGTGGCCTGCTTGATAAAGCTCCCGCCTGCCCTCACACGGTGCTGCCCTCTCGGACGTGTCTAATTAAAATCCTGATGAGAAGATGAAGAAATCCCAGCAGCTGGGAGTCTGCTGACTCTCTGCGCTCGGCCTCTTCATTACTGACGAGGAGGCAAAGAGATATAAAGGACCCCGGGAAATGCTCCGACAGACCAATCGATAGAGCCTTTTGTGGGACGTGATGGTCCGCTCAGCGCTGCTTTTTGAACGGTGTGGATAATGAGGATGCTGGAGCGTGGCTCGCTGCGTGGGGCTGATGGGGCCGGACTCTCCCGCTCGTCCCGCTACGCTGCCGCTCCAGGGGCACACTCTGTGCCCCACAGCTCGGCAGCCACTCCCACACACAGCGAACCCACACAGTCATAACAGCTGGGGCACTTGCCTGCCCCCCACCAATCCAGGAATGGTTGCCTGTAGTGCCAGAATCCTGTCAAACCTCCGAGCACTCCATCATTTCTATGCAAACACAGAGCGTGTGTCTGTGTGCATACAACTGCAAAATCCTGAGCACAAACCTTCCCTAAGCCAAACCAGCACCACACACAGAGCGCACACGGGTGTGTTTAAATGTGTGCTCATACATGGGAGCGCTGTGTTTCCACTGCTGTCCCAGGATTTCTGTGCTGGAGTGAAAGTGTTGGTTTCATGCACAAAATGAAACAGCAAAGGTTTACACGATGTGCACAGCAATATCGTCATTGTGAATCACTGCAGCTATATTTAGACACACTTCACTTCATGCAAATATATCCACTACATGGTTTTATTCCTGTGGGAGCTTTTTAATGTGAGATCAGCTTTACCTGGAAACAAGCCCATTTTCACTGTCCAATTCATGTTTATCTCAAACACCCAAGATTTCCTTGCTTTAGTTTCAAGATTAAAGAAATAGTAAAAAGATGGAAGCAGATCTATACTTTCTAAAGTTTGAAAGCATATGAGGCACTTGCCTCCATGTCCCTTCTGAGACAGCAACAAGCCCACAGGAGGTACAGCATCTTGGGAATGAAGATCGTGTGCAAGAGTGGAAGTACACACATGGTTGCAAAATACAAGTGCAGTGTACATTCATGAAGGACATGCAAATTCCACAAGTGAAATCAAAAAAGAAGTGGGCTCTTTTTTGCCTGAGTTCACATCTCTTGCTTCACAAACCACTAATGTTCATGCAATCAGCAACAGTCCAGAAATAGTTGGTTCTCTTTTCAAAGTCCCATCTAAGTCCTTGCATGTAGCTTATTCAATAGAGTTAGTCACTTTCTTTCCCACTGCCTCAACTGCAATTACTTTTACAGACCACATGTACTGAGGGAAAAAAAAAAAAGAAAAAGAAAAAAAAGCATTTCATAAATGTCTCATGAAGTAAAAAAATATTTCTTTCTGTTACAATTGCCATAATCTCTCCTCACTGTCCTCCTTGTCATGCCAACTTCAAGGAAAATGAACAAATCATTCCTGGACTGGTTTTACACTGAGTTAAACTTTCCAAAAAACCCAAACCATCTCAAAACAAATAGTCAGTAGCAAAATACAATCAGCAACAGCAGGAAGTAATTGTGCAAATACAGAAGCAGTGGACTCAATGTTAAAAGCTCAGGAATGTTACAAAGGGGTTTGGGGGTGTCCACTAGAAAAGATGAAGGAAGAGGGGCAGCAGATGAGAGGTCCCATGGCAATGGTGACAGAAGCCCTGCCGCTGGGAAGTTCACGGCTTCTCTTGGCCCTCAGCCTCCCTTGGCAAGAGATGCTGTTGTGCAGATCAAGGCAGCAGCACAGGATGCACAGAGCTCACCACACAATCCCTGCCTGTCCCACTACCTGTACTTGATGGAATGACACATTGCTGCAGCAGCTAATAAATAGAAGTAATTTGATTAGCTTTCCCTAACTAGCGATAAGATCCTGACAAACCCTTTTTAATGCGTTTCTGGAGCAGGATGAAATTGTTTCATTTGGTGAGCAGGGCCCCACGGGAGTTGCCTCCAAGCTCCTTTAGTGAGAGGTAAAAATATGCCAATCATTAATGAGGGGAGAATTACGGAGACTTTAATGCAATCAGAAAAGAGGAGCCCTGAGGCAGCTGGGGAATAAAACCTGCTCTTAAATCAGAGGCAGGCAGCCGGAGCATGGAAATAAAGGCATACACAAGCATGTACATGCACACACATACCTATGGCACACACACAGACCTTGCAGGGCTCCTGTAAATACACTGGGAGTTTTGCCGGGGCAACAAATACCTATCTCAGCAAATGCTATCCATCTTCTCTCCAAAAGATTTTAAAAATCACGCTAAACTATATCCATTTGGCAGCCCCTCCCTCTGCCAGGAGAGCACCATTGCCCAACAGGATTACAGGTTTAAACATGTAAAAAGCCAGAGCATTTTGTGAAGGAGTCATACTAGCTACTTGGATGTCAAGCAGCAGCAGCAGCAAGGCAGCTTTGCCAAGTGGAAAGGTGCCTCTCTCAGAGCCAGACTTGCTGCATGAGCACAACATGTATAAACTGCTCACTGTCCTGCACTCATGCCAGAGGCAACATCTACTTTATGGTGAAAGGCACCTCCTCCCATGCCCTCACCACTCCCTTCTCAACCACTTCAGTGAATTCCCTCCCTCGTGCACAAATCATGTATCATTTATTCCTTAGTAAAACAGAAGTCTTAAAGTTGCTGGCATTTTCTCTGGCACTGTGGCAGGCCTTAGTGGCCTGGCCAGTTCATATTTTGCAGGGGTGTGTGTGTTCTCTCAGAAACTCCTCCTATGAAAGAAAGCATTCCATCTTTCTGCAGCAATTCTCTAACTCTTGTTTGCATAACATAGATGGCTGTATCAGCACAGACCATCCCAGAGAATGCTAGCTCCCAGTTTAATGGCAGAAAAAGCAAGACAGGAGTTTTCCCGTATCTCTTTCAGATTCACCTTGTTTACTTGAAAATAATGAGAAAGAGTATTAGGATATCAAACACCAGCCACCATTTCTCTGCCACATTATACAAAACATGATGCTTCAAACACTGGGCATGCAGTACTTCAGCCCTTTTCTCTAGTTTGAATTAGCACTAACATACAGAGAAGCAACTGAATGGCTGCTGAAAACTCTAAGAAGAAAATCAGTTCAAATTTCTGGCTTTAAAATACACTTGAGGGGATGTGAGACAACTCTTTCTTCCTCCCATAACTCCTGCACTGCAGTGAGAGAGTGTGGCACCCTTTCCTTCTGCTGGGTGGAATGACTGTCCTGCTTGGTGTGCACTGAAACAATACACTTGTGTACTGAGAAAGCTCGGCTGCTGCTTCTTCTGCCACTGAGATGTATCAGACACCTCTGCCACATAAAGACTGTGCTCCTGCATCACATTCTCACATACACTAGACAACTGTGGAACTAAAACACTGGGGCAAGTGACTGCCAGCCATTTAGCCCTAAAGACAAGTTACCAAGTCACCAAGACAGAGTAAAATATTAAGAACAAGTAAAGAGGGAGCTGTCCTGAGACACAGAGCTTGAAGCTTAGCAGGTAAGTTAAGCAGCTGGCACAGTCCCAAACATGTAGCAAGCACAGAGCTGCATGTCCCACTGTTAAATGTTTATCCCCAGTAAGGAGGCCAGCACATCCCTCAGCAGCAACTCCTACTGGCTACTTGAACCCTAGGATGATGGGGTCCCAAAGTAGCATTGCAAAGCTCCCTGTAGCTGAAAGTTCGGAATGAAAAGCACATCAGAAGAAAAGAAAACTTCCAGGGTTCTCCCAAATTCTGTGTATCTAAAACTGAGAGATCAAAGCAACTGTTGGGTGTATCACTCAGCCAGACTGCATGGCCTCAAAAGTCAGAGAAATCACTTTCCAGAAACACAAACAAGTGAGAAGACGCTATCACAGAAACCATCAAGACTGCAAAAAATAGCTATCAGGAAATTCAGCATGGCTATAGCACAATGCTGTCTAGCATCTAAAAGTTATATTTCTGTCCCTTTTGAGTCAGGGCAAATTTTGGCCCAAAGTTCCAGTTGAATTCAGTGATTTCTTCCAGTCAAGAGCTTTAGGCTATTCAAGACAGTTACTATACCTCTTCCCTGGTTCCACTTCTAGTGGTGATCCAGGTTTTACCGTCACAGTCCAACCTAGTTTGTGGTGGCACTCAAGCAAGCAGAGCAGCCTTGTGTCTCCCCTGAGCAGTAGGCTGAGATGCTGTCACTCACTGTGGCTCCACACACAGGCCTGCCTTGCTGCAAGCAGCTCCTTCTCATTCTGGTTTGTTGTGATTAAAAATGCACATCACCCAGCGAGGCCTTGGAGTGGAACTCAGCTGGAAATTGGATCATTAATATTCCTTCTCATGCCCATTGCCACAATTTCTTACCTCTCCACAAGCAACTGCTAACAATGCAACAACTGAGAGTCTCAGACTAAAAGTGAACTCAAGACTAAAATGCCCATTGTTACTCCAATTCAAAAACTTTTGTCCATACCCTGGCATCCCATCAAACTTAGGGCAGTGAGCTGCATGTCAGCTGTCTCTCAACCCTTTGAACTGCCTTTCCCTAGTTTATCTACCAAAACCTCTCGAGATCCATATAATCTTAAACCATCAGAAACAGGACTCAAGATTATCCTCATTCCCAAGCAGATGGAAACACAAGGAAAGGAAACAATTAATTCAAAGAATCTAGCCACTCATGGTTTTAACTCTTGGCCACCACACTTTCCACACAGTTAAAGTACTCTAAATGGGTTGGAGAGATAAATGCAAAGTAAGAGTAGGACATACCACATGATGGAGAATCCCACAATTGTGCAAAGGATGATATTTTTTTTATCTAACAGAGTTGTCTGCACAAGCTCACATCAATCCTATGTGCTGTTATTGCTGCAAATTATTAACTGGGCAAACTAGCAGACGTGCAAACCCCCATCACTGCTAAAATCATCCTTTGACAAAAAGGATCCAGAAGCATAGAAATGGCACAGGACACAGAGCGGGTGATTGAAATCCCCCATAAGTCTCATTGTAGGCACTCACTGGCCTGTTTGGATGCACCTTCCTGTGCAGTGTTTACATCAGACAGCAAAAAGCACAACACAATCAGGACTATGGCAATGATCATGGAAAAATAAAAATGAATAGGCATATTTTCTCTTGGGACTTTAGCATCATCTCTCTGGACATTGGTACCAGGCAGAGGAAGTTTATTCTTGCTTGTCAATTTACTGAGCTGAAATTCCTTTGGCTGTGTGCAGTGCATTGTCCAAGAGGTTGAATATCTACTTGAGAAGAAGAGAAACCTGCTACTAGCAACTAGCATGAGGCAGCTGGGAAAAGATCACTGCTCACAAGAATCTGGATGACAACAACCATAAATTCTGCTCCAAATATTTATTAATTCTCCATCGCCTTACTCAACTACCTCAAAAACATCTCCTTCCAGTAAACATTTTGCATCTTAGGTGGATAAACTGTTTGGGACCCAAAGGATCTGTTACACATCACTGAAATGCCCCTCAGGCTGAGGACTTGCTTCATGTCCCTCTTCATAACACAAATACAATACAAATATCTCCAAAACTAAGTGTGCACTAATTATCACAAGGGCATGATTTAATATTAAGCTGCTCCTGCCACACACAAATTTACATGTTTGGTACTTGCATTTTGATGTCACTGTTTGTTTAGCTTTATGTCAAAAATAATAATTTTCAATGAAAAAACTCTGACAGTAAAACACATAGCTTCATTACCAGCCACTTCAGTGCAGAAACATGAATGGTGATTATCTCAGAGTGATGGGCTTCATGAATGTACACAGTACATTCATGTACAGTATCAGCTCAAAGGAATTCAGAAAAGGAGCTGTCCATCAGAAGGAATAAACAAAACCCTGCCACACCAATTTGAGATGAGCACAAAGAAAGAAAAGAAGAACCAGAGGGTCTGAAATTATATGATTGGTCTTACCTGCTTGAAGTATGCACACTTTTCAAAATCAAAAAACCTAATGAACTTACTGTGCCACACCACAGACATTTCCCTTCAGGGGAGAGGAAGCAGCCACCACCACTGCCTGTTCCCGTTGGCAGCTCAGTCACTCACTGGCACCTCAGCTCAGTGCTCTGTTCACAAGGGCAGAGCCTTGATGGCTCCTGAAAGCCAACAGAGCTCCAGCAAACACAAATCAGCAGCCCACAGAAAGACAGGCAAGTCATACATACATTAAATGTATTTTAAATAGATGCTAATATCTTATAATAATTATTGTTATAATAAATTCTTATAATAAATTATAAGAACAAAGCTCTGCTATAGGATTTGTCAGCTCTGGACTCCTTCGAAGCTATACAACCACATAAGGACCAGTGACTTCTCCTGTATCACTGAAAACCATGAACTGTGGGTACCTCAGTCATTCAGCCATCTATCAATGCTTGAGTGTCAGCTTTTCCTGCCTGAACTGAGAAGCAACCCCTGAGTTTTCCTAATCCTCCAAGCCCCAGCCTCCCCAGCATTCCTAGGGCCAACTTACACGCCTTTCTAGACATCCCTCTCTGTGACCATGACAAGGGCAGAGCAGAGGGTGCTCACGGCAGTCTTGCTCAGGGAGCACTGGCTACCATGCTGCAAATTAACTCAACCCTCAATTTATTTAAGGGGGGGCAGGCAGAAAAATCTTGAAAGGTTTCTTCTTTCCTGCCAATTTTTCCCATCTTCTACCTCAGTTCTGGCTGGATTCCCCCTTCCCCCTGTCCTCAGCTAGCACTGCCAGGCTCAGTCCTCCTCACCCTAGCCCCCCCTCCCCAAGGACAAGCAAAGTTATTACAATAATGAATTAGCCAGGCTGCTTACTGCTGCCAGTGGCGAAGGCAATTATCCCACTCCACGTCCCCAGCCACCGCTCAGCTCCCTCATAAAGAGAGGCTTTTGGGGCCGCTTTGTGCTTTGATTGGAAATGAAGAGATTGCTAATTAGGGAACCCCTGCTGGGATCGGGCTGGCAGGAACAATGGTGAAACGGACGGAGCACGCGTCCATTTAGAGAGGGGGGGAGAAGAGAGAAATGTGAGCCCCTCTGTAATGTAGTGCATCCTCTGCTCACACCATAAACAACAGGGCAGACAATTTTATAGAGATTTTCACCTTTTAAAGTATGCTAATTTGTTTATAGAAAGCAATAATTTGGTGAGTGTTTGCATAGGTCAAAGCCTGTAGTTTTTGTGTACAGTGTGCACTGACGCATGCGTGCATACATACGCTCCTGAAGAAAATGCCTCTGGAAATAACTGTGGGTATCTACACAGCTGACCGTGTCTTTCTTGTTATTCACTGGGCAGCAGGCATCAGTCCTGCATTAACAGGGAAAGATGCTTAAAAAAGCCTGTTGATGAGTATTAACGTAGAATTTTAATGCCTGAATTCACAGATCACCAAAGTTGAAAATGACTTACCAAATTAGTCAGTTCACCTGAGGCTTTCCCAGGAACCACTTCCGCTGCTTATCCAAGAGCTTTAAATGACAAGTGGACCTCCAGGAGGAGAAAATTTCACCATTAACATGATGTTTTCTTATACTTATCCTGGAATTTCTTTTTAATTCAATTGCTCTAAATGTCCATGGAGGGTCACAGGAGCTAAATTCACTTTTCTCATCTGACAAGCTGTACACCAAAAACTTAGAAAATACCTCCCTCACAGTGCACAAGCACACCTCGACGACTTCACAAAACTGCACCAACAGCCCCTATAAACATAGTATGTGGTGGTGTTGGGGTCTAGTGACTTTTAACTCTTGTCAAAGAAAAAAATACTTCCCCCAAGATTTTACCATGCAAATCTCACCATTTATAAAATACAGTCTGTCAACAAAAGCAAACGTCTCATCTTTTTGTGCAAAGCTCATAGAAAGCAGTTGGAACTTATTCTGCATTACTTGGTTAGCTAAGTAATTGCATCAGTGGAGCACACAAATACCATATTAAAACTGAAAATCCAGTTTTCAACCATATATTTGACTTGCCATGCAAAAAACTTGCATACTGTTGATTAGTGCAATATATACAGTACACACTAAGTGATCTATGTAAGCTAAAGAAAATTTCAAATTTGAAGACTGAATTTACATTTCAGAATTCCCTTGCAGATACTGAAGCATTTGAATATACAAGTGTTATACTGCCTGAAAATATTTTCAGTAAAGCACAAGTCTTAACAGAAAATGATCACTAAAGGCAGAAACACAGCTGAACTGAAAATGACTTTCAAATTCACAGACTATTTGTCCCCGCTGTTTGCTCACCTCTAGCGTTTATATCCTTCAAACAGTTGTAGGTAGTTTTCACGTTCCCTTCTTAGTCATCACTTAGCCAAGCTTCACATATTTAGTTCTTTTGATCTCCCCTCATAAAAACAATCCCTCAAGCTCTGTTATTATTTTTGTTGTTCTTCTCCTACTACCTTCCAAGTTTCCTCTGCATTTTTTGCTGCCAGTGCCCAGAGCTGAACATCTCACCTGAACACGCCCTCGCTGCTCTGCGGTGTCCTGCCTGCACACGACACAATCCAGGCCCATACAAAGGCCAGCGTTTGCAGCCTGCCCACTTCTGCTCCCTTGGCCTGTCATGCTACACTGCCAATACAGGTGGGACTTGTCTGTCACTACCATTCCCCAGGACTCTCTCATTTAGTTTTCACCTGTGTTTCACTTACCTGGTGGGAGTATTTCCCCTCGTGTAGGTATACGGTCAGAAAGGAAGACCCTGTGCTAAAACCGTGCTTAGGGTTGTTTTAGGTTGCTGACAACCCTGTAGTTACCTACTGAATGCATAAAACCTGACTACTTAAAAGCAAGGAAACATCTTACGTAGTGACACCAGAAGCCAAATTGTAATGTGGTGTACAGTGGCAGAGCTCATTTGTTTTCCCTGCAGCTGTACCAGTTTACACCAGCTGAGAAGCTGTTTCCATGTCTTGGATTGCCCATATCACAAAGAATCACAGTCATAGAAAGTACAAAGAAGGGTATATTTCACTGCAGCAGCTGTTACTCTGATGTATGAAGCCTCTTTACCTTGATTTCACTATCCAAGCCTTTACATTGTAGGGATACAGCTATACTGAATGTACAAGCAATTCAATATACCTACCAACTGGTTCAGGAATTCTTTGGTAAAGCACTTACCATTGCACTCCTGATAATCAAATTCTTATCTAACAGAAGAGGAATAAAACTTATGGTAAAACTATGGATGGACAGGCCACCTGTATTTGAGACTGATGAATGGGCCTCATTACTACATCCATTCACAGGGGCTGATTTTGACTAGCCTAAATATCCTAGCAAAGGGGGATGAAAGAAAGTGGCCTTCTCATGACATTATAGCAGGCAGGGCAGGGGGACATGTTAGAAGAAATAACCAGATGTTCTAAAATCCTGAAAGACAGAAGAAAGCCCATTCTCTCTTAGACTGGTTCTGTTGGGCCCTTAGTAACATGCCACTGGTTCTGTCCTCATGTAAAACTCACTTTCTTCCAGAGCCCAACTTCCTTGAAGTAACTGTTCTTAATATTCATTCCTGTGTAAAGCTGGGAAAGTATGAACATTAAAGCACTCAAACCAAGATTTCTTCCCCAAATTCTTCCTGAAGCGACACAACCACATTCTGTCACAAAGAGTATGGGCAAACCCCAAAGGTTTTTATAGTATATTGAATTTCTTTCTCTAGTGGATTTAATTGTAAGATTTTGTATTTTAAATTAACAATGAATCACATATCTTCCTGCCCTCTGCAGAAGTGTAAGTTCTCCTTTAATTTGACACAAATATGTGTTACATTCACAGAGCATACATTGTTCCTTCTTATTTGTTTCCTTTAGGAGTTTAACTTTTACAAATTCAGTTATAGAAAAATGAAGTCCCTCTGCATGAGCTCTTTAATGCAGCTCTGTTACAGAAAGCAAAGATCCTACTGTTCTTCTCAACTGAGCTACTTTTGTCCTGCCTCCTCCCTTATGTTTGTACAGCTCAGATTGAGGAGCTGGTCTGGGTTAAAAATTCCAAAAGGTTCGATTAATTCAAACTGACCACAAGCAGGATTACTGGAAGTCCAGCTGGACACAAATACCTGTACATGGCGTATGACATGCAGCAGTTGTGAAAGCTGTGAAACCATTGAAACCATTAGCAATGTCAAAGGGTTTCTTAAAAGCATTCATATATGGGGTATTTTTCTTTGAAAATGTCTCCATTTGTGTAGATAAATGATGACATGGTTGAGACAGAATGAGATTGAAAGACATAAGTTACTGAACTGAAAAGCATGGTGCTGTCAAACTAATACCTGCTTGAAACAAAACCTATCCAATGACAGATCTGAGAAGCATAATAAATTTAATTCCAAGAATAGGCTAAGGGTTGACCTGATCTAATTGTAAGTGGGGGAAAATTTAATCATGGAAAGTTCTTTAATCTAGCTTTAAAAGAATATAAGACAAGATTATTCTTGGTATCCGAAACTAGACAAATTTCACTTTCACTGTAAAGACATTTTTAAACAGCCAGAACCAGCCATTGGGACCACTTGTCATGAGGTATGCTGGTTATTCCACCACAATGTCTCTAAATCAAGGTTGTATGTCTCTCTAGGAGATGTTGATATTGAGAAACTGCTCAGACGACTGCAGGAGTGAATTTTAGATCTTAATGCAGTTAGGCCTAAAACATGAGTAGTGTGGGTCTGCCTCAAAATCTGTTGAGAACCCTCGTGGTTCTTTTAAGAGTTGTAAAAAACAAGTGTTCAAAGGCATCATCTGCTCTGCTGAAGCTGGTCACTAAGTGTTTGAGCTGCTTGTCCAATATTGTTTGTTCCCAATAAGCTTCAGTTGAGACAAGTCATACCCAGCTTTCATAAGGAAATTTCTTACACATTATAGTAATCCTGCTATGAAAAATTGCACATTTTTGCTAGAGGACATATGCTTTCTCTACCAGAAAGTATAAGGCATATACCAGAAATGTGTAAAGGCTAATGGCTAATGCTATGCAGTGCACAAATCCTAAACACAAAAGTCATCAGTTAAACTTGTCCGTGTCTTGAATTCAATGATCTTTGGGTTGGTTAAAGGTGGAGTAAATGAGATTTAATTTTTTAAAATCTCCTTTACTGTTTTGAATTTTAGTTCAAGCTTCATAGAGCAAGTTGCCAGTGTGAACAAATACTATAAATTCATCACATCGTGGTTACAAAAGGGTGAAGAGAGCTGCTTGTCTATCAGTCAAGCCCAATATGCTTGCCTTGCAATCAAGGTTTGCCTATACTACTACAGCACTCATTTTCAGTGTGGGCACACTGAAGTCAAGCTGAGAACTCTGCTGTAACACATATCCATGAATAGAGAGGAAAAACTGTTCTTCTGGTTTCTCACATATTCTGTTTGACTAAACATGGCTCTAGTTTTATCTGATAAAACAAATCCAACATTTCATTCAGACTTTCATAGTATTGGGGAAAACATTGTTCTATTCCTCTCCATTACATGTCCATTTAGTACTTTATTACCCATTGAAGACTTCTCAAAGGCACACACTGTTGTTCTCCAACTCCCTCTGATTTGCATCATTGCAGGCTGTGTTCAAAAACTGATCACCTGTTCCCTCTGCAACATCTCTCAAACTACAACCTATTGCCCCTTGGCTCTCAGAAAGAAAAAGCTATATTGCCTTTTCTCTAAAGTGATCACATCAGCCTTATTATCCTTCAGGATTCTGTCTTTCCATAAGGACGACCCAGGACAAATTATGTTCAACTCATCAAGAAAAGCAAAGAACTTAGAAAAAGATATTTTACACTAACTGAAATTTTTTTGAGTTTTCTTTACTCTGAAATGAAAGTAATAAATACTCTGGCTGAATTCAGTGAAATGTCTTTTGAAATCACTTTCTGAAACAACTCGTAGGAGCAAAAGTCCTTGATGATATTGCTAATTTTTAGAAAGCCCATATTTACCATATTTAATCATTTGAAAAGCTACACAAGCACAGCTTGGGGATGGAGAAGACAGCAACCATCAAAGAAATTTGAGGTCTTAGTTTCAAGTACCTGGCTGAAGAAGCAACTCCTGAATCCTGGCAGATGCAGACTTCCCTTATAGACCTCCAGCGCTGCACCCACAAAGGCTGCAGCAAGGCTGGCCCAGACCAGGTGCAGGACTTGCCAGGTGGCAGCCCTTGAAAAGGTTGTTCAGGCTTGAGAGAGAATGTCCTCCTACACACAAAGAACTGCTACCTTTGACTGGCCTTGAAGACAGCTTTAAAACAGAGAAAGGAGTCACTAAACTCAAAGAGTAAAACATTCTTAATAGAACCACAATAAAGATTATACAGCAGTTCAAGAGACTGATGAAATATTTTAGCGGGGGGCAAAAAACAACTCCATAGAGTCTACTGGAGCTAAAGAGCATTTAGACACAGGACTTAAATCAAAAAAGCATTGAAGAGTGTAAAGAGCAAGGAAGGCACTGGGCAACATGACAGAGAAATAGGGAGAAGAAAAAAATTAGGAAATCATTTCAACTGTAGAACTATGAAAATTTCTCTTGTAGTGGAAGAAATTTACCTGCACAACTGTCATCCCAGAAGTGAACAGGTGCTATGCAAGCAAAGCAAATCAAAGAGAACAACAAGAATGGAATAACCCAGGAAGCTTTCCCACTTCTGAATGTTGTGATCTCACGAAGTGGAATATTGGGTTAACTTAAGAGATTTGTAGCTACTATCACAAAACACACACAGAAAATGAAGGAACAGCACCTCTCCACCAGATCAGTGGTATGTTACTGTTAAGAAACTGTTTTCCATGCTCAGAAGATGTTACGGGCTTCCCCTTTAAGGGACATTTAAGTATGGGACTATTTTTTCTTCCCTAATGGTAGGAGAAGGCAGTGAAGGAGGTCAGAGTCCTGTAGATCTCTGTGCACTCCCTATGGTCTAGTTTAGGAGACTTAAAAGGATTCAGATTAACTG
This sequence comes from Thryothorus ludovicianus, assembly GCA_013397245.1. Taxonomy (NCBI): domain Eukaryota; kingdom Metazoa; phylum Chordata; class Aves; order Passeriformes; family Certhiidae; genus Thryothorus; species Thryothorus ludovicianus. The sequence continues at coordinate 821,366 of VZTB01017563.1, read as the reverse complement.
GGGTGGCTTTGTTGATTACACACAGAGAGGAAAATGACCCCATGTGGTAAGTGTTTCCAGGACAGCTGCTCCGTTGGTGAAACACTGCTGCATTCCAGAAATAAATTCCTACAGTCAAATTAGCAGCTCAAGTCCTCTCCACAGAAATGTGCCTTTACTAAAGTTGCAGCATTTCCCAGATGAATGGGAAACCAGCAGCATAAATTCCTGCTTAGCTCCACTTTTAAATAGAAAATGATACAAAAAGATGTTTGTACAATATCAAATCATTCTTCATAGTCACATAATTGCCCCACATTATTGATGGGCTCAAAAAAAAAAAAAAAAAAGGGAAATTTGGAATATTTCTGGCTGGGTTGGAGAGCTCAACCTAGCATAGTTCCCCAATACTTCTGGCCTGTCACAATTTTTCCAGGTCTGAGGGCTTTAGTGTAAAAGATTTTGGGTTGATTCCAAATCAGTACCTACCAGTGCAAAGTACTGAAATATGCAAAAGATTACAATCTACATGTGAAGCAGGATAGGAAGTACTGCTGTCCCTTCCCTGGCCTCTTCTAGCTCCCAAAAAGAAATGCACAGCTGTCCTCTCCTCACAGAATTGAATTCTGGCCCATGAAAGTAAATGTGCCCAGAAGCCCTAAGGCATTTCACATTATACTGAAGATGTACAGCAGCAAAACTACATGAAACTACAGAAGCTTCCAAGTTTACACAGGTTTACAACTACAAATTTACAGATGGCAGCACTGGCAAAGGCTGGGGGGAAAGAAAAAGAAAAAAAAACAAAACACCAAGCCACATTTTCAGCAGATGAGAGGGCACATCTTCAGTACCCTGGGCTTACAGGATAGGTGTTGTACAAGAAGCATACTCCTCCATATAACCACTGAGTGCAAGATGTTTGTGGTCCTTCCTCTTTCTCACACTGTACTCTCATCTTAAAAGCAAAATTTCTTCTTCTTGTCCAATTTCCTCCTCTGTCAAGTAAAACCTGGGAAGATGTTCCCATATGCTGCCCTGCAGAAAGAAGGCATAGAGGGCACATCACTCCCTCTCACTCACAGATGGGAAAGTTGAAGCCAGAAGCCATTGACAAAGTTACAAGGAACAAGTACCAGCAAGACAAAGGCCCTGCTGGCTGTCCTAATGTCATGACCCTTTTCTTCAAGAAACCTTCTCCAACTGATGATACAGCAATGCAAAGCTCATCTGCCTCAACACGTCACCAAACCAAAACCCATCAGGTGACTAAACCTTCTGCAGAGCTCAGTGTTACAGAGCAAAGGATGTGATATGTTGAAACAAACTCCCAGCTGCTGCATAATGTAACATAAATACCTAAAAGGGTCCCCTAACCCACAGACTCTTTCCCTTTTGGAAAATGTTACCTCAAGAACCATGTAGTCAGCGGGGAGGAACACAGCACCACACAGAAAGGATAAATTCAGGAAGAATCATTTCTGCTCATCTCAGTCTTGCAATCTTCTCTTCACTGCTACTTTCAAATTGACATAGCTTTTCTATCCTAGGGACTTTAGCAGATTTAGCAGGAGAAAAACACCCAGGGTAAACAAGATTGGATATCCCAAAATATAGATTCTACATGTCTGTAATAGAGTATCATAGAAACAACTAACTGCAAAAAGTGACAACACTCAATCCAGTTGCAACTTATTAGCACAGCTACGCCAGGTCAAGTTGAGATGCCACTTAGTCCCAAATTCTGCCTCTGATATCAAACACTAACATGTGCTCAGGGAAAGGCTACAAGGAAGGAGTTTTTCCCCTGTTCTTAACCTTTTTGGACTTTTGCAGACCTCATAATCAGTATGTTGGCAGCCTGTGGCTTAGACAGCTCCCTCTAGACCATAACATGTTCTTGCCACTGATGAGTCCACGTGTCCAATAAATGCCTTTATGGGGATATTCTTTTGAATCCATCCATAACTTTGTCACTGAATGACCCATGGAAAAACCCAAGACTAATTTTATGTGATACACTATTTCATTTATTTTATTTAAAGCACTTCTTTTTAAAGAGAAAGATGACTACCTCATTGAAGAAAGCAAAGAAAATATGTATGTGAAGACACTGAGAACATGTAGCAGAACTATTTTCTTAGCTAAGAAAGTGGAGGTGCTAATTTTGCAAAGCAAAGAATTAGACAAGTGCTTCACAGGAAAATATAGGTCTGTGCTCTTTTTGGCATCTTTTTGTTAAGTCCATATCAAGCAAAGCCACCTGTACTCCCAAGAAGCCACACTTCCAGCAATACATTACCACAAATTCCTATCTCAGTTGCCCTCATCTTTCCTCTAGCCACAGACTTCACGACTGACTGTCATCCTAGTAGTCTCTTGTTTTGAATCAAATTGGAAGCTCTTTGAGACAGAAGCTGTCTCATGGCTAAATGCAGCAGCCTCAGCTGAAGGGAATGTGTCATGATACAAACACCAAGAGCAAAACAGAAGCAATATCCAAAGCTGCTTGTAGAACTCATCACTATAGTCTGAGAGCTAGTTAAGAAGTAGAACAGTCACAGCATGAGATTTATTAAGTGGTAGATAATAATTTTACATTACATAATATATGATGTTGCATACTATATTAAATTCATTATTGTGAGCCTCAAATGTTCAGCTACTGATCAAGTCCCAAAAGAAACATAATTATATATTCTATTATGCATTGGTGGTTATTAATATCATCTCTTTTGCTTTCTTTTTTTTTTTAATATAGCTGGCATTGCTTTTTAGTTGTTCCCTGAAACCTTGTGGTATAGACACTTTTCTCCTATTAAAAACAAAACCTGCAATTTTTCTCATCATCTTGTTTCACATGGTCAAGATGTAAAGTCAAACATCAAGTGCTGCAATAAAGTTGTTGACAACATCAAAGAGGATGAAGTATAGAAATGATATGTAGGGTAATTAAATGGCTCTGTATTTTATTTGCATATCTCTACATATAAGCTGGCCTAGCTCAAGAAAGAAGAATTTCACTACAGCCTTTTGGCTCTCCTAGCTCTGTGCAAGATTTTGCAACATGCTCCAAATGGTCCCAAGATTTCTTGTTCTTCTGACCTTGCTATGGGAAGCTGCAGAGACCTACCTGAGATTCCTCAAAACACAGCAAAACATCCAAAAAGAGAAATGGTGCAAAGCATGTTGAAGTTCAAATCAGGGACAAAAGGAGATAGGGAGCATCATGAGCAATCTGCTCATTTATTTTTACAGGTGAGAGTCCAAAACTTGCAGTTATCAGCAGTGGTGCAGCTAATGGTGTGAGCCAAGCTCAGTTCATGTCTGTTTGCATCTGATGCCTCAGGGGCAGCAGTGTAAGGGCTTCCCCAGCCCTCTGGGCTACAAGGCCAAATGAGAGCCCAGACACAGTCAGGGCCTCCACTTCCCACAGGCCTGTGGTTGTAGAAGCACCCAACAGATGCTCAAAGCTGACATTCTGCAGTGCTGTGCTCCTTGAACAAGTTTCATGCACCCACAGGGGGTGTGGCTGAGTGACAAAGCCCTGCTCCTCCAGCAGCCCCTGCAGCAGGTGGGTGTTTCTGCCACCCTGAGGCCAGAAAGAAACACCTGACTTCTCAGGGCAGGTTTGGTGCTTCACTGGAAAGAAAGTGGGATGTTTCATCATCCACTTCCCATCAGCCCACACAAGTGGGCTGGCTCCTGAGTATGAGTTAGTGTTGGGATCGCAGAATAAAAAGCACTTGGACCACCCTGGTTCAACTTACAAGCAAGACCAAGTCTTGTGACTTGAGTGGTGACTGCCAATTGGCCAGAAAGGTGAAGGAAAGGAAAGGGATGGGAGAGGTGGATATCCTGTGACATGACAGCCTGAGACTTTGTGGAATCAAAGAGCAGTTTGGGTTGGAAGGGACCTTAAAGACCATACAACCAATGCTTCAGACCAAGACACTGCCAGCAAAGACTCAGTACTGGCAATTCTCAAGCTGCTATTTGCAGCCAATCTCCATTAAGCACTATAAAATACAAACACGTTCGGAGCTACCTCTGCTCAGTCACCTCTCCCTGGGAGCAGACAAACAAGTGGCAAACTCAACATGTCTGGCATGGTTTTTTTCTGGAATGAGTTAGTAAGAGTGCAGCTCTTCCTTTGCACTATCCTAGGTAAACAGAGGTTGTTGCTGGTACAAAGTGCCTCAAAGTGGCAGGAACAGCATTATCACTTCAGTGCTGTTTCCTGAAGGATCAATAAGCCAAGACAATCAATTCTTCTGGCTAGCCCTTATTCCCCAGGAGAAGCTGTGGCTCTTATCCCCCATCATTTAACTCTTCACAAACATAGCAGCAGCCCTATTAATTCTGTCCTCCTAGAACTGCTGTATCCAGGTCAACATGGTATTACCAAGAGGTATGGCCCATCACTTCAGCACAGTAGTAAGATATCTGTATATACTTGCAGAACATGGAGGCATCCTCACATCTGATTTCTTTGTACAGGACAGAGGGCCCAAAGAAATTGTAGCTCTCTATCCCCAACTACTACTCTGTAGAGGGAGTATAAGGCAGTCCCAGGGCACCAGCTGACACAGAAAGGCCTGCATAAGCAGTAGATGGCATGAACAGTCATTACAGAGAGTCACAAGAGCAGAGCCTATTTAGAGACACACAAAAGGGAGGTTCAATCCTATATTGCAAAAAGAGAGTGAGACAGATGGGAAGAAAGCTCAAGAAGAATGGAAGAATCATGTGATTATCTGCAATGTGAAAAAGAGAATAGAGATTATGGGGGGCTAAACAGGACCATTCTCAGAGCCTGCAGTAACACAAAGTGTTTTGCTGGGAACATGCAATTCTCCATAGACAATCCAGAATGGGGAAGCAGGAACCCAGTTAAGAAATGGGCAAAACTCAAAATAGCTTGTCAGTGAAGAGGCCCACCTTGAACTGACCAGGGAGACTGTTGGAGTGAGAATTGAAGAACAGCTGTGATACAAACGGCTTGGTCTAAAGAGTGGCGTGGACATGCTTAAAGCTGTCCACAGCATTTTCCACCTAAAAAGCAGCAGGACTTGAGCTAGACTCCTCAAATGTCTTTCGGAGCATTAGAGAGGATGCTGATGCAACTAATCCCTTCCTAGCCAATGCTGCACTCAGAAAATCCTTGTCTCCCTCTTCCATGCAAAGATAGCATTCACCAATATTTATAACTTCAGCGTTGCCACACTCTCAGTGCTACAGACTGTAGATCAAAAAAAGAATGACAGAGAAAATCCTATTCACATGAGCTCTTCACCAATCTATTTGAGCTCACAACACCAACAAGGAAAGGCTGGAACCTCCTGTACCAGGCCATGGGGACATGGTGCAACAGGAAAGAACTTGTTATTTAAAGGGAAGAAGTAGAAAAATCTGCCAGTGACAATAACTGCAATTTTAGGAAGTCTAGGAAGCCTGCGGGGAAAAGGTCTAAGGATGAATAAGAAAGCAAACAAAAAGAAAGGCAAGCCTGGTGGCAGACGTTTCTCCTCACCCAGAAAGATACCCTCTAGGCCCTGTGAGCTTTAGGGGGATGTCAATTAAATGCCTGTTTTAGTAGCCAGCTACCAGTCATTTGTTCAGGCCTACTACAAAGAGGTGATCACAGAAGACTGGGGGAAGAACTTCTGGAGTATATTCTTGCTGATCCAGCAAACCAAATTATGAAGAAAAAGAGAATCCATTCTGAGAGCAGCGTGAAACTCTTGTGAGCAGGATCATTCGCATCTCACATGGTTGAGGGAAAGGAAAGGGCAGCAACTCCTTAATGAATAAAAATAGCCACTTATGCTTCCTTCTCATATATGCTGGGCATATGCTCTCCAGTACCAAACAGCAAGATTTAGTTGCAAGATTCATCCCTCCAAGGAAAGTAATTTCCCCTAAAACTGGGAATTTCACTTTTTTTAGAGATTTTTCATAGTGCTGAGATTTAAAAACTGTCATTACTTTGAAGATATCATGTCAACTAAACTATGTGCTTTAAAGTTTTAGAGCTGCAGTATTTCCTTCCTTGAAATTCCTATACTACTGTATTTTTTAAAGTACTTGCAGCATGCAAGAACACAGTAGCTTTCTCAGGAAAGTTGAAGAACACTTTTCAGTTTCCCAGTTCTTCATAAACTGTATATATTCCAGGCAAAACTTCACTGAAATGCAGCCACCTTCAGAGTAAACAGAAGCAAGTCATTCATAAGATTCAGCATAGCGCTGGAAAGGACAAAAAGAGGAGAAGGAAGTGTATTTTGCCTGAAAGGTCAGCAGGGAAAACTAAGTATAAACTGCTAATCTAAGTATAAACTGGTCACAGCAAAATAGTGCAGGAGAGGAAAAGGTTGAGGCAAACTGTGATGGGAAAGAAAAGGCAGGAAAAAATATTCCACAGTTTTCAGCTCAGCTACAAGAAGCTTCTGTTTCAAAGTGATCTGGTGTAGATTTCAGTGATTAGAGGGAAGGAACACAATTAATGTGTATTTCAAATGCATTTAATAAAGTACACTCTAGCTGATGGTGCTCTCCTCAGCAGGTCCAGGCACAGAGCACAAAGAGAAAGGGGCCTCAGGCATTCACATCAGGTCGCAGTTTTAAATAATTTTAAAACTAGGGCAAGATGCCAAATCTTACCTCAAGGTGCCACATCCAGATAGACATGTCAGCAAAAATGCCAAGTTTGGTGGATACAGGATGACCATTCATATACATGGCTCCAAATGAAACAGTGACTTACTTTTTAGCCAGAATTTACCACTTTTGAGTACTATCTGGAGCCTCATCTCAACAGGAATCACTAAGACTGAATTCAGACCTAGTTACGTATAGGACAATGCCACTGAATGTTACATGAGAAGTCAGTCTTCTATTTGCTTGTTATGCCAATATCAGAAAAACTTATTGGTGGCTAGTACAAAATGTATCAAAAAAACTGCAACCAAACAAACCAAAACCCCTACCAAACAACAACAACAACAACAACAAATAAAGTGAAGAGGGCAATTCTTGTTCCCAGCATAAACCCTCTTGTTTTCAACTATGTCAGTGGTTCACAGTTTTTCCCATGGGAAAATCAGCCGCTTGGGATTTATAGAAGATTGCTCTTTGTAGATCTTGGAGTTATTTTGATGGCAGTCATATACCATTTTACAGGCAGGGAAACTGAGGAACACAGAGATATGACTAGGCCAGAAAATAACAGGTTTCTGTCCCTACTTCTTTTCAGGACCTCTTTTCAGAAGACAGGCAGGATCATGGCACGGTGGTGATTTTGTGCAGGTCACCTGCTGCAGACAAATTTTCTGAGTCCCAGCTCAGAGCAAAAAAGCTTATTGCTGGCTAGTTCACAACATATCAGCAGGCCTTAGCAGCACAGAGGTCCTGGGCTTGCTGCAGGCAGGCAGGCCTGCTCTTTTTCAGCTACAGAAAGGTCTACTCAAGCCACCCACGCATGTATGATGAACTCATCACAAAAGCAATCAGGCATTAATTTGGTCAATCATTCCTGTCACAGCAAATACAGTTCTTCAACTAGACTATTTGATGCAAGACTCCAGCTAAACTGAAGGACAGAAAAAAACACCTCAAAAGGAACCAGTTCACAGAACAGAAGTAGGGCAATTTAGATATTGACCCATCCACACTTCCTTTTTATTTTTTTTCTTTTTTAAAGAAAAGGTAACCCAAGAGTTAATGAGAAACAAAAATAAAAAACATTAAAAAATTAAATTGTGTCTTCCAGGCATTAATAATAAAAAGGCAACCCACCCTCCAATCCTCCTCATTTAGAAGAGTATTTATTTGGAGTTTCTGTTAGGCGGCTGCATGCGCTGCGTGCATCCTGCTTCACTGAAGAAGAGCCTTTTTGAAGCATCACTTGACTTTGTTTTAAATATCTTGCTACAGTTTCCATTTTAGCTCGTGAGATGATTATTTTCTCTCAAACTGAAGTTATACAGCAGTTGAAAATGCTGATGGCTTAACTGGTTTCCTTTTTTTTTTTCCCTCTCCACAGCAGCCCTGAGGGGTTTTAACTCTTTCTTGCAGCACTGAAATCCTGCTTTTGGAGTTCAATGTTTAACTCGCGCTGGGAGACTCATAAATATTCGGAGTCACTCTCTCCCTCTCTGTTTGATTAGGAAATGAGCCTTTAACTCAATGTAATCCCCAAGCCATTAACAAAAAAGCCCTCAACAGCTCCACTATTAGAATTTCACTCCTAGCCCACAGAGGATTGAATTAGATTAACATAACTACCCGCAATCTGAGTTTATTTTCTGTGCCAGATAGAAATGTGTCTTCAGGAAAGGAAAAGAAGAGAGCTGGAGAGCAAGCACAGCATAATGAAATGTAAAAATAGATGAGAAATAGATGGACAGATGTACAGGTAAAGCGATAAAAAAGGTAAGAGAGAGATAGCTACACAGTCTTTAAAAACTGGCTGCTGGCTTTGGGGGGTTTATGCAGAAGGCCTCTCAAAACACAGAATTGTTTCAGGAAGAGTATTTTTATCCTGCTTGTGTTTACTTCATATTCTCAGGGATTTACAGTGAGACACCTGAGCATGCTGTACTCCAGACACCTGTGCAGCAGATTTGGCGCAGGTTTTATTTATAATTCCCAAGAGATGTCATACTCAGCAATGAAAGGAGAGGCGTGGAAAAGAGAATCTGCATGTCAATCATTACTTTGCAGTCAAAGAAACAAATAAACTGGGATGAAACAAAAGATGTTTGTTGGGTTTTTTAAGGAATGAAAAAAAATCATGCAACAGCATACGCACAGCAAGACAGTCAGAGGTTGATAGGTGCTTAGTCCACAAAATGTGAATCATTAGTGAAGCAGAAGCTAAATAACAAACACTTTCTACTACATAATTCATTGGTCTTCCCTTTAACCATGGGTAACTCCTTCCCCTCAAATAAAAGTGGTCCTATAAAGGACATTGATCATTATGCCACAGGACAGTAGTGCTTGGTTATTTTTTTTCCAAAGCAGTAATAAAAAATATGGCAATAGGGCAAAATACTCACATGTGTTTGAAAGAGAAGGATAAAGTCCAGCGATTATGTGGACACAACTATAGAATAATCCAAACAAATTCTTAAGACTGAATGTTTTTATAGCTTTATACTTGGAAGACTTCTTTGGGAATGCTCAGATTTCTGCAAAAACGTATGGTAAATTAGGGGGGGATTTGCAGTGATTTCCAAGCACAGTCATGTTTAATATTGGTTTTGTGTAGGGAAGAAAATAATTCAATTTTTTTTTTAGCGATGTCTTTTGGTTTTTAATTCTTAGTGGGACCTCAGACCAGATGTATGATAGATTCTTTGTTAGTTACAGAGTCAGCAATTTTAGTCTTTTAATGCTTTTCAGAAAAATCTGCTCTCCTTTTATTACAAAATAACACTGCATTATTATACAGAAGCAATAAATATAAGATCATGGCAAAACAAACAGAAAAGGACTTAAATAATTTAAATATTTTCATTTTTAAGTAAAGCAAAAAGCCTTAATAATCAAAATGAAGCTTCATATGATGACAACAATCACAGTTTTGTTTTATTGTGAGAAAAAAGGTGCATAGCAGGCAATGTGTTGTAATGATTTTTTGGGACATTATTTGGGCATATTAATTCACCTGGTTTATCCATATTCTCCTAAAAGCCTAAAATCAAAATTTTAGCTGAATGATCGAGTATTCATATTGATGGTTAAAAATTTAGAAAGCATTACTATGTAGTCAAAAATTTTCATTCCCAGTAGTTAAGCTAAATGCTCTAAGTATTATAAAATGTACATTGAAGAAATGCAAAATAAAGAACTAAAGAAGACTATTTGTCACCCTTCTACAGTCAATCCAAGATATTAATCTATCAAGTATTTCTCAGAACCTGATGTTTTAACTGTGAGGCAGCTCTGGTTTTATTATTCTGTTTTTATTAGGCACTTTTTCCTCCAAATGATTTTAAGTTTAGCTTCCTTTTATTTGTTCTTACCTTCAAAAATGCTAAATTGTGGGGGGGAAAAAAGTTTTCTAGAACATACATTTAGTGAAAAAATTATGCTAAAAATCTTGACATATCAAAATTAATATTTTAATATTATGGGTTTGGGGGCTAGACATAGCAAGGTTATTTTCCTATACTTAGAAATAAGTATTAACCTTAAATTTTGTAAAAAGATTTAACACAAACCTCTGAAGCAAAAATATGAAACAAGACAAACCTCTTATATTTTGACAAAAAGTATTACACTAAAAGCTATTAACAAAAAAATCAGAGTCATTATTTTTCTCCCTTTCTTCATATTTCTACTAAAAGCTATCCATAAAAAACTATTTCTGACTAATTATTGTTTTCTCTCTCTTCATATTTCTGTTAATAAAAATACTCCAAAAATATATCACTGTTCAAACATTTTACATCTTGGCTTCTTTAAGGCAAACATCTCGTTGGTGATGAGAGAGTAAGTTCCTTCTTTGATTATCACTGTGCCAACTTTGCAAAGACTTGCACCCCTCTTTTGACATTGAAGATACTTCAGTTGCTTTGAGACTTTTAAAATTAAAGAAACATCAACTGCTCAATGATAAATGCCTTCAGTAAAAGCAAAATTTCATTGTATGTGTCTGATAAGAAAACATTTGATATGCAGCTGGGGGGGAATAGGGGTTTGGGTTTTTTAATAGAGGGAAGGTTGTCGCTTGGTTCTTTTAAGACAGGACTGCTAAAGTTTCCAGGTTTGCCTTTACCAGCATGGGATAAATAGCACCTGTCCTTGGTAAGCCCTTAAGCAGAGTTACGTTATACATTGACCTTTTTGGAATGCCAGCAAACCTGACTGTTTCTATTCCCAAAACAAAACTGTTCCACTCAAACTTTCATTTACTCATTTCCAGAGGAAAAAGCCACACTCAAACAGAGAAACTGCCTGATTTCTATAAAGTTCTGAACCAACTCCTCTCCTTGTGGGTCGCACTGACCTTCCTTTGACAGAGTGAAAAATCAAAAAAATTATTACCTTTAACTGTATCAAGATGCTGCCATAATTTTTAGATCAGATAAAAGGTTGTGTGCAGAGCAAAGCTTGGATTAAAAAAAAAAAAAAAAGAAACAAAACACAAGCCCATAAATGCAATAAAAGATAGAAGTTCGCTACTTACATGCTGCAGGCTGAGAGATGAGGCTCGAGGCTGGAGTAGAATTTCCCTTGCCCTCAGGTGTTTCTAATTGCTGATTAAATATCTTTTGGTTCTGCCTGCACCAGCCGACAGTCCCCTCTGCGTCTCTGCCTCTCTTTGTGACTAGGACACAGTACTCCGAGTCCCAACCTATAAATAGATCCCAGCTCTGTGATTGATATAACAGGCAGCTGACAAAAAAAAAAAAAAA
>VZTB01017563.1:779999-809886 GCA_013397245.1 Thryothorus ludovicianus | reverse complement strand
GGGCTTTTAACTCTGCACTGTGCCCAGGGAGGAGTCCCCCACAGTCACCCGTGGGCATCAGAAAGAGAAAGTGCAAGGCAATTACTTTCCCAGCAGCATTACAGCAACTTGAGGCATGTAAAGCGAATGAACAAAATTCTCTGCACAAAGAAGGAGAGGCAAAACACAACTAGCAGACTGCATCCAACTCTTTTGCAATTTAACAAAAATAAATGCCATTCTCAAAACAAGCTGGGAATTCTGACAGAACGAGAGAGGAGTTCAGAGTTGAGTTCTGGGGGTTGGTCCAGGCATGCTTGTATTTCTGCTGCAGAATAAACTAGTGGGTAGGTTGGCAATTTAGCAGCTCGGCAATCTACTTAGGGTCTCTGCCCACAAACACTATTTGATGAGGCTGTTCCTGCAAACAAAACTGAGGGCAGTGATGGTACCTCCCTATCGACTCAGCAGAAGTTACTTAGCTCTCAAGGACTTGAACCCTAATTTCTGCTGAAGTCCTTGGCTGCCAGGAGAAAGTGATGAGTTACAGATATCTGCAAAGCTCTCTTACAGAGGCTGAGCTGGGAGCCCACCATCTGAAGAGTGACTTGAGAGAACACATCACAAATGCTTCTGGTTTGGTCTTCATTATTTGACACAGGGGTAATGGTCCTGGACTTTCCCATATTTAGTCCCTACAGATTCTCCTGTTAGAGTCAGGCAAGGCCAGTAACACTTCCAGCAGCAGCTGTTTCTCCAAGCCTTTGCCAGCTCCTATTCATGATCTCCAGTAGAACCTTAGTGACTAGGGAGCTTCATAGCAAATGGAATCAAAGGCAAGGCAGCTAATGATGAAGACCAGTGGAAGAGTGAGGAAGAAGAGGGAGAATAATAGCAGGGAGAGGCAAAACAGCTTTCATGATACTGCTGTCTTTGGCAACATCTCCTACAATCAATCCTAGCACCATGCTCTCTTCTGCCTGAAAAAGTACTAGTGCTGAGAGGGTACCAGACCCACCAGCCTTCTTTTCAACATATTGCTAGGCTTGCTTGAGCTGAGATGGTAAAGAAATGCTAAACTCAAAGAGCAGGATAAAATCCTCAGGCACCTAGCCCATGCTGAACTCCATGGTTCTTTGGCTCAGTGGCTAGCAGTACCTGAACTATTTAAGCTAGTTTAGGCATGTCTACACCGCACTGCAGCTGCTGCTGTTACTGGAGTAAAGAAACTTAGTTCAACAAGAGCAGCTACCCCAAATCCCAAAATCCCCAAGGACCCACCACACTGGAACCAAGGTCTCATTCAATTTCAGCTATTGATTATGGAGGAAGATACAGTAATTTCCTCCTTTTTGGCCAAATTCTATTGCATGCTTAATTCACCTCATGTCAGTAAGCTGGTAGGATTTAGTCAAGGAGTTTCACCAAAAAATGCTGTTTTCATTGGAGAGGGGTCTGATGAAGCACTGGGCAAAGACTCATGACAATTAGTCATTTTCTTCAGTTGAGCTACTGTCCTGTGTGAAGTCTGGCTTGTCACTTTACCATAGCAGCATATCCCTCAGCCTTAGAAAAACAGAGATAACAATACTTAAGACTGTGCTTTAAAGCACTTTGATAGCTAGAGATGAAGACCTACAAATGAAGAGGGGGGAAAAGTATCTGACAGGCTGAGCTCCAGCATGGAAACACACTCTCAACTGCCTGCTGGATTCTGGTCCTTCACCTACTTGAATCAGACCTCAGATCAAAAATTACCTGATAAATAAAGAAAGAAAAATTTTTTTGCCCTCTCATTTGGGCTGGCTAGTATAAGATATATTGAGAACTATAAAACTTTTTACACTACCCATTGACATCAAGAAGGAATTTTAGACACTCGGTACACAGGATAATCAGGCTGAGGCATGGCAGAGGAAGTCAGATCAAGGCCCCAAAACCCAAATCCAAAAGTCACTTTTGAAAAACTCACCTTTAACTGTCAGACTGTTCGTTGCTTTTATATATTGCTGACATCTGAAGTTCTTCAAATACTACTCTGTCAAGCTTTGTGTTGAATGGAAAAGCGTCATCCCAGTCCCCTTATGCTGTCATGGGCTGAACTGATGCTCTGGTGGGAAAACCCATGCTGTAGTCTAGATCACAAGGAGTTTTTGGGCACATCTCAATTAGGTAGCTGGGAAGGTTTATTCTTAGTTCTTAGGTCCAAGTCTAGTGTTATCACTAGTATCCCATACCTACAGAGTAGAAGAAGTCCTGGGCATACACTAGTACCCCATTCTTCCATTTTCTGCTTGAAGGGTGAAAGGAGGAGGCCTTGACAGCATACCACAGTTAACTGCTATGAAAGAACTCTGAATGGAGTCAGCATTCCTCTACCCTTCCTCTCTGCCTTTAGACAGTGGGATGTATGTCTGTAAGTGCACCCCATTGGGATACACAGCAATCCAGAGAAGAAGATGTGCTTCAGATAAAACTTCAAACACAAATTCCTCAGCCCCACTGCCAGCACCCTTGTGCACAAACACTCTTAATTCCAGACTCCAGGCTCAGGGCGAGGCAGGGAAAGAATCCAAGAGTGGAGACCATAAGACTGAATGCCCACTCAGAACACTGCTAAAAGAAAGCCAGAAGATTTCAAAAGCACCTTCAAATTAAAATGAAGAAAATTTAGAAAGATAAACATTAGTGACTTGCAGACTCTAGAAAGGCTCAACCCTTTCCTTGAGGTACCCAAGTACAAGGTACCCTGGAGGTCCATTGTAAAGTACAAATGCAGTTTTGCAGCACTTTCTACTTGTTGCTTGGGAAGGTATTTTTAAAAATGCTTCTTTCTAGGGCCACTTTGATCATGCACCTGTATTTCAGTCTCAGATCCTCAATTCTGTGGTGGAGGTAAAATTTCAGTGCTTAATTTCCTTCAGACACAGAGTTTGAGTCCTGCACATATAAATCTGGGCAGAATTTGCTTAGCTGCATGCAAGCTATTATAGACGAATGCAAAACATATTTTCCTTTTAAAGACAAAAAACAAACAAAAATTCACAGGTCCTTTTTTCAGATGGGGCCAAAGCAAAAACAGTTGAAGCTTGAAAATACTGGTCCAATCAATGTAATCTTCCAATTGCCTCCACATTAAACCATACAGATAATCTTCGTCCCTTCTCCTGTGTACCTCAAGATGCTTTGGTACAAATCTGATTTACATTTTGTAGGTTTAGAGCTCAGAGTCACTGCTGCTTTTATATCAAGAAATTAAGGTATGAATATAAGTATTAAACTGAAAATCAGCTTTGCAGTTTCCAAGGCTAGCCACAAACTAGGAAGAATAATTATAACACACAATAATAAGTTTCTTCATCAGAGTCACACTACTTTGAAACAGCCTCACAACCCCAAAATTTCTAAACAGCTGTGTAAGTGTCCTGCTGGATTTGGTGAGGTGTGAATTAATTGCTCAGGTTTCAAATAGGGACTATTTGCACACCAAAAAATATGTTCTAAAAATTATTTCTTTTTTTTTTTTACATAAAGAAAATTAATGTAAAAAGCCCCAAACCAACAAACTTGTTCCAAGACTGTGAAAATTACAAGACAAGAAGTAAAAGATAAAAGAATGAAGAAGTTTGAATAGCAACTCTCTTCTGGATGATTGGCATATATAGTATGACTCTTAGATCTAATAAGAAGTTAAATATACTATGCATTTTGATAAAAAATAGTCTGAAAAATAGCAATTGCTCAAGATGGAAATGCTGATATTTTTGCAAGATTAGTGTCTTTTAATTCCTTATTTTATTTTAATGCCATAAACTTTATATTGCTTCAATATTCTTTTTCTGCACAACCAATAGCCATAGCAGGGCATCTTACCTGCTGACACTGAACACAGAATTCATATGTTAGCATCCAGTTTTTTTATGTACCCTCCAGGATGATTCATGCCATGTTGCTGTGTCAAGTCTCTGTCATCAGCAGGGAAAATCACACTGTTCTGTTAATACCCTTGTAAACTTTACTCCTTCTTTACTTCCTATATATTTTGCTATTTTTCAGGAATGTAAAAATGACCAAGATTTTAACACAAGATACCTACCAGATTTAACCATTCCAGCTAAAGATGCTGGCACTGTCTAGCTGCTGGCCAGCTGGAGATTAGGACCCTAACAGTTCTTTGGCAGAAGGGAATAAGCAAACTTTATGAACAGATATAAGTAAAACATCTCAGGCTAGGACTAAAGAACTTTCCTGGATTAGGCAGCACCCAAATCCATTCTTTCATTTTCAGACTTGTGGGCAGAGAAAGGTCTTCACCTGGTCCAGCTATTTGTAGAATTAGACTGTGGAGAGGCACCATCTGTGGCTGCTCCAGCAGAGGTTATGCCATTGGCTTGAAGAAGAACAAGAGCAAGCATAGAAGAATGCTCCTCTCCCTCGTTTTTCTGAGTCCACCAGTAATAACAATGCACTAAATGAAAAATAGCTTGGTCTGAGCAACAAAACATGTACCAAAGTGTGTTCAGAAACTACCCAGAGCAAGCATTCAGTTCTACACATTGAAATAAAATCTGTAAGGATTTAACTAAAGTCTGCAAGTGCTAGGACAATCATATGCTACATTACATTACTACATACAGCCTTTGTCAGTCTATCACACACAGTATGATAATACAGTCTCTTCTACCCTTACCTCATTTAGCTCCAGTCTAAACTTTCACTCCTACTACAAAGTCTTTGCCTAAAAAAAAAAAAAAAACTACAAAAAAACCCCCAGAATAAGAATTCTTGGATGTACTCCTGCCTAAATTATGCAACCAGGATATTCACTCACTGGAAACCACCACCATCCTCTTCCAGCAGCTTGCTGCAATGCACTCCTCCAGCACTGGGCTGTCAATTGCATCATTTAGGGCAAGCACCTTGTGCACTCTCCATTCGCTGCAGATGCTTTGCAGAAACTCACCAGTGTTGTTGTACCACTTGCCCAGGACCTTGTTTAGCTCCAGCAAGTCCACACCTGTGCTGGCAGGGCATCAGCTGTGCGCTCAGACAAATCTCAAAGAGCCTGCTGGGGTCGGCTTCAGGCAAGGGATAGTGTTTCATGTCCTCAGTGACCTTGGCGTGGTGGTGAGGGAGAGGAGGCACAGTAACTGTCATAACAGAGCTGGTACCAATTCTGATATCAGGAGAAGGAGGACAAAGTGAGATTTAAGCCAGCTCTGGTGCCAGATCAAATAGAGGCCAGGATTGCCAGAAACAGCTTCCCCTTGGGTTTTTATTTTGTTCTTAGTACAGGTTCCATCAGACAACTACTACAAAACCCAAACAACTACATTATAACCACAGACAGGCCTAACCATGATGTCTGGCTCCAGATCTAAACTCCTTACAGCCAGACTGTCAGCTCAGCTCCCTTGAAAAAGCATCACTGCTTTCCAAATTTGTGTGTCAGGGGGGCTGTTAGTGCTCTCTCTTCTCCTCTCCAGGGAAAGACTCCGTACTCTTTGTGCGTCTTGCTTGATTAAAAGGTAAATTTTTAAAAATAAATATGATGGGAAATAACTGATGAAGTTCCTCAGAGGAAGAGGATGTTCTGCCTGCAGACACTCAGATGAGGAATAAGCTTTTCCAGGAGAAGCACTCTGCATGCAAGCTGAGGGGTTTCACCCGCCCCCATTCCCACTGAGGACATGCTGGCAGCCTGGCACAACTCAGCAGAGCTCTCAAAAGAAAGTGAGGTGCTGTGCAAATTCTGCAACTTCTTAAGTGAGGAAAGACTAATTATACAGCAGGTCCTACATAAATCCACTCCAGAGCAACACCACTGATCTCAGTCCTGCCTGACCTCTCAGCCACATTAATTGTGTGTGAAAGAGCCCTCATCTCTGCCCTGGGGGTGGGACTTTGATCAGCCTAAGGAGAAGGTGCAGCTCTTACCCCATCAGAATACCATCAGCCAAGAGCCATTCAGCACATCCACCCCAGGTGTCTGTGGCCAGGTGCTGGCTGGGGGGTGGAGAGGCCGGGGATTTCCCATGCCTGATGTGGCCAGTTCTGAATGGCTCCAACCCACCCAGCACAGGGTACAGCTGAGCCCATTGGACAGGATGGGGGTCCCCAAGAGAAACCATGTTTAAGGAAGGGCAGAAAACACCGCACAAGCAGTGAGGAGTGAGAAACGGCCCCACAGGCGCTCACATCAGAGCAGGAGGGGAGGAGGCACTCAAGGTGCTGAAGCAGACAGACCCCTCCATGCCCTGCTGAAAGCATGGTGCAGCAGGTGGGTATTTCCTGAAGGAACTGCAGCTCACAGCTGGCCAAGGTCAGCCCAACACAGTGTGTCACAATAGACAGAATAGATTTGCTTCCTTCAGTGGCTCTCCCTCTGCACCCAAGGCCTGGTCAAGCAAGTGCTCCTGGCCAGGTGATCCTGGGTCAAGTTGCTAGAGCTTTTGTGCCAGGCTGGATATGCCACAGGGACAGGTAGAAGAAGATAGGCAACTGAAAATAATGTTAAACAGTACTAGAAACTGTCTTGATATTATGGGAGAGACTATTCTCCCACACAGATCACACCAAACCCCTACCTACAACTCCTGACGAGGAAATGAAACCATTGTGTTTGGGAGGCACTTGAGGGCACACGTGACTTCCACAGACACACCAAAGTGTGAGCAGATACCTGCCTCAATTCCCTTGCTGGCAGTGAAGTTCTGCCACCATAATACACTCCCTCACTCTGGGTAAATCAAACACAAAATTGCTGGCTAAGCATTACTCCCACAGAAATCTCCCTAGCATGTAAAGCTGCAACAGGGTTCCCTTGCACCTCTAAGGGAACAGGAATCTGCATTTCCAGCTAAAGCCTCTCAGCTCTGTGCCATCTAAAACCACTTCTGAGCCCACTGTATGGCTGCCAGGCCTTTGGCAGAGAGCTCTATGCCTGTTTAAAATGTTGAAGAGGTACAGACATAGGCAGTATCCTCTCTCTTGTCTCTCTTTCTTTCTTTAGGCTAACCATAGCAAGATCTGCTGATCTTTGGCTCAGCTACCTCTGAGCAGTAAGTGAGGTGGTTTCTTCCTCTTCACTGCAATTCTGTTGCAGTCTCCTTTGTCCCCTCATTCCATCACCTCAAGTCATTATTCATCTCAGTGTTGCCAGTCACCTCTGAAAGCTCTCCCAGCCTGGACCCTTCCTTCTCTGCAGCCTGGAGCACCTCAAAACTCAGAGCATTTCCTCTTTAAGAGAGTGGAGAGAGGGAAGGGGAAAATGGCAAGAGCATTTTCTTTAAACATAGTTACCCATATGCGCAAGAAAGAAGAGTTTCATAGAAGGATTTAGCATTCCTTTCCTCTACTCTCCAGGCAGCTGGAAACTCAGCTGCTCAGCATGGAGTTCATCCCACATGAAGGAGCAAGGCTACAGCACACAGAGGGGACAAGCTGCAGGGGAAGCCTGTGCAGCTGCAGAGCTTTCCTGCTCGCTTCAGTCACTCAGGATTTGGTCTGAAGATGCTTTGCACTGAGAGAATGTGAAGGAAGGGACACACACGTGCGCCCAGCAGAGAGGTGGCAGTGCCAGGGGGCACCAGGATAAGGTGCCAGGTGCTCTGACAAGTGCACCACATCTGCCCCCACAACCCAAAGGAACCGTGTGCTGCCAGCCAACAGAATGTGAGGCTGAGAAAGAACCAAAACACCAACACCTTCTCTGCAGACAATCTTGGCATGTGCCACAGAGAGCACTCCCTTGTAATGTCTCTGTGACCTTCTTCCCGCTCCTCCTCCCCTCCTGTGCTCCTAGAAGTGCTGTGGGCCACTTCTGGGCACAAAGCTGCCCTGCAGTTCATCACAGGTATTCAAAGCTGCTGGAACCTGAGCTGGAGATCAGGTATAGCACAGTCCATAGCAAGCTATACTGCCCTCAATACTTCTCTCCTCCTCCCCACGCCCACCTACCCCCTGTAAATAGGTATCACATCCACCAAGGCTTAACAGTGAGAAAGGGGAAAAAAATCCGTCAAATTCTTAACTTCAAGTGAATTTACCCAAAGCCCCTTGGAAACAGCTGCTTGAGGAAGGTTTCTGTCGAGCCCGTGTTCCAGATGCAGACATTTGGTTGCTCAGTCCCTTGCTGTTGCTTTAGTCTGTGCTCTTGCCACACCTGGACCTGTCCTCACCTGGAATAACCAGTCCCTTCCATCACTCCTGCCTAGGGCCCTGCTGCTGTTGGGAGGTGAGGCCCAGCTCCTCTCCTGTTCCCTCCCTTAAGGAATGTGTCACGGGCATGGCCTCACACTCATACACTGCCTTGCTGTGACTGCCCACTGAGCATGGGAAGGAAGATCTAAAGCACCCCCAATCTAAAGCACTCCCAGTGGCTTCTTCCCTGACACATCATGCACCACACAACTGTCCTGTGCTTACAAGCTTGGGGAAAAAACCCACAATGAAACCACAACCTTCCTTTACCACCTCTGTGCAACAATAAGCTCTGTGCCAGAAGTGTTGGATTCTGCCCCGTGCATGTTTTCAAGGCTGGGCAGCAGTGTCACTTTGCAGCCAGGTAACAGGAACTCCAGGAGAAGTCCTGTTTTTATGCCACACAGCAAATAAAGGTACATTAGCAAAACAAAGCTATATAGGGCTATTTGAGCATGCTTCTAACAAGCTGGTATGGATTTCAGCAGAAAGACAGCCTCATTCATTTGTATTTTATATCCAGATGAGATCCAGGCTATATCAATTCAAATGCAATGCACCAGGAGATTGTATCTAGGCTGAGTTATCATTGAGTTAATACACCTTAAGTAATATAGACAAAATCAGAACTTCTCTTTCTTGAATATATTATGTGTCTTGCCATGACATCCTGGGATTCATTTGCCTGGTGAAATCCCATGGAAACTTGAAGGACAGACTACATTCTTCTCTTTAGAAGCCTGTTCTCCAAAGCTGTTGAGCTACATTTTTGTCATTTTCCCAAATAAATTTCTTTTTGCCACATTATCAGATGACAAAATTCACATTTTTAAATTTGTAAAACTGGGATGTTAGAAAACAAATAGTCTGTGGAAATGTTTTCATATCTCCTTCTTAAGTTTTCAAAAAAACCAGTTCATGTTTGGAAAAAAAAAACCTTAATTTAATTTTTCATTTTCTAACTGGTCATTAGGCAGAAAATGAGACTCTAAGTTAAAATCATGTGGATTGCTCTTTGTAATCATGGGGCATTTTATATTTCTTGATGGTATTAGCAAATTTCTCAAGAAAATATTTTCCTAAATCTCTGTGGTTCTCATATGATATTTAACAAAACACTCAATTTTTTAAGAATTATTTTCAAGTCTTCTATGGTAACTGCTATTGTTTTGAGTGGTGGCAGTGGAGAAATTGTTACTATAGAAAAGCTTAATCAAAGAGCAAAAAAGCGAACAAGATTTCACACCCAAAGCCACAGGGAAGCAGTTCCTTGCCCTGAACTGCTCATTGATTCCCTCCTTCAAAGGTGACTTCTTCAGCCAGGTTCTCCATAAATGCAAACTCTTATTCAACTCCTTCAGAATGTATGAGACTGAGCAGGGAAACTGCTTGTGCATTGCTGCATTATGTTTGCAAAATGTTACCTGTTACCCCTGCAAACATTGTTAAGTGAGTCATGGACAGCCTCAGTGGTGTACGTAATGGCAAGACTGCAAACAAAAGCTCTTCAGTCATTACCTTTATTTAGTGTTGAGAGCAGGCAAAAGTAAGGAAGTTCACGGACAGAAATGTCATTAAGGTTGTGCCATGACAGAGATGACTACATAAGTACTGTTCATCTCTGAGGCTTAATGCTTCCAGATGCCTCATAAATGATAATTTTTAATTCAACTAATTACAAGCATGCTGTGGTGACTCCCCAGACAGACTTTTAGGTTATTTGTCTTAGTACTATTATTATTATTATTATAAGAAGCATTCAGAACCTGTGGTCCTTTGACACTTAGCACTACACATATGTAAGTATGAAAATATGGTCTTTACTGCAAACACTTAGTAATTTGAGGCCTGGTCCACATCATTTTTGTGAAAATGTAATTATCCCACTTCACAGGAATGATTTTACAAGAATATTCACTAAAAAAGTTATTTATGTAACTATAACCACATTTATGTTAGTTTAGCTTTCATCTCCAAAGAACCTATGCTGAACTAAGTATGTCATACCAAAGTGATATTCATGCCAGAACTGGACCAGGTTGAATATACTGGGATCCAAAATCACAGTGAAACTAGTACTCAAAGAGTCTTGGTGAAAACTGGGTCACACATAAGTTGAGGGTAGAAGATATGGTCAGTACAGACACCAGCAATTTTATATCTGCACTTCTACTTCTTTAAAAATCTTCTATCTGAAACAAAGATGCCTTGTTTGCAATAGCCTCCTCTGCTGTGTTTGACTGGCTTTTTAACTCTATTACATTGAGGCTGCACTGTTACTCACCTCTTACTAAATTCCAGGGAATCCACATGAATAAGCAGGATTATGAGTGTCCAAAAAGAAGGAAGCTCATACTTTATTATTCACTAGAGAATCTGCGAGACACTGACCAAACAATGGATCCTCTGATGCACTCACAGTAAGATGTGAGCCTCAACTGAACCCTTCTGTAATTGGGGCATTTGGACAGTCCCTGTCCCATATGGATTTCCTGGACTCTAATAAGCATGAGCTCATCCTGCAGTCTTTCCCTAAGGTATAATAATAAGGTCTCTACCTGTCACCTGTTTCATGAAACTTGTCTGAACTTAATACCTTTCAGACTCTGACTGGGTGCAAAATGCACTTGAAATCAGATAACAGATTAAAAAGCTACACAGACTTAACCAGTGCAATAACATACTCAGTATTTCCTTAGAAAAGCAGGCCTAACAATAAATTCAAATTAAACCAACAGAGCATTTTTCTAAAGAACATGACTGCCTGTATTTAATTTTCTTTAAAAACAAAACAAAACCAGACAGACAAGTAACACCCACAAGAGACCAAGGGCAAAAAGAGCTGGATGTGGACTCAGGAGCCCTCACCTGTGCAGTGCTCAGCTTCTTCCTGCTTCACTCTTGTGCTGCCATATCCCTCCTTGCTGATCAGCATCATCCCACCTCAACCCTAATCTGCCTTACATGAAGCTTAGGAACATAAAGTAGGCAAGTCCTTCATGAGTGCTCCTGGATTCTGTAAGTGGTGGTAGATTTAGGGATAACAGTTTCCTTGGTCCTTGTGGTGTGCATGACTAACAACAATCTTTCACGTGCTGATAAATTGTCACTATCGTGCACAAACCTTTGAAATTGAAAGCCAAATTATTCTTCCAGATTTAGTGCCTCTTTTTACCAGTTTCTCTGTTTCAAACCCCTCCTGTTCACTCTAGATCTCTTAGGGAACTTGAGGATTTTTAGTGGTAATGCTAGGCTGCAATCCGGATAGCTGTTTTCCTTCTGTGCTCTGTTACTCCAAGGAGGGTGAGTAGACACTCTGCATGTTCCAATAGTAGACAGGTTTCTTGGAAGAAAATGCAGCAGACAGCTGCATTCTCTAGAGGCAGATCACAGGATAAATAGATCTGGATTGTGTTGGTCCCATATGAGGTATCAATTCTATGTCTTTGTCTTACCACACCATTCCTCCCACTTTACAAACCCAAAACGGTTTCTCTGAAAAATCACAATTGCACTGATTTCTTCCCTCTGCAAGGGAGCCAGGAGCCTGCACTGATATTTTTAGGTAACCCACTTGCTCTTGTTTTCTTTTTCCTCTGTGAATAGATCCTTCACTTATTCTAACCCATAATCTCACATACATTTCTCATCTCTTTCTTGTTCTGGCACTCTCTCAGAACTGCAGATGCAGCACCCACTGCTTACATACAGGGCTACACCATTGCTTTCTGCTGGGGGTTTCATGCATTCAGCCCTGTCCCGGGCTGAATCAGAAGTACATGACCAGAAGTACCGAGCTAGAGACCGCAAAAAGACCTTGACAGAAGTAGTGAGTGGTTGAATATTATATAGAAAGTCAAGCAAAAATTCCAATTAATATTTTTATGATTATTCATCAAAGCTGATAAAGATCCCATTCCAAAGGAGGAGGGGTAAAAGATCCAGCCAGCAAAGAAAAGTAACCTACAACCAAAAAAGTTTCTCATCTAAATTCTCTCCTGTTTCATAGTTGGCATAAAATATCGCTGCTCTGACATGATGAAGCCTTGGTGTCAAGTTTGTGGAAGCATGAACAGCAAAACCAGTAACAAGGCAGAAGAGGATCAGTCAGTCCTCTGTGGCTATGTCCAATCCATGCTGCTGCTGTCTCAAAGGAGTTCCCCCTGTGATCCCAGCTGTACCCTGGTTTTTAATTTTTCTCATCTTCTGCTTTGGGAATGTCTTTTTACACATATCTCTTTCAGCCTGTGTGCTTTATCCTACCCATCTCCTTTTTTTCTCATGCTTTCCATTCTCGACCCTAGTCTTCCAGTTTCCTTTTTATTTTGGCCCACACACAGCCCCCTTCCCCTGCATGTCAACAGCAGTGGGAAGTAACCTAATTAATAGTTTCTTGTTAGGCTACCCCACACATGCACACACCCATCCCCCCAGTATCCCGCTGGCAATTCAACAGCCCTCTCTCAAGAAAGGAAAATATTTCCATACTAATTAATAACAACATCGGGTATTTCTGGGCGGAAGGATCTGGGATTCCCATCTGGGCCTAGATCTCTCGAGCTGATGGAGCAACTGTACCTCAGAGCACATTTCCTTTTCCAAATCCTTGTGTTATTAACTGTTTACACTGTTCTCGGCATCAAGCATCTTTGCAGCCTGGCTTCTATGTTAGCTGGTATCTCTGCAACTGAGTTCAGGCTGAATTCCTTCAGCACCCACACTGCCTCTCTCATTTAGCACATGGCACTTGTTCACAAACCTACAGCGCTTCCCTTCTCTCTTCTCCATCAGGATTCACCCCAGCCAAGGACCTTTGCATGCTGTGGTTCTCAAAGGACACAGATGCTGCTGTATCCATTTAAAATGTCTTTGCTGCTTAACTTCCCCTAACATCCATTTCCCTGTCTCTGTTTCTGCCACAACCACATGCCAAAAAAAATTAAAGAAAAAAAAAATCAAGCACTGTTTTTGAAGTATTCTACAGAGAAGGAGTCGTTCTCAGTGCTGACTGAGCTACAACTCAGATTTTTTTTCTCCAGATGTAGTAGGATAGTCCCACTCCTGTCTTCACTCACAAGAGGGGAAAGGTAGTAAATGCTTCATTAAGGATTATGCTCAGAGATGGGCTTCCAGAGAAGACAGGAAGCATATGAGAATTTTGCTATCCTGTCTTGGAATCACCAAGGGAGAGCTGTGTCTTCTGCCTCTAGAGGTGACCTGACACAGCATGATTACTTTCTTCTTCTCCATCACAGGCCAGAAAAAAAAAAAGGAAAATCAAATAAAGTGTGAGAAACACTGGTGCTTCTGAAAAAAATCCAAAAGATAGAGCTCTTCTCTGTTAGAAAAAAAACAATGCAGGTCCTTTACCATCTATAAGCTCCTTAAAGCTATGACAAATAAGCAAGAGCATTTCCTAGAAGCCCTGTACAGACAGTTCTGTGTTAGGGGACACAATATTGAAGCAAGACTGCCATTCTCCATCACAGACACTGGAGGACAGCAGGCTGTCTCCAGGGACTGTTGAGGAAGCAGAAGCACCAGCAGCAGCTACAGAAAGGTTCACAGTATGCAGGAAGATGCCCACAGGAACAGTTCCTTCTCCTGTACAGAGCAACTTGGAAAAATACCTCCAGAAAATTACTTAGATAAAAGAAATGTACAAGGAGCACATTTAAAAAGCAGTGGGCCAATGAAAGGCATCTTCAAAACAGAGTAATAGGGAAGGAAGGGTAAAACAGAGAAAATTAAGATAAGTGAGGTGTCCCCGGTTATTCTGTCACAGCAGCGCTGCCTGCTCAGCCTTCACAGTGTCACATCCTCCACATACCCACTTCCCACGCCAGCCTTCTTCTGAAGGGCCTTTCATCCCCCAGCTGCTGTCCAAGCCTCCGTGCATTTTCACTGTCCCCTGTGCCTGCTTGGTCACAGTATGGTCCTGTCTGCCCCATCTCCAGAAACAACCATCCTAGTACAGCATAGGACATGTATCCATCCACAAGGCTGAAAGAAGAAAGGATGGAAGGAATGGAAGAAGAAAGGATCCTTCTTAAAGAAGGGAGAAGAAGGATGGAGACAGAGGCAAATAGGAGGGAGAGTGAGAGGGGCCATAAATTCCCTTCTAATTCCAAATAATTCCGATTACACGGATGAGTAGTTTTCAATCAGAAAGATAATCTCAAAGATAGATGGCAGGATAATTGCTCGTCAGCGCGACGTAAATATTGTGTCGTTTCTATTAATCTCAGCGAATCGGGTGTCAGGGTTGTCACTCATTCATCAAAACAAATTAAAAAAAAACATATTAAAAAAAGAGAGAGATGCTGGAGGGAGGGGGATGTGTATCCAATAAGCAGCTGAAGGCGTGCAAGGTAATGAATGATGCTTACAAGCTGTTTGCATTTTTTGGTTTATAAAAGCCAAAGGTAACTCAGGCAGTAGATCTTTATTAAACTCTTGGTAGGCACTGCAAGGGGCACTGCTGCACACAGAACTGAGCAATAGGGATGCAGAATGGGACTGTGATTGTGAAACAAGGGAGGGAATGAAGTGGACAATACACCCTAGATATGGGGCTGAATAGTCTGGGCATTAACAGCAGGCAGGAGGTACTGCAGAATCATGGTACCTGGAAGAAAGGATACAGAACACAGCACAGAACAAAGGCAGTGCCTCCATTGCCAAGTACAGAAGTGGACAGGGAATGGAGAGTGATAGGGAGTGGTGAGATAGCAGGGCACACAGTGCCTTGGTGCAATTTTGCCACAGTGGTAGCAGGATGAGAGCAAGTCACTGCCCCACTGCTGTATCAAGCTGTCTGCCTAGTATTTCATCCCCAGGCATTGTGCACCTCCTCTCCCTGCCCTTGCAAACCACCTGGCCTTAGGCATCTTTCTCACAGCCCTTTGATCCCCTCACTCTACTGTATTGGCTTAGTTCATTACTGCTGACCCAGCAGGACTGACTCCCCCCTGCACCTCCCAGCCCTCTCCCCCTCTCCTGAAACACACTCACTTGCCTGGGACAGTGCCCTGGTCTGGGACTCACTGATCAGTCACCAGTGTTTCCCCACTGACTACACAGAATATTCCTTGGGAAGACCCTCATTCCATTCTGACATCCATTTCCTGAGGGCTGACACCACTTCCCCCAGCTCAGGAGTCCTAGACTTAGCTTCTGTACAAGGAATTTTCTGCAGTGGATTCTGGGCCGAAACTACCACTCACATGACACAGCTGGCACAGCTTTACTGGTAGAGATCACGTAGGAACAGATAACCTTAAAGAAAAGGCTCCCCATACAACTTTCACTTTACCCAAGGACATAGTTATATCTTTCCAAGAGTGGAAAATTTCTGCTTGACAGTTGCCTCCAGCCATGCCACCCTGTGCTGCAATCCACCAGAGCTGGTGAACTAGTCAAGGCTATATTAGCATTTGAACAAATAACTTCCCCAGAAAAAACTGCTCCTTCCATGGGCAGGAGCAGTTCAGAACTGTGCAGGAAGGTTCTCTGAGCCAGGATTGTTTGAACCAGCTGCTTGCTGCTGTGATGCAACAGGGAGGCCTTTCAGTACATCACGGTCACCTGTAGCCAGTGAAATGGTGCTCTTCAAACAAGTCACCTCACATTGCTCTTGAACAAGACTGTTTCCTTTTCCTTGCCTGTAGTCTGGAGCAGCCAAAACACTACCTGAAGCTTGTGCTCTTCACTGGTGTATCCTAAGTACCTTGAGATGAAAGAAATGCTAAGCTATTAAGTTTTTAGACCAGACTTAGTTTGTCAACAAGTCAGACAAGTTTTGCCCTCCTGAGCTCCAGGAAGAAGCTGACAGGTTTTGGCTGTAAGTTAGCTTAGTGCTTTGCAAACAGCCCCCTAACAAGGACCTGAACCAGTGCCCAAGGGCTGTCTTCACTAAACGGATTTGAAAAATGCTAATATTTCATCCTTGGCCACATCAGTGTTTTCTGTTCATTTACTGCTGCTGTTTGCTAAGTGAACTTATTTATTTTAAAAGCCATTCTATTGGTAGCTCCTGTTGAAATTTGGAAACAAATTCTCCATGAACATCCTCCCGCCAGGCTACGACAGAACTGGTCCCAATGTAGGACAATATTCATTAGGATTGAGTGCTGTTCTCACTGCACAGTCCTCTGGGACAGAGGGAGCAGGGATACTTGGCCCAGCGACACATTTAACCTGTCAATCCAGCCGGCAACGCAATATCCGCTGGGGATTTCAGCTGCTTCTGTGATCCTGCCTTATCTCCCCACATCCCCCGGCGTGCCCACCGCTCGGTGAAATGTCACTTCTCTCTCCCCTTCTTCCAAGATGGAAGTGAACTTGTGTGCCTGGCAAGGTCTGACAGACATGAGCTGAAAGGCTGTCAAGGACCCACTGAAAAGCAGGCGAGCCACACTGTGTCAGATTTCGGGGTGTAACACTGCAGCCTTCTGTCTGCTCTTGGGCTAACTCTAAATGGAACCTTTGATAGGCAGCCAGGCAGCTGTCATCACAGGGTCAGCCTCAGAAGCAGGAGGGTATGAGCACCTGGGAAGCACATGCCAGTGAGCAGAGAATAGCAGCAGTATTGTAAGGCTCAGTACTGCAGGGAACCAGGAACACCAGAATGAAGGGAGAGTCAGGCATTGGATAATGAAATAGACCAAGGGCATCTGTCCATAAGTCCTGAAAAAATCTCAGTTCCACAATGACTTCTCAGGGGTGAAGTGTACCACAAAGCCAGCCTCCTACTAACTCCTCCATGCTCATTTCCCTCTCTTAGAAATTAGCCTAAAGGAGATTCTTCAAGGGGAAAGACTGCAAAGGTAATTCTCTTCAATAACCACCCAGTGTCATTTTTCACATCCCATGGGTGAGGACTATATCAGCCCCTGACTTCTCTATGACTGGTGTCAGAGCATCTAAACATGACTTAATGCTCAAGAAGAATTTGCCATTTCTCTGTATGTCACACTTTTCCCAGTGACTCCCTGAATGGCTCTCTACAACAAATGACTGAGCTCACCCATGAAGGATGTGAGGGAAGGGTAAATCCACACTGAAGGGAAGCTCCTCAATTCCCTGACTCAATGGTCTGATCCCTACACCCAAGGAAATTGCAGTTAGAATTATGAGCTTAAAGAATTAAAATTGTATAAAGTATACACAACAATATACAAATAATAAACTTAAAGTACTAATTTAGTCAGTGCTCTCACCTCTGAACAAGAGTTGGTCTTTTGTTCAGTGAACTATAAAAGTACCTCTGTAACAGCTTTGAGAGATGATCAGCTGACAATCTAGACCTTCAGGTAACACTTTTTTCAGAGACATTCTTGGAAAACCAGCATCTGAGGAGAGAAACTTGTGTCACAAATGAGAAAGTGGATTAAACTGAAAATGTTCGTATAGACTGAACAGCTACTCTTCAGAATGTGTAAAGCCCAAAAACTTAGTTACACCAGAGTCTGTGCTAGGGCTACTTGATGTATATTGTGAGTGACCTGGAAACTGAGAAGAACAGGTAGAGAAAAATGGAGATGACAGCTTGATTTAAATTAATCAAGATAAAAGTGGACTGAGAAGAACCTCAGATGACAAAGGTGGACAGAAAAGCAGAAAACTGTTGGTGAAATCCAGCATCAGCCAAAGCCAGGCAATGTTGACTGCCCTCAGAGAGCACTTCAATAAGCCTGGAAGTTCCACGTGAATACAGGAAATAAAGGCAGTGAAATGGAAATGACCTTTCACTCCACATGGTGGCAACGGGAAAAGAAAAGACCAAGGAAAAAACCTTATTCAGATATACTAGGAGGGAAATACTAAGTGATAATAGACAGGAATTTTTGTCTCTGTGTTCATTGCACTACAGTAGCACTGTCTCCAGTAGTTTGCCAGGGGAATCTCTCAGGTGAAACATTGCTGTTCTGCATCTCTTTCATCCCTTACATACCACCATAAAGATCAAAAGGAAACCATGCCCTCCAAGAGACCCATAATAGCTGGTTAGCACTGAGCATCTTCTGGAAGAGAGCAGAAACAGGAATGCAAAGCTGAGAGAGAAAAGTTTTTGGAAAATATAGAACATATGAAACCACATTAACTCATAGAACTTACCCCATCAAGTAGCACTGAGTTTAGCAGCACAGCTTAAGCAGCATTAAAAATTGTACCAGATAGATATTTGAATTATAGTGTGATCTATACAGGTTCTTCAGTCCTCCTCACTGACAGCAGCCAAAACCTGCTGCAAGGATATCATAGTAGTTTAGAACATCTGTCTCCTCACATAAAATTATCATCAGGACAGTCAGAGATTGAGTTGAAACTCATAAGCTGACAAAACTCTGAACATCAGTGAATAACAGTGCACCCAAACCCACATCAGTGACTGGATGCCACCTGAGGGAATATTCCACAACCTTTATAGACAAGTTGGGTGGCAGCTCTTTGGCTTAAGTAGTGATTTGTCTTTAGGCCTTGTGCACTGACAATAGCTGTTTCTATATCTAAGTTCGTACAAAAAGAGAGGAGAACATACAAAGTTGCCCCTAAGCTTGCCAATGTGCCAGCAGCTGGACTTAACTTCTTGGAGAAAAGCCAAAGAATATCCAAAATTGGAGGCAGAAGTCAGCCTCAGGCCAGCAGACAGAGAAAAACACCTTTCTCCCAAACTGAACTCCTCTGAAGTATCAGTCAGGCTGGGAAACAGGACTCGGGAGCGGGGAGATAATTGGTGCAAATTGGCATGATAGCTTCTATACTTGTACGTGTCACCCCACTATACAGTTTTACATCAAGTGCTGGATGACTCTTTTCTGTGTAACTCTCCTGCACCTTCTTATATCTAGACCACACTCCTTTGTCTCTCTAGATGAGGAGAAAGGTGTGGTAAGGTAAATCTGCCATGTTACCAGAGGCAGAACAACTGGTCACTAGAACCAAGATACTTGCATTTTGACATGGGGGCATGCCTGTGGATATAAGGGTCACATTTTGCCCTGGAAAGCCTCTCACTGCAAATACATCCATTTAGAAGCACACGGAAATTTTTATTTCCTTCTGGAAAAGCACTAGTAACAGGACAGCTTCTCAGCAGAGCTACTTCTCCCACCTGAGGCCACTGCAGGTGAGCTGATAAAAACAAAGCAACATCTGACACTGCACTGAAAGCTGCCCTCTTGCCCTGAGGCTAGCAGGAGGTCAAAGGGGTGCTCCCAATAACCACCTCTTCTCCTCTCTCAACATTCTTTCTTGCCTGCCAACAGAGGAATACTCTCTCTAGATTTCTTGCAAGAGGAACTGAGCACAGAAAGCCTCTCAATATACAGTGGAACTTTGCAGCTTTGATTACAATTGCTGTATTTAAACTGCGGAACACTAACACAATGATGACAGGTATACCTTGAGAGGAATTACACGAATGCTCCAGTTATCTCACTGGAGTTTGCCAAAAATCATGCAATTATTTTTATATGAACTTTTCTCAAGGAAGAGAGGAGGGCAAATGTGTCTTTCCAATATGCATAACATTTTCTGGGGTTGGAGTAGAGGCCCATTTTCATCCTCGAGGAAGGGGAGAGATACAGAATGGAGATGAAGGCAGATGCCCAAGCATGAAAGCAGACCTTCCTCAGTGAGAGACAGAGTCACACTGCATGGAGTTGCAGGGAAAGGCCTTTAAGGGCCCTAAACTGAATCCCTTGGAGATCTTCATTTATATGAAATAAATGTATTTGCCCAGAGCCTGTGATTATGTTTTCTCAAGTAACAAACCCTTAGTTTCATCAGTTGCTGCTGTTAAGTCTAATTCATAAGAAGAACCACCACATGCTCCTGCAATTTAGCCCTTCCTCCCTGGCTTCTCCTGTCCCTTGGTAACAAACCTGAGGCAGCTGAAAGTAGCTGACTTTACAGACTATGGGTTTCTCTCTGACCTATAACTTCCTTCTGATCCATTTTCAAGAGGTCCAAAATCCAATAAATTAGGGTCAATCATCCTCACCTGTGTCCTTGGGAAAATCATGTAGTTAATCCCCTTAGGATGTATTTTGGGCACACAAAAGAGAAGAAGGTGATTAGGAACAGTCAGTGTGGATATTCCAAGAATAAATCATGCCTGACCAACCTGATTCCCTTCTATGATAAAATGATAGCACTTGTGGGCAAGGGGAGAGGCATGGAAGGCATTTACCTTGACTTCAGCAAAACATTCAGCACTGTTTCCCAGCATGCCTCAAGACTGATAGTAAACCATTATGAGTGGACTATCAGATGAGTTAAAAACAGGTTGGATGATGAAGCTCAGAGGGCCATGTTTATACCCTACCTGTAGGCCAGTAACAAGATACATGCAGGGGACCTGTCCTGTTTAACATCTGTATCCATGACCTAGAGGATGCAACAAAGCACAGTCTTATCAAGCTTGCACTTGACACCAAACTGGGGAGACTGGTTGATATGCTTAAGGCAGGGCTGCCATCCAAAATGCCCTAGAGAGGCTGCAGGGCTAACATGAACCCTATGAAATTCAGCAAGGACAAATGCAAAGCCCTATACCTTGGGAGAAATAATCCACTGTGACAGTACATACTAGGGTGTGCCTGCCTGGGTAGCAGCTCTGCTGAAGAGGCACCTGGGGGCCTAATGGGTCTTAAGCTGAACATGAGCCATCAGTGCACCCTGGCAGCAAAAATGGCCCTGCATGGTACTCACAGGACCACAGCCATAGAGGGTCAGGACATGTAGTTACTCACCTGGCACTTGCCAAACTCCATCTAGAATATGTTGTCTAGATTAGATGCCCCATTACAAGAGAAAGACTGATAAATTGGTCCAAGTAAATGGAGGGTGAGAGAGGGGATCAGCAGTTTGGAGCATTTGCCCTGTGAATGAGAGACTGAGGGACCCAGGTTTGTTGAGCCTGGAGAAAGTTTTGGAGAGACTTTCAATAAGCACCTTATCAGGAACATGGAGACAGGCTCTTACAGTGGGTCATGCACTGGCAGTACACAACAGAGGCAAATGGAAACATGAGAAATTCAAACTGGACAGAAGAAAAAGCTTTTCCAGCATGAGGTCAACCAAGCATTGAGCTACACAGACAGGCTTAACAACCTTAATTTTTGTAGGCTTTCATGATCTAACTCAATAAAGACCTGAGCAATCAAGTCTGAATTCAGTGTTGATCGTGTCTTAAGCAAGGGACTGTATCAGAAACCTCCTGAAATCCCTTCTAATTTGAATTATTTTGTAATTCAATGATTCTATACACAGATTGCAGGAGACATTAATTTGTTGCAGAGGTATTTCTGGAGTAGGAGTAGATGAGAAAACAACATGACCCACCTGCTACTTCCTACCAGCTCTGCAATTAGTGCCTCAGGACAACAGCTCTTCTCATGGCACCCATGAATAGATGGGCCAGGACCAGAGGGAAAAACAGCTGCTCAAAGGTGATGACCTGACCCTGACCACTTCAAACC
The DNA here is from genome assembly GCA_013397245.1 of Thryothorus ludovicianus. NCBI lineage: Eukaryota > Metazoa > Chordata > Aves > Passeriformes > Certhiidae > Thryothorus > Thryothorus ludovicianus. Next base: position 788,218 of record VZTB01017563.1, on the reverse strand, counting down.
CATCAAACTACAGCCATTTGTTCTTGTACCAGTGGCTCCTGCCTTTGCAGAGGTACCACTCCGCCAGCAAGATCAGTGTTCTGAATACAGCGTGCTGTGCAAGTATCAACTTCTCCAGTATGTCTCTCCATAAGAATACAAATCCTTCAGAAGAAAACCCCTAAAAGGGTATTTGTGCCAAAAAATACGCAAAGCTATTTCCATGAGAACAAAGTAAACTGGTCCTTGGGTAGAGCTGCATTACAAAGAAGATTGAGCAGTTTATTACTTATCTTCACAGCTTTGAAAAAGTGTTATTTCCCAGCAACACACACATAGACCTGTCTCCTTATAAAACTAGATATTGTGGTCGAAAGAAAATCCTTGTCTAGGTCTCGATAGTTTGAGAGAAGGCAGAAATCTGTGGCTACTAATTCTCTAAAAGCTAAAAAACACAAGATGGCTCATGCCATATATATTATGATGAAGGAGAGCCTTTGTTTTTTATATTCATGTCATGAGGAAATATCTTTCAAAAGTAAAAACTTTCAATTGGAACAACTCGAAAAACTCACCAGTGATGTCACTTAACACCTTTAAAACAAAAATCCCACTCAACATGAAACACGACAAGTAATGATATGGAAGATCCTGTCGTTTGAAAAGGACAAAGGGGATGTTGGCAGAGAATTCTAGATTGGTTAAACTTGATCTCAACCTGAACAAACAATGAAACAGTTAATTCAGAATTATACTGGGAAAAATAAAATCAGAGGCTAAAAATACAGTGAAAAGTAGGTCTTGCTAGGCTGTTAGCCTTTCTCTCCAGTTCTTTCTTTTTTTGTTGGTTGGGTTTTTTTTCCAGTTTTTTTTATTTTAAGAATGAATGCAGGCCTGGTAGGCAAAGACAGCTGTGCTAATGCAGCATACCTGGACATCCACAGCAAGGCTACAGCCATGAGCACTTAAGTGTAATTTCATGTGCATTGTGCAGGTCCTAACATATTCCTGGCCCAAAAATCACCCTGTTCAGTGCCCGCACCAAGCTCAGCCCCAACTGTCCTCTGTACATAGGAAGGCAATACTGTCAGCCTGATGACAGTGGCATGCTGGCTGCAGGGGGAAAGCAGTGGACCTGCTGCCTTCACTCAATCCGCCCAGGGCACTTTGCTCTGCACATCCTGGAGCCACAACAAGCCCTGGGCTGGGCTGCAGGAGACAGAAACACAGCCTTCACTCAAAGGACTGACACACAAGAATGGCAGGGCAATCTATGTTCCCATGGAAGGAAAGGGATAGAGTTGGGGGTTTCTGGCTCTGGGCAGGCTGCAGCCCCTCTCTGGAAAAACAAGTGTCATGACAGACTTGGAGCAATGTGACACAGAACAGGCACCTGGGCAGGATACAGAAATGTGCCTTGGTATGGAATAAGAAAGACACTGGGCTGAGTTTTCAGGAACCTCATGAGGAGAGGAACATGTAGGACAAGATTCCTTGGCTCAAATTTCCTTCTGTGACATCTCAAGTAATGAATGTGTGTTGCGAGCAACCCATAGGGCATGTAATCCATGGATTAAAAACAGGCTCCCCATTTGAGATCCAAGAGCAATTGTCAACAGTAAGATGATATTACACACAGACACAAGCAGAAATCTGCACTGACCCATTGCAATTCCAGCTCATTGCTGGTATTGGTACAGTCTACAGATGGATGGGATGAGCTAAAACATGGAAAAGATGCTACTCTCAATGACAAGACCCACATCATTCTCTGTAACCCAGCAATGCACAGCCCAATGCAAAATACAAAGCTGGAGAGACAGATGCTGCAGAAGACTTACCACAAAGATAAATTTGGGATTCCCAAGCACAGTATGACCTCTCATGTAATCCTAGGATCTACAACATGGGAACGATTAAAAGCACTGTGTAAACATCTTGCTTACATCAATGAGGCCTATTTCCACCTGATGAGAATACACCATCTTGGACTGATGAAAGACAAACTGTGTGCATTTGAGAACATATTAAAAGTCAGCTATCTACAGAGGACCTGGAACAGGACTCTAGAGATATGGAACAGACCACGCAAGGTTAGTAGAGACATGACTGGATCACAACTGTATCTGAGGTTTCCAATACTTCAGCTCCCCAAAAGACCCCCTCATCACTAGATTACAGTAATCAAAGGACATGCAGACACTGTCCCAGAAAATTAAATAAAACAAATTTCATTTTTACTTGAAGCTACCACAAATTATCTGCCATCCAAGTCGTCTTTGATAGGTAGGCAAAGAGACAAAGTAGCTCTGAGTGCTCTAGTATCACTCCACAAAAGCACTGAAAGTCTTAGCCTGCAGTAGCCAATCACTAGCTCTCTATTGCAACAGTTCCCATCCTCTTTCCCCATACTCCCTTTTGGTAGGAGGTATTGTCTATTCAATCCTTGTTGGGATGTTTTTTTGGAGCACTGTGATCAGCACTTAACTAAAATCGTCCAACCCTTGTGGACCTTTTTTTCCTTCCTACTATCAGAATGAGATTTCATCTTGATGTTCAGAGCTTGGAGACCCAGAGGTCAGAGGCCACCACACGATCCACTGAGCCACCCAGTCCCTAGATCACAATGTTAACAAATCACCATTTATCTTTGTTACTGCAGCAAGTGTCCAAGGCAAAACGGTGCCAAAGATCATATCTGTTGGGATAACCTATTGATTTGTGTCATATTCTGCCCAATCCCTATTTTATTCTTGCTCAGGCAGAGGTCAAGACAGGTTAAAAATAACTCCTTCAGTCTGAAGTGCAGGACTGAGGAATTTAAAGCCAGGCTGTTCTTCCCAAGGGTGGGGGTTCAAAAATCTCCAAGACAAGTAACAGAATCAGAAATCTACAGCAGTTGTGAGTAAGACCTTGTAGTCAGGGAACTCAAGCCATGGCAAAAAGTTTTGCAGCTTTAATTATGAGATTTTTTTTTTTTTCAGAGAGAGGGAATAAATCAGTGATCTTAGTTCATTCAAGCAACTAAGCATTACAGAAGTTTACGTGATGTACATACACAGTAAATGCTTTGAAATACCAGTGCAGATTAATGCAGATGCTGTTACAGCATTCACATCTCCTAGCCAAAGTACACTGACCAACATCAGCATAATTCATTGTCCTTATTCGACAGTAAGTTAAAATTTTGACCTTTATTACAGGGAAAAAAGAAATCAAAAATATCAGAGTTGAAGCATTTACTGCTGTTCCTAGCACTAATGTTCACGTGCCATTTTTGTCAGAGAATGCTCTAGGTAGATGCAAAATTTCATTTAGATTATTTTATCCCATTTCAAAATCTTGGAGTTAAATTGGCAACACTTTAGAAATATTTTCCCTTCCATTAACATTATGCCCTCCAGAAAATGAAATTTTAGACTAATACACATTTACCCTTCTTTTTCATTAAAGAAACATTATGTACGTGCAAAGGAAAAAACATTTCTTTATCGAATCTTTATGATCTGAAAATTTTTCCCAGTGATGCAAAAGAGGATCTTACCTTTGCTCTGGCTTCATATTCTCACTCTCATATATAGATTAGATGATTAAAAAAGGAACAGAGTTTGTTACTGCTTCTTCTAAAAGCAGAATGTCTGACACTTGTACTGAAGCTCAGCAGACTTTAAGGGCCGTAACAGGTGGACAAGTTCTCTTCTCTCCATAGAGAGATTTACATCCGAGTATCATTCACTTAATGGCCACACTACCACAGGCCTCGGAAGTCCCTGTAAAAGGAAGGAAATTAAATTAATCTATGCCACCAGGTGATAAAAATATGGGCTCTGAATGACACAGACAAAGAATAAAACCTCCCACCAATGACCAGCACCTCACCTGGAGAAGAGGGAGTACCAACTGTCCAACAGGTGCCAGAAAATTCACTCACTTTCCCAATCAAAAGTCAAAAAAATATTGCTTCCCTTTCTATATTGTCCTTGGACCTGAAGAGACTATTTTTTAGGAGTATACATTAGTCATAGCACTCAGGATAAGAAACAATTAAGGATTTCATTGTCCTTGTGTAAAAGTAAGTGTGCAGCACCTCCACGGGAAGTGAACAAAACAGAAACTCCAGTTCTTCCAGGACAGCTCCCCAGATGGGATGAGAAAAATCTTTGCATAAAGTAGTTTACTGAAATAGAGCAGTAAAATCACCCTGATGTAACAAGAAGCAAAGGAAAACTCAGGGGAGGCTGAAGTTTTCCTAGACTTACAGACCAGCACAGGGGAGGCAGGCTGGCTCACTGCACACAGCATCCTGCAGTTTTGGCAGAGGAGAAGGGCATGTGAGAGCAAGCAGGGGATACCAAGGCAAAACTTCACAGCACAGACACTATTGAGAAACATGAACACATTCACCTCTGCCCTGTCACAAAATTGACCTGCCCCATGGTTAGGCAGGCTCAGAGATGACTAACCTTGCTGTCACAGACAGGTTTCTCTCTGTAACAACCAACAGGTGGAAGAGCCAAAGGGCAATTTAAGCCTCAGCAATACCATTACTTGTATGATACATGCTCCTAAGTCATCTCTTCCCTTACTGTATTCTTCCACTGGCCATTTCTGGAACAGCAGGGCAGAGCCCCACTCTGGGCTGCAGGAGCTGGCCACAGGAGTCATCCAGCTGGGACTACTCATTTAGAGGTTGAAGAGGAGATCACCAGCACAGGCAGGAGGAAGAACAGGGGCAGGAAGCAGCAGAGACATGGCAAAGCCCTCTCCTCTCTGCTCACTCTCTAGTGGTTCTGCAGGCGATTACTCCAGAGCATCCAGCCATACCAAAATCAATAAACAATTTATACGCAACTCAGGGAATTTTGCCACACTTAATAAAAGTCTCCAGTCACAGTTATGGCTTCATTTCACCTTAATGTCTTCTTTAACTGTCCCTTCTGTTCAAGATCAATTAGAAGCATGTGCAAAGAGAAAAACAAACAAAAAACAACCACATACACACACACAAACAAACTAAAAAACAGGGAAAAAACTAAAAAGCAAGGTCAAATTGAGCAGCCCAGCTTCCCCTCACCACGCACCTGAGGCAAACATAGAAATGCAGGGCCTGACAGATAACACATTGGGACACCTTGTTTACACATGCTCCTTGCAGCCTCTGGTTCTGGGCACAGATCAGCAAGACAGGAGCCTTTTTTAAGAGAGATGGAATACTTGGTAAGACTGAGTTGAGTCTACAGAAGACACCTACGTTCCCTGCAATTTCAATAGAAAATCAGCATCTCTGAAAAATTCCAAATATAAAAGGTGAAACTCTACCTATCCTCAAAAGGGACACGGATCAGATACCTTTAAGATGCTCTTCATCTTGTGCTAGGATACCCAGTCATGCCTTGGCTTTTGATGAGACATCCAGAACCCTGCCACTGAATCATCTTCTTTACTCCAGTGATTTGCAAGAGGAAGGGGGTAATGAAGGAGAGTAATTTCCATTAATAGTAACTGGGAGGAAAATAGCTTTTGATCTCTCCTTCACTTTCTGAATTGAGGTGCTAATATTGCTTTGATGTTGTGTATTCACTTTAAAAGCATTGGAAAAGTTGTCTATGTTTTCTCAGTAACTTGTTTGAAAAAGCTATCTCTGCTCTTGTCATATCTGCTCTTGAACAAGACATAAAGCAGAGGAGGGCCTGGCCCATTTGCCAGACTTTCAGTTCTTATAAAACTTCTTGAGTTCAAATGTTTCCTCAGATAGAACCCAAAGTCTCTGCCCTAGCTAAGCTGAGCCCATCAGCCACCACAGCTGTTGCAGACAGGAACAGCTGAGGTGTTCCCTTTTCATTGTTTCACAACTTTTCAGACCCAGGCAGAGTAGGATTCAACAGGTCCATGTCCCTGATGCCAGCACTGCCTTAAGGTCCTTAACCAGAAGCATACAGCAGGAACTGGCTGAAATCATTACAACTCCTCAATTCTTGTCACTGCTGCAGGAATCAGCAAGGGAAGATTCGCTTTGCCTTCTTGCCATCAGGCACTGGAAGGAATCACCTGAGAGCAACCCTGGCAAAGCAACAACTGGGCAGACTGACCTCTTTAGGGAAGACACTGTTCAACTGCTGCCATTTGATAGCATGGGCCCAGAAAACACTATTCCCACAGGGAATAGTTTGGCCTCTTATATTGCTCTTAGAAAGAGTGGCCTTTTCATTGAAAGGAGTTTTGAAATGCAAATAATGGAGACAGAAGAAAACAGAACACTTATCACCATGCCACTGTCACCAGCAAAGCACCTCCCCAGCTCAGGTCTCAGGTCTGAGGTGGATCTGTACTGAGCCAGGGTCTCCTCTTGTGCCTGCTTCACCAGAAAGAAAGAACACAAGGGAGGAAGCCTGGGGACAGGCAAACACCATTCTCTAGCTGGCTCCCACTGCTTTGGTAGGGCATATACAGAAAGAAATGCATGCACACAGTCAGCAGGGCAGTCTGGCTTTCAAAATTAAGAAAACCAAAGAATATGAACAATAGGTTAAGATATAAGGAACAAAAAATCGCTCAGCTTTCAATCCAAACTGTATTTCTCTGTTAACATCTCCAAAATGTGAGCTCTGTTGTCCAGCTAGACCTCTATTCAAAGCACACCTACCTCTCTCTTGGTTCTTCTTCCTGCCTGCACATACATTCATACATGTATCTTCCCTGATGACTTTCAGTGTGCTTTAGCTAGCATCTTGAGATGCTCTGGTTCAGGGCCTGAAGTTTAAGGACAATTAATTCAGCAATCAACAGTTTAGCAGTATCTCTTTTTTGCCATTTCATTTCACGTTGATGTCATAATAGATCATGTGTCATCCTGCCCTTCCTCACCTTTACTACTTGTGGCCTATAACCAGACCCTTCTCTGCTTGGACAATACGTTCTCTGAACAGTAAATGCCCCCATTCAAAGTCCATAAACCCTTAGGGGCAGATGGACTTCAATATTGACCAAAACCTTCTAGAGACTATAAGAGTACAGAAAAAGAAAGACTGAGCTTACATTGATCCCACAGGCTATAGCAGTAGCTCAGGGCACCTTGGTCCTCAGATTCTTTGAAGTACTACTTTTCCAGAAGGCCACCTTGTCAGTTTTCTTCATACAGCTTTTGTTGGAGGAGTTTAGAGTTCTTCATCCACCACTCACTTGATACCGTGCAGATTTTTCAGCATACTCACGCTAAAATAACCTAAGTTTGGATCAGATGGAGTGAAGCATTTCAAAGAGGTTATGCAAACCTGCACCTGTTATATTCTTATAATTTCAAGCCTCTCAGGGAACATTGAGATCACCAATATATTAAAGCACACATCAGAAACTAATAGAGTGTTAAATATTTCCAACTGAAAAGTGCCTACATGTCTGGGAGGAGACATCTTCAGCAAAAAACTGTGTGCTGCTGCATCACAAGCCTTTGGCAAGACAAATAATTTTGTTACAATATCTTACAGATTGTTCAAGGCTAAAGAAAATTTATCTTTGTTACTTAAATGCAAAATATCTCAGCAATCCCTTTGATACATAACCTTGTGTCAGTGGGCACACAGCATGAAACCTTAGAAAGCCCTTTTTCCCCAGAAACTTGGACCTTCAACAGAATGTTGACCATCAACAGTCACAAGCTACTGTTTGGGAGTGTTAGAGGAAGAGGAGGGGTCTAGACAGAATGGACATGGAGACCAAATAATGAATGCCCTAAGTTAGTCACTGCATGGAACCACTAAAAACTTGAAACAAAAGAATTCCAAGTATCACCAGGACAAAGGCAACTGGAGGGATGATTTCTCATAAACCATACACTGGTAGGAGGCAGAAGAGAGAGAACCTTCTCCTCCACAAACATGTTACTACACATCAAGTTTATATCTATCTGGAAAGCACCAGTTAGAAGCAAGGCAATCTCCCAGGATGTGACAAAACAAGTTTTCCATTAATAATCCATAATGCCACCAAGAAAAACAGAAGGAGCACAGCATTTTCAGAACTACTCAAGATTCTCGCCTGCCCATGAAACCCCGTTTTCTAAACATGAGTAACCTGATGGTTTATTTTTTTGCTTTCCCATAATGTCCAAACACTTGGCTATATCCAGCCAAGGTCAGAAGGTGGCCATGAGCGTAACAGTTTCTTAACCACTTCCGAGGACCTGATCCTATGGGAATACAAAAAAAAAAAAAAAAAAAAGGAACTACCAAACAAAAGCAAAA
>VZTB01017563.1:666870-779939 GCA_013397245.1 Thryothorus ludovicianus | reverse complement strand
AATAAGCAAACACTCCATATGGAAGCTTCCTCCTTTTGTATATCCTGGGAATTTCCATATTCAAGAGAAAATCCTTCTGGATGCTGAGCAACCAAGAGTCCTTATCTAGGGACATCTAGTAGAATGTGTAAATGGAGCTGGATCATGCAGCCAAACTGGATGACATCCAGTTCACAATGACTTGTTGTAAACCTGTGCCAGAATATGGGGAAATGGACCAAATGGTTTCCCAAAGGGAGACATATGTTAGAGCTGGAATGGTAAAAAAATATAGACTGAGTCAAAGCTTCTAAGCACTACATCCCTGGGTACAAAATGGAAATGGAGGGGCTGCTTGAGAAACAGGTCACTTTTCCCTGATCCCTCTACAGTTGGCAAAGTTGTGATTTTATACAGGAAAAATCGAGCACTAGCAGGGTCTGGAATAGAATGGGTCACAACTCTTTTTCTCCCTGCCAACATGACAAGCCAACATGACACCGAAGCAACATATTTGCTTGTCTTACTCTTTCAAGGATCACTTCAGCTGTAGCATTGCATTGGACTCTCTCTTCCAAATGGGATTGCCTCCAATAGCTTTAATTGAGAGGAAGAAGTATTAAATACAGGAATACCCTGATGTTAATGCCTTGCCAGAGATGCATGAAGTACTCCAGGAAGCCAAGAGGTTTGACAAATATACAGTCCCTTGGGACAAGGTCTTTTGTGCTTTTTATGGGCTTAGGAGGTGGAAGTGGAACTGATAACCAACAATACAGGTCATTGCAGCACCTGAAAATAGGACCATTCTGCCCTTTAAATTAACCTGCTTTATACTTTCCTAGATGGAAAAATATAGTCACATGTTATGCTCTTTCCTTAAACTCAGACCCTCCAAGCCCCAGGAGCAGACAGTAACTGCACTTCTGCCTCAGAGAATTACTCAGCACAGCTCACCTCTGCCTCAGAATGGCAAATGCATTGCCTGGACTGCCTCACTAGGAGCACAGGAGGGCTGGAGAGCCAGGCTATCTCTTCATCTGTGGAGGAATGTAACCACTACATCTGTGTGCATACAAAAGTCAAACAGCATTGAAGTACTGACATGGCTACCCTCAATCTGGAAGATAGGAGAAAACAGAGACCTTTCTGGATTTGAGTGTATGCCCCAATCAATCAGACATATTTGAGGTATTTGTTGTTTGTTTGTGGAGTAGTTTTTTGGGTTTGGCTAGTTGGTTGTTGTTGGATTTTTTCATCCTTTATAAACGGCAGTTTTTTCCTTCTGGCTTCACAGAGTCCTTCCAGACCCCAGAATGCTTCAACATTCCCATCTGACAAATTTTCATCTACCTAACCTACTAAAAGGGAACAAGAGGAACAAAACATTTGAGTTCAACAGGACAGATGGATTTGTAAACTTCAATGGTGTAGGGCAAGCTGAGAAGTGTTTCTTGATATGACAGAAAACTTGAGAGTGGGCTTAAGTGACAAAAATGTGACAAAGAGTGACACCTGCATTGCCCAGTGTGTCCCTCATTCCATCTCAGACAAACTTCTCACTCCTTGAAATCCTCACTTCGGCATTCTGTCCTTCCTTGGTGACTGGAACACTCAGCAAGCATCCCTGCTAGCAAATCCTAAGCCTCCCCCTCACAAGAGGCTGCTGCAGAAGGCCACTGTACCAGGAAATAACACCTGCTGGAAAGAAAATTCCTGTAAGCAGATTCCTTCTGACTGAAGCAGCAACCTTGACCAGTCACTTCAGAGCCCCGTTACATCCATAATGATACTGTCTCCACCTTTCCCTTCCCCCCAGCATGAAAGATGAGTGGTTGTGTGGAACGAGTCCCCGAGCTGTGATGGGAATCCGTCTCGCTTGGCTGCAAAAAATATATATATCCTGGTATGGCTGTGATGAATCCTTTCATTATTCATCTGCAATTGCCCTGCTACTGCTGCTGTTCTGTTCTCACTCTCTCCCTTTCTTTTATAAATAAAAATGGAAACAGATTAATGACAAATATTGACAGAGATTGCTTTTAAAGAGCCGCACCTGAATGTGGGCTATAGGGGAGAAGCAGGGGCAGAGCAGCATCAGAGGGATGGGAAGATCAGGAAAGACTAAGCAAGAGATGGGAAAAGATAAAGATGCTCACTCCAATAGTGCTAGGTGAGTACTGACTGGAGCAAGGAATCCTTCTGGTGACATGAACCTCAATTTGCTCCAACAAATGAGCTCTGGATTAACAGAGCTGTGCATCCAAAACATCTGAAGTAACTAGAAGCAGTCAGTTGCACTGTCAAAGATACTCTGGACCAAAGTTTGCAGAGACTAGAGCAAAATATTCACAGGACAAAACCACAAAACACAGAGGAGCAGTCGCACACAGATCACCTGGTGATCAATAACAATATCTGATAATGCTGTTTGTCCCACTCCAGGTGACCAGTGAGCATCGAGGCTGGCACAACTGCCAAAGCTATCTGTATTTTAGGAATGTGGTTCAGATGGACCAAACAAATCTGTAACCAGTCAGGTCACAGGTTGACACAGTGAGTGAATGCATCCAATGGAGGCAAACCGGGCCTTGTGCTACCCTTCCCTGTCTACCCACTGTGTGAAGAAACATGATAAGCATTATAATTAAGTAGCACTCTGACAAGATTAATTGTTTATTCCTATTTAACATTTCATTCCCCTATTGAAGAAAGGAGGAGAGGAGTGGCAGTGATGGTATCTAGCTCCTAGAGAAAGAAAAATCAACCCACTTTGGGTTTACTTTTCATCTTAAAATAACCTGTTGTAGCCATTCTGAGAAGATGGGCTGCAGGGGACAAAACTCAAAGTCCTGGCCTCTTATAACCAAACTATACCTGTTCCTTGTAGATCCTGGCACATTTTTTCTCATCACAAAAACAGATGAAAGACCTGACCTACAAAATGGCCAACTCAGACTGCTTGTTGTGCCACAAACTGCTGCAGCATCACAGAGAAGGGCAGAGAGCTGCAGCCATGGCACCTGCCTTAGTATTTAACCCAGATGTTGCATCTAAAACCTCATAGGTGCTGTGTAAAAGCCACAGATTGGAATAAGTCTGCTCTCCCAGTCAGAAGGCTGATGCCACTCTCTTGTTCTACACACTTACTGATGCCCTTCAAATCAGCTGGGGGTTCAGAGATTACAGTGTCTTTTTTTCTTCCATTCTTCTCTCTGATTTTAGTCTCTTCCTTATCCTCCACAGACAGCTTGAGTTCTGTTATCACTTCTCTATATATTTCTATCTCTACAGTGATCTCCAGTGATTGTATTCTCCTCCTCTTAGGTCCCATGCTTCCTAACTCAAGCACCATCTATCTACCTGAAGATACTATGTCTGCCAAAATCACCTTCTATCAAATCATTTCCAAGGCTACCTCCCCTTCCTGCCATCAGTTGCATTTCCTATCCAGCTCCTTATTCCCATCAAAATGTTTGGCATCACACATGAGAGCAGAGATGTGCATGGACTCATTGCTGCTTGCTCCTTGCCAGCCTCTCACTTAACTAAACCCATTTTCATCCTTCCCTCAGAATTGCTCCTGCTCTTTTGGTGCCAAGCCACTCTCCCAACCCTCCTGTCCTCCTCAGAGCACACTGCTCCTTGGACTCCTTTCAACAGCAGCTAATTCAAGACATTACAGCACAGAAGCCTGTGCCAACATCCAGTGCATAAACAAAGATGAGATACATGAGAGGAGAGAACACACTGTCAGCATTTAATAACAAACACTAATTGCAAACAGGGGGATGGACTTCTCCATTCCTATTCTCTCAGCAGCCCAGAGCGATCTGAGCCAAGGGACGTGCCCATTCACAAACAAGGATCCATTAATGACTCAGTAGCTGACTGATTGCCACCAGCCTGCTTGGTGTCTCACTTATCCACTGAATAGAGTGGATCTTGGAGTTTTATTTGCACCTCATTAGTGTAGGGACACAGAAATATAAGGCCTCTAGTGATGCAATTTCAAAAGCCTTTCAGGTCTGCTACAGATCTGCCCTATAATCCTTGCAAATTCTTAACTTCTCTCTGTTCCTCCCATTTTCCCAAGAAAATTGCCTTATATCAGATCACAAAAACCCACACACCAGGCTGTTTGTGGGCCTCAAAATTTCACTACTTTTACTGAAAGCTGTTGCAAAAGATAGATGTGTTTCTAACATTCACATTTACCAGAAAAGCTGGTTCTCATCACATGCAACATGATGTAGAGAGACCAAGTATTTTCAATAATTTGGCCCCATCATTCATTGTGCTTCATAGATAAACAAATCACACCCCAAATGAGAAGTAAATGACACTTCGGTCTCTCTAGAGCAGGTAAGTCCCAGTCAGCCATAATCCCTCTTTAGGAAGTATAGGTATGTCACAGGAAATGTCCCTTCTCTCCTCAGCTAGTGTGAAACCCCTTAAGGAGCACCTGGGAGAAGAGGCACACACAGTTCTTGGCCATGTGACTTTAGCATCCCCTCAAAGCCCCTCTTGCAGCCTTGCACTGTGTGGGTTTCCTATGAGCTGCTGAATCTCTGGGGACCATGGGGGCACAGATCTGTAAACAGCTGAGCGAAAGTTAAAACCTTGGTGCTTGAAAGCTGTGCGAGTCTCCCTCATTCAAACCATTATTCCCAGGACTTTCTCCCAGCCCACCCAACTTCCCAGTCCCAGTCCTGCCATGGGCTGCCTCTAGCACTCCTTGTGCAATCAAGCCAAATCAACTGACTAAACCAGCAGAAATCAAGTAATTTTTTGCAGTTAAAGTGGTTGATGTGGCACAAAGGAGGGAAAGCTAAGCAGCAGGAGCTTACAGCCAAGCATGAAGAAACAATGCAATGGAGATGGAAGGACAAGGCTTTTCCTTCCATCAGTCAAAAACCATTTACCTCACTTCATGGCCTTGCATCCTGTATTTCCGACAAAAAAAAACCAACCTAAAATTTCAGTCCACTGCAGAATTTTTAGTGCTTTAGGATGTGCTTGGATGAAAAAGTAGTGCAGAAATAGAAAGTCAACCCTCTTCCAAATTTCTGCATGCTTTAGGGTTTTGGCTCCCAGACACTTAAGGGGATGTTGGAAACCCTTTGAGTGCCTCTGCAGCTGAACTCACTGTATCCTGATGTATCCAGCTGCACATGCATCATACACGCTGCTCGAGCCCTCGTGGTACTTCTCCACTGACTTTAAGCTACACAGCCCCTCTGAATTCAAAGTCTGTCTCCTCCTTCCCTTCTCAGGCTCTGGGGCCACTAGTTGCAGCATCACTTTTATATTTACTTAAGGCAGACTTATGACAGAGTTTCAGCTGTTGTCTTGCCTTGAAACTTTATTAGCTTTGATATTACTTTCCAAATTAACACCGTGCATTAACCCACATGATGTCTTAGCCTTCACAACACCGAGCAGATTTGAACTCTGTGGAAAGACAGAAGGTCTGGAGTTTACTGACCTTCACACCCCATTACAAAGTCCACCTTTCACTCAAGCTTATGTCTAATGAGATGACATGAAGGGCTTAAGTAATGGGGAATAGTATTCATATGGATATAAAGTACCCAAGCAAAGGCCTACTCCTGCCTGTCTCCCTCCTTTATCTTGCCCCTTGTGTCTCACAGCTTTGCCCCTTTGCCCTTGTTCTGACTTCTTCCTGATCCTCCCACCAGGTGACAATTTGAATTTTAAAGCCATTTACATTCCAAAATGTGCATAATCAGATTTTTACCCTGTACTTTTCTGATGTGACTTTTTTATTATGACATCAAGTACTGACCCATAATAAGGATGTAAATGCTCACTTTAATGTCTATTAGCAGTATCTGCAGATGCATATAAAATTATAGTATCATCACATAACTACATATTAACCTCTTGAGCTCCATGACAAACTCTCCAGGGAACACTGTATTCCAATTTTCAATTACCAGCAGTAGTTCAGTGACAAGCAGTAGAAGTTGCACTCATCCATATCCTAAACACTCGAGGTACTTGCAGAATGACAGAGTAGACATATTCTAAATAGACCAGTTCTGACGCTTCCAGTTGCCAGTTATTTGTGACAGGCATTTGGGCTCTTCCCAGGAACAAATGCAGTTACATTAAAGTATACATACACGTGGGATGTAACTTACCTGACATAAATCTGTGGTTTTCAGCAAAGTTGTTTCTTATGGTAGTGCACCATCATCACTTTATCCGCAGGGATTAGCAGAAGAAGGTGTACAGCAACATACCATGTGTCATCTTTTAAGCTTCTGTTGAGCAAACAATGCACTTTGCTCTGAAAATGCCCACTTAGCACAGGTGTGTTAGGTGTAATGTGTGAGCAAGGAATGATGTGGACTGCAGTACTTTACTGCAAGGATAAGAAAATCTCAATTGCAGCTGTCTACTCCCAACATGGTATTAATGTAAATTCATCATTCTGATTTTCATCTTCCAGTTTAATGGAATCTGTTTACATGAGAAAATGGGTACTCAGCTGCAAACAGAGCCTGCCAACCCACACCCAACAAACAAACACAAAAAAAGCTTGTAGAGGGAGGTTATGTTTGTCTCTTTGGGTTGTTTAAAGATGTGCCCATTTCTCTAGAATATGTAAACCAAGAGTCCATGGAGAAAACAGAACAAGACTCAATCAAGACAATAGTTAGTACCATTTTCTCTCTGTACCCTTCTTTTTTTCCATTACAGCTCAGTCAGATGATTGATTCTGGTTGCAAGGGCGTTCTTCCTAAAATATACACTAAAACTCCTGATATTTTAGAATTTAGCTGAATTGGGCATTAGAAGGCAGCTTATCATTTGTAAAAGAACAGTCAGGTTTACTTCAATAGACAATCATTACTTTGTATTTAAGAGAGAAAAATCAAGAGAATACTTGAAATATCACTGCAAGACATGAGTCAAAATTCATGTCATCCTATGATGCTCAGGTAAAAGTATATAAAGTGCAATTGTTCCATAGCAAGTTTTCATCTTGCTCTTGAGATGTAGTAGACAAGTTATTTCACAGCGGATTCTCTATGATACTATGCATCTGGGGCTGCTCTTTTAATTCCTTTGCAGTCCAGGAATCATAGCATTTCCAGAGACAAAACATATTTTGGGAAATTAAAATACCTTTATAAGGAAACTCTAATACAAAGTGAATACATACCAAGAAGTCCTAGCTCAAAAATAAATAACATATATACACACACACAGATATACATATATCTGGTTACAGATAAAAATATTCAAAAGGGAAGAAATCCCTTCCCTGCCATCCTAAGTTGTCCCTTGGCCCATGCACTTTACAATAATGCTAAATCAAATTATTACAGTTTGGTTTTGAGACTATAACTTTATACAGAGCATAGAAGGCAGGCCTCCAGAGAGAAGGGCAAGAACTGAAAGAGATGAGCACAAATGAGTCAGACCCAATGACAGAAAGGACAAAGCAGGAGGCTGTCTGGGTTCTCATGATGAAAGCAACTGCTCATCAGCCCTGGAGAGAAGCCTGCCTGCTGCCATCTCTCTCTTAGCTGAGAAGCCATAGGAAGACTTCAGCAATAAGGACAGTGCTCCTCACCTCATCAGTGATTGTGGCTGGATGTGCAGAAGCTCTGAGCACTTACAGCTGCTAAGGAAGTTTGTAGGAAATGTGATTTGAACCTACAAAAGGGTACAAAGTCACTCCCTGCAAATTGCCACTGCTTGTGTATCTCATCTTAGGCCCCTCAAATTCAGAGAGAACTCTTGGGTTTTGCTTCAGTCTCAAACTCCTCACTTATGCAATAAAGGTGACAAAAACATCCAAATGTTCAGCACACAAATTCATTAACATTCTAAGCTGTCATAGCAGGAGGTACTCTGAAGATACTAACAAGGAAATTACTTCTTTCCTTTTCAGAGTGGAGTCTGAATGCTGTGCAAATAAAGCTTGAAGTCAGTCTAAGTAAGGGGGAGAAAAAAATCCAAGTCACCAGCTGTACACTCAGAGAGTCTCAACTGTCCTACACTAAGGCAGGAACCTCAAGTGAAAGGGGACAGATGTACAGGCTGAGACAATCCTCAAACCCAACAAAAAAATCATGCAAGTGCCTGATTGCATTGCACTGTACATGCAGAGAGCACTGAATACAGCAACGTGGGCCACTCACATTGCAGCCTTGTCATCCGAGCACAAATTTTCTGGTTTATTTGTTACTTGAGGAGTGGGTGGGGGTGCTGAAGAAGGTTCTTGTTTAAATGTCGGAATACATATGTAAGCAGATGGTTTAGTCATACAGCCTCTCAGTGTGGGAAGCAGGGAGAAATGTCACCTTCCCCAGGTAGCCCCTGCATTGTTTGAGCGCAGTGCAATAGCCTCATGGCCCCTCTCCCCATCCAGGAATCAAACCTTGCACATCTAATTCCCTCCCTCCTGTCTCCACAGTATCTGAAAGGACCAGCAAGGGGTAAAAGATTCACGAAAGCTCCCCTTGCTGTTCACTGAATGGCCAAGAAAGAAAACACAGGACTTCTTTCACTCACCATACAACATCCAGCAGTGCCTGCCTCAAAGTGGGAGCATGTGTTTCCCCATGGAGGAGGGTTAGGTGAGAGCAAGCACTTGCAAATCATTTTGAGAAGCACGATGAAAAAGAGCCCTAAGGCAACACTGGTGAACCTCTCAGGAAGCTGGTGCCAAAATTACTGGGGAAACATCAGTGCCAATGCTGCCATTAGTTTACCAGAACCACTGGTTTGCCATCTGCACCTGCAGGCAGAGGGTGAGCTATGGACACTTCTCAGAGGAAGATTTCTCCAATCTTTAGACAAAATTCTCCAATGCCCAAGTACAATTTTTAAAGTGTGTTTTGAAAACACTGCTACAACTGCCATACTGCACTGACTCCTAAGATCTGCTCACATTCTCATAATTAGACACCTCCCTGTCACTCCTCCACTAAAAATGAATTAATTTACCACTGTGAAACCCTATACTATATTTCACTTAAAAATAAGCATTTGTTCTTACTGAGAAATTGCTCTACACCAGTATAGAACAAAATTCATACCTCAGATTTGAAATACTCTTTTATTTATATCTGAGAAATTCTCCATTAATACATAGCAAGTCTACTTGTATTCATCTGTAGTTTCAGTTGATTTTTATGAGCTGGAAAAGCATGAAGCGTTTCATGGTTTGAAAAATATCAAAATTGATATGCCATGTCATCATAGTCAGACCTGTTATCAAACTTACCACCAGCTTTCAAACTGAACTAAAAAAATTCTCAGCCCTGGGATGTAAAATTAGGGACATGCAAAAAGGCACCATTGAGCTTTTTTCTTTAAAATAGAAATTAATCCAATTATCAGATTAAATGCTTCATTACTCAAAATTTTAAAATTACAAAATTGCTAGTATGTATAAGACTGAAACAGCTAATTTTTAGACATCTAGAATTTTTACAGTTTATTCATTGAAACAGTTAAGGTAAAGAGATTCCTGCATTGTTCCTGCCACAAATATGCACAGCTATTGATACTGGAACACAGGCAAAAGAAAATTCCAAGTCCTCTGTTCATTTGATCTTTGAAGTCACTGTTATCATGGCAAAAAAGAATGATGCCAATCTATCTTAAAAGGATGTTAGTGTTGGCAAAATGAATTGATATCCATTAAACTATCAATTGAAACTGACCTGCTTATTTAAATGACATCCCCTTTGGGACTGGGCAGATCTGAAGCAGTGGCTTAGAATTGAATGGCTATTTAAGAAACTCTGGAATAGTTTTAAATTCCAAACAGGGAGCATCTCACTTGTCTAAAGACAATGTCCTGACAAACTGGGGAACAAAATCATTATAAAAAAACTCCAAAGAACAGACATGATAAATTACCTCAAATCCTTCACTCAAGTTAGCAATTCAAAGCAAGAAAAGCACAGCAACTCCCTACAGACCCTCAGGTTACAGTTCATACTTATGGAAATGGTCAAGGAAGAGAGGCAATACTGTAAATCTAGTCAGATGGCAGCAAAACCCTTCTTCCACCACTCTCAACTCAGTTCGCTTTATATCAGATAAAACACTTCTTCCATATATTGATTTATTTCCAGTTTCTATAATCAGAACAGAGATTCTGCAAGAGCCTCATTCAGAGAATACACATCTTATTTAAAACAGAGGAATACAAGCAGGAATCTTATTTACATGTTACCTTTAAAACAGAGTCCCAAGAACCCAGAGTCCAACCCCTATCAAACAGTTAAATCTTATGACCTCATAAAATATTTGGGACATGCACAAGGCAGTTCTTCATAGACTTTGAGTAGACCTGTTTGCAAGCCACCCCTAGGAGAGCCCTTTTTGACAGCAGGAGAAAGCTAAAATGCAAGTGATGCTAGCTCTGGCTCACTCTGTGGTGTTGTCAAAATCTGAAGGAAAATTCAAGGACTTCAGCAGTGCCCAAGGGCTCTGGTCAGGCCAGACCACTCTCAGATCATGGCCCTCTTAGAAATGCCTCCAGCAATGAAATCTTACATGCACCAATATAGGCAACCTAGGCTTTAGCCACAAGTTCATTTCTATGCCCATCTGCAACACAAAATATGGTTTATTACTTAGTTTTTCAATGCTATCAAGGGTTTTCTACCACACAGACATGACACTTCTGATCTTCTGCTGATAAAACTAAACAGACTGATCTCTTAAGTATTGCAAATTATAAATATGATGGGTACAAAATTGCATTATAGTACTGCTGAAGGAAATTCAATAAATTTTTGATTTAAAAAAAAATTCTTACTATCTTCTAGGACCTTGTACATTGAAAAACAGTGGTGAGAACTTCAGGCTCAGACTCAACTGCCTGATTATCACCTCCTACAGTAATGTTACAGCAGCATTGGGGCAGCACAGACTAGCAGCATATTTGGATATATGAGTACATGAAGCCTGAATAGCAATATTTGAACACTCTATAAGGAGTACCATAAGTGACTCTTACAGTTACTCTGTAACTCTGAAGAATACTTTAAGTGTAGACACTAGAACTGAATGCATATGAATGTGGAATACCTGGGATATTCATGCAAGAGCACAATTAAAGGTTAAATGACAAGTTTTACAGTATGAAGCTTATGAAAAATTATTTATATGGGTTAGTGGACTACACAGGAATTGTTGACTGGGCATACAAATACATGTCCAAAAAGTCTCATTGTAAAGAAAGAACAAGACTTTTCAACCTTGCTGGATAAAAAGCATTGTAAGAAACAATGTCAGGATGCTGATATTAAGAAAAAATATTCCAAGAAAAGTTGCTATTTACCTATAAAGAGGGTAAGTAATAAGAAAACTGATTAGAAACAAAGATATGCTAATCCTTACGTGATGTTTTCATCATCAGGATGTGTCCTTGTAGAAATATATTTAAATTCAGTTGCAGGATAAACACTATAACCAAAAGTTCAAAAATGTTTTCTCCAGCCTTGAAGAAAGTTTGTACATCTTTTTGAGGCAGGACACTGGGCTAAGAGAACACAAAAAAAAAGTATCACTATACTACTGCTTCATCTTTACAGTACCCCTCAGGTATCCAAACCAGGTCACTGTGAGAGACAGACTACCAAGACAAGCAGACCTTGGGTCTGACACAGTACAGCCTTTTCCATACTGTTCATCCCATTTCCCTCAGAGATTACAAGGACAAGAGGGCAGCTTTGCAAAACCTTGACCATCCTCATCTACTGGCATGTCTGTTTTAGGACATTGAATACTCTAGCTCATAACAGGGCTCAGCAATACTTTTCCTGATAATTGTCTGCAAGTATATACATTTTGCATATTTCTCTGATATAATAAGCTGTACAGTATGCCACTAAGCACATTTTTTCAACTCACTGGACGCACAGTGACAGCCATGTTTGGAGTTGGGAAGGCATTCTAGCTACATTAAAGTTGAGAAGGATGTTGAAAATCCCTTCTGGTTCCACAATGTAAATCTGTATTATATGTCATGTGAGTGAGGCCCAGCCACACATGGGTATCCAGGCACTGGTGCCAGTTTAGTCTCCCTGCACTTGCTTGTGGCAAGTTCACTTTCTTTGGCATAATTAAGACATTACATCCTCTGTGCTGAGTTCAAGCCTTGTACTAGGTAAAGTTATTGGCCTAAGACAATCTTGTTTTACTTCCTGTATAGCAAGTTTCCCTTTATGCCTTAAGAAGCATTATTGTAAAGTGGTTTTTTTTCTTGCATTTGACAGCACAAAAGGATGTCACAATCACAAAACACAAACTGGAACAGAATACAGGAAACAAAGACACAGAAATGATATAACACAATGAGAATGGAAGTTCGTTTTCCTTTGGTGGTCTCCTATCAGACTGCACAGTCTGAACAAGTGTAGCATCCTTCGCTTTTGCTTTACTGAAAAGTTCTCTGGTTACACACTGTTCCTCAAGACAACAAAGCAAAGTTCTTATCCACTTGACATAATTTCTTCTCAATATCTAGGCACACATACCATTTTTTGTAGCATCTTCCTTCTTCAGTACAGAAGGGGTTACAATAAAAGAGGTACTCCATCATGCTTCTTGTTGCCCTTCCTACAATTTCCCTTCTCTGCCCACTAAGCAGGTCTCTGCAACATCCACAAATAACAGCAAGAGCATCTACAGTTTGAAGGACAGCACTAACCTACTCAATGTCATTATTCAAGAATGATGCTGGCAAGACACACCTCTGCATACCACAATCACAAAGCTAATCTATCACTCAGTAGCACTAGTCCCAGCCCCTAACAAGTTTCTGTCCAGCTCCTGTTTTGCTGCTTTCTTCACTCGTTACTCTACCTTAAAATCATAAATCCATCAGGACAGAAACTACATTCTTTTAATTCAGTCTTCTCCAGTACCTACCAAACTGGGCATGAAGCCTGACTAGAGCTCACTGGAACTACTGGAAATGTGCAAAGAACAACTAGAAAATGTGCTTCTCTCACCTCCTGATTTCTCTTTCACTGAATGTCCATCTTCTCCCTATACACAGAAGTATGTCATTTTGAGATTGGTCACTGCTATCTATGAAAAACTGTTGCAATTGCATGAGGTCCCCAGAGACAAGAAGGGGCATGTACATATACATCACCTCTCTAAAAAGACAGGAAGAAGTATTGGTGGAGTCATAGGCTAGTCAGCCCTACCTCAGTCCCCTGTAGCTTTATGAAGCAAGTTTTGAAAGCCATTTCTAGGCACCCAAAGGACAAAGAGGTGACCAGGAAAAGACAGACAGATAAAAAGATGGAAAATCAAGCTTATGAACCTGTCTTCTATGACAGAATGATAGCCTCTGAGGATGCAGAGAGGGCAGTGAATGATGTCTCCACTGACTTCAGTAAGCCCCTTGATGCAGTCTCTCATAGCACCCTTGTAGCCAGATGGGGGAGGCATGGACTGGACAGTATCCAGTAAGAAAGATCAGAGAGAAGGAGGCCAGGTCAAGCAATCAGTGGTTTGAAATCTGCATTATGGCCATTTATGAAAAGCATGCCTTAGAGGACAATACTGGGAGTGATAAGTGTTCAGACATCATTAGTGACCCAGTGGAAAAAGACAAAACATACTCTCAACAAGATCAGAAATAATGGCATGTTGAGGAAGGAGCCACTGATACGCTGGAGGGTGGGGGGTACCACTAAGAGGGACTTGGACAGATTAGAAAAGACAGAAACATCATGAAGTTAATGATTAAAATAGAATAGTTCAGTTGGAAGGGACCTGAAATTAATAACTAGTGCCACTGACTGACCATTTCAGGACTGAAAAGAAATTAAAGTAAGGGCATTGTCCAAATGTCTGTTAAACCCCAACAGGCTTGGGGCATCAACCATCTTTCTAGGAAACCTGCTCCAGCGTTTTATCACCCTCTCTGGATAGAAGTGTTTCCTAATTTCTGAATGTCCCTTGGCACAGGTCTGAACCATTCCCATGTGCCCTGTGACCAGAAACCAGGGAAAAGAGACCAGTGCCTGTCTCTTCCCCCTCTCAGGAAACTGTAGAGAGCAGTCTCCTTTTCTCCAAACCAGACAAAATCAAATTTCTTCACAGGATGTGCCTTCCAGCTTTTTCACCAACTTGCCAGTTATTGTTTGCTCTGTTTTAAAATTACACCATGATCCAGTGAAGGGGGGGATTGTTCTGCTCTGCTCTGAGCAGATGCAACCTCACCTCGAGTCCCATGTGCAGTCTGGAGTGCCACAATATAGGAAGGACATAAAGCTATTAGAGAGCATCCAAAGGAGGACTAGGAAGATGGTGCTGCTCCTGAATATATTTAAGAATTACTTTATAAAGCACATCCAGCCTTCCTAGATTCCTTTGCCCTGCAGGACTGTCTCCCACGAAATTCTGTCAATCTCCTGAACAGGCCAAAGTCTGCCCACTGGAAGTCCATGGTGGAAGTTCTGCTGGTGCCCTTCCTACCTTCACCCACTCTAATGTTTCATGGTCACTATGCTCAAGACAGCTGCCAACCACCACATCACCCACTAGATCTTTTTTGTTGGACTTCATGATCCCTGTGGGTACCTTCCAACTCAGGATATTCTATGATTCTGTGATTTAAAAGACTTAAAATGCCTTTCAGTAGCACCCAGTATGGTCTCCTCTATAATTTTTCCAGGTACTGGGACTAGACTAGCAGGTCTTTTTTTCTTGGGTCTTGCTCCATGCCCTTCTTGTAAACTAGAATAATGCTGAGTAGCTTCTAGTCAGCATGGATCTTTCCCAGCCTCCCAAAACCTTTGCCAGGGATTGAGAGGCCATGCTACAACAGCCACCAGCTCCTTCAGTACTCTGGGATGAATTCTACCTGGCCTCATAGACTTACAAACATTCAACCAGTCCCTTACAATCTCCATTTTCTGTACACAAACAGAAAGTCACAGTAACTATCCTCCAAATCAGAAGACATGGCAGCCCAAGTTCTGTCAGTATTATAAGAGACCAAGGCAAAAAAAAGTATTGAATGTCCACACTTTTTCTTCACTCCATTTTTTCAAGTGATCACCTACAACAAATATCAGTTCAATGTTTTTCTTTGACCTCCTCTTGCTACTTATGTACTTCAAAAAGCCTTGCTTGTCTGACACAACACTGGCCAGTTTCAACTCTAATTAAGTTTTGATCTTTCCTATCTTCTCCCTGCATATGCAAACTACAGCTCTGTCATTTTTTTGTGAAGCTTGACCTTGCTTCCAGAGATCATACCATCTCTTTCTCTTCCTGAGATTCAAGAGGAGCTCCCTGCTCAGTTAGGCTGGTCTTCTGCATGGCTTGAGTTTCAACACAGAGAGATCATCTGCTCTTGTGCTTTTAAAAGGTGATTCCTAAAGACCAGCACACTAGTAACTAGCTCACTGAATCACCTGAAGTTAGCTCTGTTGAAATTCTGGTAGCAACTTTGCTGACAGCTTTCCTCATTACACCAAAATTTTAAAATTACCCATTTCATGATCCTGTGGCATTATCTTTATTAATAAATAACAGGTTTAGGAGCAGATCTTTCCTAGTCAGCTCACTGAGTACTTGTGACTACAAATTATCTTCAATATACTTCAGGAATTTCCCAGACTTGACTGTCACAGCAGTATGGTATTCCCAGGTCCTGTCTGTGAAGTTGAAGTCTCCCATAAAGACAAGGAGAAAGACAACTGGAGAAAAGACAAAACTGAAAAAGACTGGGGAGTCCTGGTCGACAAAAAGTGGAATATGAGTGAGCTGTGTATCTTTGAAGCAATCAACACATACTGGACTACCTTTGCAGAAGCACAACTACCAAATTAAGGCATGTTATTACTCCTTTCTACTCAAGTAATCCACATGGGAAGCAGTATCCTTCACACTGAGTACTGTATGAGCAGAGTGAGTTCTAGGAAATCTGCCTTAGATTAAAAAAAGAGGTAAAACAATGGACTTATTCATCTAAGAATGCTGTAGATATTAAAATCTCTATCAAGTCACTGAAGTCTGAAGATATATTTCAATAAAAACCCTGGAGTAACAAGATATATGATCCATTTAGCTTGCCTACCACTCAGGAGAATCCAATTTGGTTGAGAATCTGACTGACTTGTAAATGGATTCTAACCTAGAAACAGGAAAGACAGCTGCAATATCTGGAGTCTCCTGAAACTTTCAGAAAGTTGCCATGGCAGGAAGTATGGCTTGTCAAGACAAGACCTGCCACAAGTTGCTCTTCAGTACTGCCACAGGTACAATCAGCCTTTAAAGGTAAGAAATACCTCCTAAGAGCCTACAACTAATAAGGGCTTAAGCAGATAACACTGCTACTGACCTCAATATGAAAATCTGATAAATTCTCTTTCCCTGCCCCCAGGGAAAAAACACACAAAGCACTGCAACCCACCCATCCACCACCACATTGTGATAAAGGTTCTTGATTCCCTAACAGCTTTCCTGAAAAAAATTTTAAAGCATCCTGACATCACAGAAGACAAAAAACTACCTTGGACATTACTCAGAATGTAGTAAGATATATCACAACTGATTTTAAAAAGGGAATACAATGGCTAAAATATAAAATTTTAGCTGAATGATCAGTAATCTGAGTAAGTCTGTTGAATAGACAAACTAAGAGATGTTGTGGAAGATACTCCATGCGATCAAAACCACTCAATTTCACAAATGCTCTTTTAGTGAACCACTCCCTATTATTACAGCAGCATGCAGGTTAGATTACAAGACTTCAAATCCTAAATTTTATCTGCAAGTTGTAAGGAAAACGTGATCACCTTTCCCATTCACTGCATTCATGAGTACTAGATAGTCAAGCTACTACTCTTCAGATTTACCTTCTCTTCAGATGTTTTAGATTACAGGCCCTCCAGTGCTGAAACTTCCCTTATGCACCATTGTTCAAAACAGCTACAAATAAGACAAAGCCATGACAACTTTAAAACAGGAACACTTCTTCCTTCACAAACTGTTACAGCTTGTCCTGTAATCCAAATGGACTTCTATATTCCTTCATTAAGGTAAAAAGCGTTTCCCTGTTCTAATAACTTCTAAAATGTACCACCCAAATAAAAAAAAAAAGAAAAAAGAGAAAGAGTTTTGAGAAGGATTTATAGTGACAGATCTGACAGTTTGCCTGTGCTGCAAAATATAAATCCAATTTGGATGTCTCCCCAAGAATAAGTAGGTATTAGGGGATCAGACACAGTGTGCATGTAGTATAACTTAACTACATTTGTCAATCATGATTTAGCAAGTCATTCCGTTTCTGTTTTGTGTATATTATGACCATTTTAATACGTAGTTAATATAAATCACTGCTTCATATTCCCCCAATCAAATCTGTCCCTCAGTGATTTGATTCATAAGAGAGCAGAACACTGCAAAAATCACTAAAATCACACAAATTTTGCTATGTGCTTAAGAGTGCTAGTTGCACCACCACAATCAAAACAGATTTTACAAGTTTAAACGGTCCTGTCTGAAAGCTCCACACAAGGAAAGCAAGAAGTTCTATTCATACAAATAGATCCCATTTTAAAGGATTTAAGAAGCTGTGAGGCCACTTGTTCCTTGGCACATGCTATACAGGTACATATTCTGAAAATATAGTTCATTATAAGCTCCAGACATGTTAAAGAGGGAAGAAATCCCTGTCCATATATTCTGCAACACAGAAGGTACAGCAGACCAAGTGGAAGTTCTGTGAAGAGAATCTCTTTAGTGTGCACTGCAGTGTAATGTGCAATCATCAGCAGGTGGAGGCACCTCCAGTAGGTACAGCAGGTAATACTTTAGAAGGGAGAGAAAGCATGACACAGAAGGAGTCTGAGCTATACCCATAATGCTCAGCACTCAGGTGACACCTTAAATGGCTTTTTTGTTCAATGGCATGTTAACTTCAACAAGCATCCCTTAGAAACACCAGCAGACATTTTTTAATTTATACACTGAGATATGGATGTTTTGTATAATCTACCATACTGCAACAATATTCAAGGGCCCAGGTTTCTATCCAGGACATCAGCTGGCACATTTACATCCAAGTAGTTCTTCCAAATCCTTATCCAGAAGGAGGTTTAGGAATGAACATGCAATACATAATAAAGACTGAAGATATTCAGAACAAGGGAGAAGGAAAAGGTCTAATGGACAGTGCTGCCAGTGAGCTAATGGCAACTTCTACGTACACAAGCACCATATTTGCTTTGCCAGAAGCAACATGATTTGAGTCCATGGCTAGAAAACATTCTGCTATACAGGATTCAGGTTCCATGTTTCAATGTGTTAGTATTCCCTTCTCATTTCCCAGCCAAAAACTCCTTCGGGCCTGGAAGCAAGAAGAGGGAGACTCCTGACTCCAGAATGGCAGTGGGACTTTCACCCTGAAAATGCAAAATACACAAACAAGCAACATGTCCATGGGGTGAGTAAAGATCTGAAAACCCAAAAGTACCTGTACATGACCCATCACATATAAGTTGGAATCAGGGAAAGAGATGAATTCATAATAAATACAGTTACAGCAGGAAAATTTCTAAAAGCCACTGCAGTCCCAACACTGATTACCTTTTCTTAAACATAGATTTATAAACATGACTCAGGTGTGTGAGGCACACAAACCAGCCTGGATGATGGCACGCATCACGCATCAATACTGAAGGTACCACTACTGCCAAACAAGATGCTTGATGCAGACAAACAGCAGAATCAAACACTTCCAAAATCGAACAAGCTTTTACAGTTGCAATGCCTCCTTTTAGCTGTATCCAGGGCTCTTCTCTGGTGGCATTTTAAAAAAGTTACTGGAGGCAGCAATAGTAGATGTCTCAGCTGCTGGTGTTTTCCCAGTCCACTCAGAGTTTTGGCATCTCAAGGATGGTGTTGCTGGTAGCTCTGATTCTGCTGCATCCATGTGGACAGACAGAGTTGCTGGAATATAAAATTGCAGGAAAGGGGGAACAGAGGAAGACAGTAAAAAAAAAAAGGCAAAAAAAAAAAAAGTTAGAACAACTGACTTAATGGCAAACCCCTCATATAAGTTCATCTATGAAGAGATTATTTATTGAATTTCTAAAAGTTCTCTATCCACATTCCTTTGAAATGGAGGTTCTTGATAGCATTAACAATTTTGCTCTACCGGTTCACACATCCAAAATTCTAAGTTCCCAGTCCACCAACTAGCTCCCTTAGTCAGAGTTCCTGTTGAAACTCAAAAAATTTAGCTGTCCCATATTTAAAGTGAATCAATTCAAAATCACTCATCTTAAAAAAACCTGAACTCCTTGTAAAGACTGAATTAACTCTCTACTTGAGACTTGCAAGTCTCTGAAGGTGTAGCAAATTTCAGGTTGCTAAGCTCACCTAAAGAGGAAAACATGCCTTTCCTCACTGCCTCAGTAAGAGCAGTACAATGAACCTCCACAAATATCTAACATGGTAAATCAGCATATTATGACAAGAAACTACTTGCCAAACTATGTTGAAATCCGTTCTCATTTTCTCAATACAACCACTGCTTCAAAATGGGACAGGCTATAACAGCCAGAGAGATTTGCAGATCCATAGCTCAACCCAACAGTCGCCCAAATTTCCAAAAGGATTGTCAAAAACTTAGAGATATGAGCTTACTCCAATTCTCAGTATCCTGAATCACTCAATCCTCACAAGCAGAACAGGGTTGGATAAAGAAGAGTAATTGCCATAGGAGTCTTTGGGGCAAACAGAATTTTTTTAGCAAGTAACTACTTCAATACAAAACACATTTCTTCATTGCAGTCTCACTATAGATAATAGCTGTTTGTGTGTTTTAATTACAAGTTGCATCTACTGCTCTGTACTGGATGAAGGATAAAGAGGCCACAGCAAGCCTCAACTAGAGGACAGATTGCTTTGAAGTTTAAATAAAAAGTTGGTTCAACGTTTGAGGTTCCACATTCAGTAGATCTGGAACCCCAACAACATTGCTCCTGTACATCCAAAATTGTGTGTCATTCCCCTACAGCTACAACACAGCTGATACAAAGCACCTTGCAATTCTACATCCAGCCCATCATCTTCCTCCAGCTGAAGGTCATATGTAACATGAAAAAAACCCCAACAATTTAGTCAGTCCTTAAACTCACAATCACGACCAATACCACACCAGTAGTGATGTCGTTTGCTTGTGTCACTAGCTTGCTAGTGTCCCTCCCCACTCAGGCTCATCTTTCCTCATAAAAAGAAAAAAAGAAAAAACCAGCTTCTCGCTTCTGGGTATGACAAAGGGTGAATAATCAGCAAGAAATAGGAGAGGGAAAATTCACCAAATTGCTATTACTCATCAGACTGCTCTACAATAAGCTGTTTCACAGGCTGCTAACTGTCACCTCTTTTACAAGCTAAGTGTGAATACATGCCAAGGCAGACAAAAATCTATTTATGCAGATTTTTACCCCAGACTTACTGTAATACCTGATTAGGATGCCAGTTACCATGTGCACTGCTACATACATAGAGGATTGAACCACATAAACATGAAAAACATCCGTGTAAAGATCAGTAATTGTTTACCATTTATTGCACAACCATCTGTACTTGTGGCCTACTCTGACTAAACGAAGGCAGTCTTCATCAGATTCCTTTCAAACCAGAGAATAACTTCCATGAGAAAAAGATTTTTTTGCAGTATTTCTTAGACAAGCTCTACTGTGCCACTGGGGACATTATTCTAAATCTACTGTACTGCAATGGAAAGCAACGAAACACAAGGACAGTATCCATGCCCTCGAAGGTTACCACCACAGACCTTCTTCCTCCCTAGGCACTCAATTGGCTGTTGCTCACCAAGTTGGACAAATCTCTGGTCTAATCCAGTACAGTCAGCCTTAACTTCCTCCAGATTTACTCATTCTACTGCCAAACTACACCAGCCAGATTTTTGTTCTTATCTGGTGAAGGTCTCATCCTTTAGGGCTCACACTGTTTGTGTAGTGTGGAAAACATTAATTTTCAGTCTCTCTGAATATTTGCTAAGTTTGCCCAACTTAATTTTGATAAAAGTCATTTCCTGAAGTGCAAATTAATTCTGAATTTTCTAACCACTTTTTCTTGTTCTCAGCAGCTCAGTTATGGTATTTAGGCTGGTTAGCCTCAAAGAGCAGGATTAATACCAGAAGTTTAATACTACAGCAATACAATAGAGACCCAAGGCACTTCAACAGTAATGCAGTTTTTTGATGTTCATGCAAGGGTCTCTGGGAAAAGATACTTTATCAGAACTCACGAATACTCACATTCATGAAAGTATGTGAGAAGAAATGGAATAAATTTAGTTGTTTGGTACCCAAAGAAACATTCTCTAGCTGCCTTTCTCATTCCTGCACTGAGGAGTGAAATAGCATCCACATCTCATCTGCCTTTTATTAGCATCTTCTGATTTCAGCCAAATTCAACTCAAAACTTTCTGTGGATGGTGAGGGGGTGAGGCGACAGGGGAAGATTTGTAGCTGCATGTTTAAGAAAGAAGCTAAATTCATCACAATGACAGGGGATAGTGTTGGCAGAGATTTGAGCTATTTATTCTTTTAGGAAAATCCTATAAAGAATGACACGAGGAAGCCTCTATCTGCAGTCTTGTTCATCACACTGGTGAGGAGTCCGATAACAGATGTATGCAGTAGCGTGATTTAGTGCCGGGAGCTGGCCCCTGATGTGTATTAATACCGCGGCAAAGCGGAACGAGCCCCTCTTCATCACTCATCTCTATAAAAGAGGTGGAATCCGAGATGGCCCGATGTTCGGCACAGCAAGCCCATTTGTTCTGCTGACTGATGAAGCCAGCTCAGGCTGTGTCCTTCACCTCCACGGGGCACTCAGGTTGCAAAAAAGGAGATCACTGAAGCAGGACCTGGTCAACAAGTGAGACGAGAGCAGTTGGACTCAGCGAAGGAGCTATTTAAAGGTGAAGAAATCCAGCACTCTGTCTGCATGGCAGGCACGGGCCTGCATTCTGATTTACCTGTGCTTCACTTTTGCAGAAGTAAAACAACACAAACATAAAAAGCCTCAGAAGTAAAAAAAAATGAGGCTGCCATGACTTCCCAGTATATGACATTTATATGGGGGTGAGTAGATGCATGGCAAGGGAGAAAAATCTTTATCTCATCAATATCCAACAAATGTAAGAGTGTCCAATTAATTCTACATTATTGCAGAATAATACTACGTATCTTTTTATGCATTAGTAATTCCATAGCAAAATCTCCTTGGACAGAAATAACATCAGATCCCAGAAGTTTACAAGTTACATGTCTAGGTTGTGCTTCGGCCGAATGTGTAGCAGAATGTCATTTAGGACACAGCTTCAGTTATCCAATCATAGAAGTTCCTTTCCACAAGTCAGTATTGCAGCAAACCCTGCCCACAGCTTTTCACTTGGCTGAGGATATTTCTAAACAGGGTCTGAGGAAGGGATCTTTACCATTTCTGACCATTAAAAGCTTTGCAGACCTTGTCTCTTGATGATCAGCATAAGCATGCTGCCTGTACTCTACTAACTACACTTCTTCCTTATTTTGTAATACATAATAATCCTCTCTCCTTCATCCATAATAAGAAAGCTTTACAAACCTGTCCTATTTTCCAGAGCTAAGCTCCACTCCAGATGCACTCTCAACTCTCCAAAAGGCATTCACTATACAACTTGCCTAACCAGGCAAATACAACTTAAATAGTATTTTGAAACGTACAGCCATGGAAACAGAAGCTCTCCTTAGAGAAAGTGACCAGCAATGCAGCACAGAATACACTTTGAATAATAAATAAATGGACAGGTAACAAGGGACCCTGAGACATGAGCAGTCATACCAAAAAATCTAGTATTCCAGTGCTAAGATTCTGTGGTTCCAGATATTATCCCTTTTATTACAGAAGTTTGAATATCCCGAAATACTCAAAAGCCAGGAAAGAATAACCTAAATAAATAATCAATAATAGATGAGACTTTTGCTGAACAACAGATTACTAACGTTCTTTTCTCTTCTTTTTTAATACAGAACCTTTCTGTCAGTTTGCAATCCTTATCAGTGGTCTAGAGAGAAAGCTCAGCTTTCTTCCCTACTTCATTATTCTATCTATCCATCAGCCCAAGGAAGAAACACAAACTTCCTCCTATTAATCATCAGTTTACGTGGTCTTCTCCAGTGTTTTCACATCTCTATTTTTTCCATCATCTTACCCACTACCTTGTTACTGGATTACAAGAACAGCTATTTAATAAGCTAGTTGGAAGAATATGTGTCAGTGGATACTGTGAAAGGACAGAAAGAAGCAACCTAAAACCCACCATGTTCACCACATTGAAGCTTTTTCATATTCTGATGATTAATCAATGACTTTTCAGAAATCTGCCACATGAAAATAGATCAATATTTTATGACTACATCCCCATATCAAGAAAAAACTATTTTCACCCAGGATAAGTCAACCCCCAGGGAATAAGTAGTTTCACCCAATGATGATACAAAAATTGCCAGATTTTTGCTCCTGTGAAATTGTCTACAAATACCCTGATAAAGGGCATTAGAGCCACCAGCTAATGCCAGCCCAACACTGAAGGAACACACTGTGCATACTGATCAACTCCCTATTACCATGAACTGCATAATTTAGGACAGTGGAAATAGCACCTTATGAAGAAGCAGATTACTATTCACAGTAAGGTGAAGCACTGCAAATTATATTAACTTAACATCGTTACATTGCCAAAAATTTGTTCAGTAGGCAGCTTTTGATGCTATGCGAAAATACATGACATGCTCTCGCACATTCCATTAGTTTCAAACCAAAGTAACACTACTTTTGCCTACGGCACTTTGCTCAAAAGGGACATGACTATAAAAATGTTGGCAGGTTACCTGATGTTGGGCTAGACATGGAGGCTGCAGCTGGCTTTCGTTTCCTCTTGATGTCCCTTGAACATGGCGGTCCCAGGTGGACATTTGCTTGCCTATGAAGGAAATAGAACAAACTCCGCTCAAATATCACATTTCTGTAAGACTGACCAGTCACCTCCAGCTCCCACCTTCCCATCAGCTTCTTAACTAGTAAGTAGCACAACCCAAAATTTTCTCAGGGAGTCCTGTTCACGTTCTCTGTCAATACAAGTTACGCTCCCATTTCCTTTAAGAGCTCACACAAACTGCTCAGAAGAATAATTATTTCTTAGCTTTCAAAGGATCTGGTTTTGTATTAACTCCAAACTAACTCCTTGCATATGTAAAGATGTGATCCAAGCAGTGATATGACATGTCTTCCCATTACTTCTGTGCAAGAATAACAAATGTCTGCAAGATTGCTCTTTATATAAACTGTGTGATATTTGCTCCTTAGACAGAAATTATTTTGCAATCTATTTGGTACTGTAGAGTCATCTTAGAATGTACCTATAACGCCAAATGTCCGTGCATATTGTTTCCACTACAGCAGTAAGTTTGTAAAGTTAGAAATGCACAACTGTTTAATGCATTTTTAAAATCATTATTTCCTTATCAAAGTGCTGTGCAAACAGCTGAATCTGACTTATGGCAGCCTTGTTGCACCTCCTAAACTGGCTGAAAGGCATCATCTGTTCTGTTAATATCAACTGTTAAGTCTAAAGCCTCTTGATGGCATTTCAGTTTAATCATTTGCCAATTAGGAAGTAGCCATTTGCCAATTAAGAAGAAATCTTAAGTATTGTTGGAACTGACTCGAGCTGAGAACTCCTCCAAGTCATATACCTGTAGGAGGCAAAGAAGTTTAATTCAGAAACAAGGCCTTGCAGGAGACCAGAGAACTTCCTCAAATACCATCCAGAATGAATATAAATACATAATTTAGCAATGACACTGGGTTCAAATCCCTTCTTTGCCCAATATAACAGACTTCCTTTGGCAAGTTCCTTGGTCACTCTTATCATCAGATTTTATGTGCAAAATGCAAAACTACAGTGCAAATAAAATCAATTAAAGACTGTGAGGAGCTAACATGGTATAAAATTTGTAACCATATAAGTTCAGATGACTAAGTGCTGAAAATCTTGAGTGTCTTCAAAGCTTGTTATTTTGATTTTTAAAAAAAATCCTGAAAGTTTAACAAACACTTTTATTACATACTAAAGCCTTTGAAATATAACAAAAGGAAAACTTTATGGGTTTTTATTTCCATCACAAAAATCTATTAAAAAAAAACAAACCCACATATTTACAATATGTATCATTTTAGATGTTGTTTTTATGTAAAACCAAATTGTGATATTGTATCTATATAGAACAGTGTAGGGACCACAAAGAAATTCTTATACTAGTCTATAAATTTTTTGAATGTTGCTGGGTCTATCTACTTACCTGAAAAAAAAATGCAACCACAAAATAAAGAAAATACCTACTGTTCCATCTTCTCAACTAAAATTCAAAAGTTCTACAAGAAGTCTGTAAGATCTGTCCTCTAAATCTGACACTGAAGAAAAGGTTCAAAAAATGTTAAATTTCTGTGAAATGTGCTACATTTCACAGACAGCCAGTTTTTTAAATCTGGGAGCACATATTAATACAACCAGACAAAGAAGTCTCCTGAGGGGACCAAGTGTACTCTCAGTAAACTGACCATGACCAAGGGCTGGGTTCTTCACTTTGGCCATAACAACCCCGTTCATGGCTGCAGGCTGGGAGAAGGGTGGTGGGAAAGCCCAGAGGAAAAGGGCCTGGGGACACTGAACAGAGCCAGCATGTGCCCAGGTGGCCAAGAAGGCCAGTGGCATCATGGCCTGGACCAAGAATATTGTGGCCAGTTGAACCTGGGAAGGGATCATTCCCCTGTACTCGGTGAGGCTGCACCTCGAGTCCTATGCTCAGTTTTGGGCACTTCACTACAAGAACACTGAGGTGCTGGAGTGAGTCCACAGAACAGCAATGGAGCTGGTGAAGGGTCTGGAGCAGGGGTTATTTAGCCAGGGGGAATGGAAGCTCAGGGAAGACCTTATTGCTGTCTACAATTACCTGAAAGGAGGCTGTAGCCAGGTGGGGGCTGGTCTCTTCTCCCAATTAACCAGGGGAAGAATGAGAAGACACAGTCCCACACTGTGCCAGGGGAGGTTCAGGCTGGATATCAAGAGGACTTTCTTCAAGGAAAGGGTTGCCAAACATTGGAATGAATGGCCCAGGGAGGTGGTTAGAGAAACCATCCCTGGAGGTGAAAAGCTTTCAAAAATACTGGCACACCTACAGAATGCACATTCAATCTCATGTTTGTACACTGAAGTAACTCACCTCTAAGTAACTTTGCCAATGCTAAAAACTGCTGTTGTACATGACTATAATAGTGGCCATACAGAGTTTTAACATAGCTGTAACCATGTACTCTGAAACATCTAAACACACATAGCCTGAAGAAAAGATCCAGTATTTTATTTTGCATACACAGTATTAGATTACCAACTGCAAGACTACATAATTAATTGCATATAATAATACAATTAATTTTAAGTAATATAACAATAACAACAAAAATAATTTTTAAATGTTCCCTTTTTAATTTTGTGAACTTACACCAACATTAGCTGGCTGATCCTTGGTGGAGAATCATTATGGACTAGGAAAGAAGTCTGCACTATCATTTCCAAGAGATTCTAGGCAATTTTTCCCAGCTCACAAATGTTACAGCTAGATTTTGTGTAAGAGCTCCTGCTACATACACAAACATCTACCCCAACCTGATGATTACACAAGGGGTAGAAAAAAGAAAACCAAAAAGAGAAGAATCCTAAAATCCCTTCATGTAGTGAAAGTAAAGGGAAATCACACTTCAGTTGAAGACTACTAGCAAGAATGCTGTATCTAGTAGCCCTGCCTCTAAGATACAAAGGCTCGGAGGTCATAAATTTTCTCTGTAACATGTTTTTCATTCAGGTTTATCCCTTATTGATCACCTACACTTCAGTTAGTAAATCAGGAACTTATTGATTCCTCACTGGCTCTGACTGACCCAGTGGTAAAAGTGTCATATCAAGTGGTTGGTGCACTTTACAGGCACCATAAATCTGCATGCAGGGAATCTCCAGGTGGTAAGTACGTTGGGAGAGAGAAGAGAAAAGCAGAAGACTGCATTCAGGGATGATAGTCCTCATTAAGGCATGGACAGAAAGTATGTCTGAGGTATAGCTTATGAAATATGCAGATTTTTGGTAGATATTACACTTCTCAATGTAAATTTCTTATCACTAGCTTGCTCGAAGGTCTGTATCAGTGAGAAAACAGAACTAGCAAACCCCAGCTTAACAGCAGACTCCTACAGACTCCACAAACACCACCATCACCATGAAAACCAAGCCATGGATATGCACAGCACCCAACACAGCAGTGGATAGGCAGAATTATAAAACGTGAAAATATCACAACTTGCAATAATTAATTAGTTCTTCTTCCAAAGTGAATTTTAGCAACTCTTCTGAACAGTTAAAAATTATGCTGAAGTAGACTAGAATAGGAAAGGCTGACAGAAAATGCGCATTTGTGCATTGTCACAGCCCTCTCTGTGACCAAGTTTGAGACCAGAACTTTGTGAGATAAAAGATGTGTGCCTAAAATTACAAACTAGAGTAGGACTTACACTGTCCTTGCTAGCTTTCAATCTCTTCTGCTAGGTCTCCATGCCTTCTTTAATGTTGCATAAACAGTAATGAGAAAATAATTCCCTGGTTTCTTTTGGAGTACAACAGGTTTATCATAAGAAAAAAACAAAGTCACAGTGCTTAGTCACTGGTGGATGTGCCAGGTGACCAGAGACTACATGAAAACACAGTTTACAACCTAGAGATGACTGAAATTCTAACCCTGGAAAAGAAAAGGAGAACACACTTAGAGAAACATATCAGGATCAAAAATGTGTCTGTTTTGTTGGCTACAATATATTCAACTCACATAGCAGTCACTGCCAAGAGTTAGTGAATGAAAAATTACACATGTATAGGAAAAATGGCTTTCAACAATATGAAAAGTCTATAGTATCTTCTTGACAGTGATAATATTTTTTGTAATCACAAACTAAAAGAATTATTCAGGAAATACTTTTTGTCTTTTGTTTTTGTTTTTAACACAGTACTTAAGGCACCTGGTTCTGCATGCAAGTCATGCTGGAGAAAAAACAGGCTTTGTTATACAGAAAGATGAAATTCATGGTAGTCTAATGTGTTAGAAGTAATGCTTCCTTTCATTTCTTCTCCACATATTTATTCTATTACTTTAGTTACATGTTTTTTAATGACCAGTAATTGCAGGACTCCCATTTCACTTCTACAGCTTGAGATGAACATGCTCTGGAGCTTGCCACTATTTTACATTTACCACAGTATTTCAACAGAAAATTAGGTTTGGCAATATAACCTGTGGGAGACAACACAGAGCACAAACAGACACCAGCCCACAAAGAATCTTACTGAACAGCATCAGCACCCTGAAAACTTCACTATCTGTGAAGTCTAAATTGCAGCATGAAGTCCACTCTTAAAATTCAGGGAAAAAAACAGCTCAATCTGACAACAAAGGTCTCTGAAAAGGCTGTACAGAACTAAATGTGACAATCTGTGGCCTTCCTGGAGGCAAGAGGGACTTTGCACACTTGTGGGTGTATGCCTCACTGTCATCTCACATCATCCATCTCATCTGCTTACACTCTTTATTCTTACCCTATCCTCAGAAGAAGCAAAGCATGTGGATTATACAGTGAGAGGCAGTCATTAGTCTACTGCCTTAAAAACAAGGGATGTTATTATCCTCATGTTAAAGTGAATGTTAATAGACTGCCTTTTAACAAAGATACTGCTACTAAAACTCTACACAACCCAGCTGTTGCTGTTGTGATGCTCTATTCAGAGCAAACACAAACCAAATGAAAGGCTCTTTCTCTAAGCCCTGAGGTGTTACCTGAGGCTGTTGATGGCGGCTTCACAAAATTAATAGTAAAAGCAGAATTCTTCCTCCTCTTTGACTATAGAGCCAGCTGGGCACCAGTCTAATCTGCACATAACATGTGTAAATCAATACAAGTTGCTCATTCTATCTGCATGCAAAGCTCCCACTCACAAGTGGCTCTGGCTATCACATCCCAGTGTAGATATTCCTGATGCACAGCAGCCTCCTATGCCCTGCAGAGCCTCTTGGGAAGGCTTCTAGAGCACATTTTCAGATTCCAAAATCTCTAATAGGTCAGCTCACTTCTTCAATCATCCAAATCTCATAGATCCTCAACATCAGCAGTCTGCTCCCCAAGTACACATTATAATGATGTGGCAATTCCATTCCTAAAGGTCTGCATGTAGCAAATGCAAGTGAATGCATTTTCTTCTTGTTTACCAAGTAAGCACTCTAAGCAGAGAAGATGTGATCCCATATATTATATTCCCTATTTTCACACTGTATCTGTGCCAGAAAGACTCCTACTGTTTGAGAGATCTGCTGAGTACACAGATTTGAAATAGCAAGTAAAAAACAAATTCTGAAGCAAGGGAAATTTATTTCTCACTCCAGAGAATTAGGATTCATCAAAATGGGAATATTAGGCCCCAGTCAACTGCATGTGACACTAGGTTGATAGCTGCTGTTCACTGCATGCCTGTCAGAAGAATTCAGTTATATTCCCAAATGGAATATTAGCCAGGCTTTAGCAAAGGAAGACATGAAAATCCTCCAACTAAATGGAAAAAGAGGAAAAAAAAATAAGGAGAAAGGTTGCCGAGAATGAACTGGATACTGTCCTGCTCAAGTAGGAAAGTATGAAATTGTGGACATCTGTTCACTCTTTTGGCTGCCTCAGAAAAGGCCTGACATTGCAGGCAATCCCTGTATTTCCACATGCTTGGGTAAGAGGCAGAAATACTGAGATCTCTGTGCACAGACACAGAAACAGCAGAACAATATTTATTCTCACAAGAGTATTTCTAGAGCTGGAACTAGGATTTGAGACATTCAAGTCTGTGCAATTTAACAGCACCACCAAACCCAGAGTATGGGGTAAATGAGGAGATCACTCACCCCTCTATATCTTTATCCCATGTTTCAGGCAAGATGACAGACTTGCTTCTAAATCAGATTAAATTCTAGATTTACAGTTAGTATTAACAGAGTACATGCAAAGCAATTTTCTTTATCTGTGTTGTTCAAAAGTCTAATACAATTCTTCAAGTTTCCAACTTCAACATCTACCTGCCATCCAAGGTCCACTTTTCCTATGACCTCCAGTGAGAACATTTAATTGTTTTTTTTTCATTCATAATCCTATTTTCAAGGCTAGGCAAATAATAAATGGCATTAGAGACAATTTCTCTTCTACCTTCCTCTCCTATTCTGCCTGCTATTTA
Organism: Thryothorus ludovicianus; assembly: GCA_013397245.1. Lineage (NCBI taxonomy): Eukaryota > Metazoa > Chordata > Aves > Passeriformes > Certhiidae > Thryothorus > Thryothorus ludovicianus. The sequence goes on along the minus strand of VZTB01017563.1, from coordinate 749,539 downwards.
AATTAAAGAGAATACTGGTTCTAGGCTCTTCTGAAACTCTTACCCTGCCTCAAGGGAATAGCATACCAACAACCTACAACATCATCTCAGCTACAGAACATTGAATAATCAACCTCTAATAAGATATTCAACTTCAGCCTATACAAAATCTTCTTAAGCAGAAGAAGCTCAACAACAAAATTCTGTTCTGACACTCCTCCCAGAGAGGCAAACAGGCAGAGGGGAAAGAGGGAAGGATCCCTTGAGTTGCCCATGTAAGTCTCTACTTGCTTGCTTTTAGCAGTCTGCATCATGAAGTCGAAACCTTAACAGACAAGACATGATTAGCAAACGTTTTGTGCTCTTAAAGGAGAGTAATTATAGGCATGTGAAAAAAGAAGAGATCCCTGAGGTACTCTTCCTTGCGTGCCTCCCAAGAGGCAGCAGGGCCATTAAAAATTCCATGATGAAGAGGAAAAACAGTCTGGGAACAGCCAGGAGGCAATACAGCAAATTAATACACCAGCCATCTCTTGGGAGGACTGCAAGAAAGCAGAAAACTCTCCTTGCTTCACAAAATAAAATTATACCACTAATGATAACAGTCACCACACACACAAAACTGCTTCTAATGATGGGTGTGAAATTCCCAATGCTGTGCATACACTTTGAATGAAAGCTCTTCTCATCACAGACATAAATCAAGAAAGTGTATGATTTATACTGCCTTTCAAATAAGACTTCCCAAGGAACCTTCCACATAGGTCTGTCAGTGTCAAGGAGGAGGTTCTTTCTCAATCCTCAGCTGTGCTCAGTATTCTGGCCTTCAGCTCGGCTTAAACGAAAGTACTGGGTTACCAGTCTTCCAGACAAACTGCATGAAAATCCACCAGTGAGACAAAGAAAACAGTTCCATAGTAGAGGAAAGACTCCACTTGGTAAACATACTCCAGTGGACACACTCCATGATAGCAGAAAGAAAGCAGAGAAGGAAGATTTTGCACAGCACAGCAGGCATCACGTTGAAGAAACTGGATGGCCACAACATCAAGACCATTTCTTTTCTATTATGTTTCATATTATTTCAGAGGATTTGCTTTTCACACACACACATCCCATTCTGACAGATTTCGGAGCAGAATTTCTCCAGGATGAGGTGCAAGCTGTTAGAAGACTCCTAAAGCACAAACTACTGAAATTGATTCCATACATGGCAAAAGCAGATGTTAAGCAGGGCAATAATCCATCTGAGCTCACAGAGATCAGCTGAACTTCCTGTAAGAAAATGGATTACTAATGAGTATGCTTGGCATGTAAAGCTAAAGAAGAATTACTGTCAAGAAAATGTTTTTCTGAAAGAACAACTTCCTTCTGTGCCCTTAGCAGCACCTTTACATAAAGCAAGTTCCTTGTACTAAAGAGTTCAACCCTTGCCACATACATGAGGCCACAAAACACATTCATTCTTCTAATATGTCTTTCTCCTATAAGGTTCTTGGGCACATTTCACACTAAAATAGGAACTATTTTCTCAAATTCCAGGCATTTAGAAACATGACTGCATCTGGGATGATACAATTTCTCAGTCAACTCAGTAACAATTCATGAGTGATTATGTTTGTCAGGACACCAGCCATCTGTTCATTAGAGGAGGGAACCAAACATATATATTAACTGGTTAACTACACACCCAGAAAAACCTAGCAGACACAATCTCTCCAGGTTTAGAAATCCCTTGCAAAGAGCTTGGCGTTGGAAAGGGCCTTCCCTGACCATCATAAAGGTAGAGATTTTGCTCAGTTTGAATTTGCAAGCAGGATTTGTCCAGCTCACCTTTCTGGAAGACAAACTTCTATAACGCACCAAGTTAAACACTGGAGGCAAAAGAAAGGTTATCCTAGCTGAAAACGAAGAGACCATTCAATCTTCTTGCTTCACAGGCAGAAAACATCCCCAGAGTGGGGCAAAAGCACAGAAAGAAATCAATTTGCTGATGCACAGTCTTCTGAATTCTTTTTATTCTCATCCAGTTGAACATTTAAGAGCTGGTTTCTTCCTCCCTCCCCTTTTCCAGCTTTAACATGCTGGCTACAGCAGCATGAGGTCATGGTGCGACATCGCAAAATTCCCTGCAGAAGCCAGTGGGAAGAGAGGCTTTGCTGGGTGGGTGCCAAGCTTCTGTTCAGACACATACAACCTTAGTACATTTTTCATGCTCTATTTGCTAATTAACAAGGGAAAGAAAGTCATGAAGCTGAAAGTCCAGACATTTCTTTCAGATTGGGTCCCTGGTACATGCACACAAGCAGAATTGTGTCCACAGTAAGGCTCTGTCTACTTGCACAGGGAAAGAGCTCAAGGGCACCTTACCTTTAGATAGTCACCTGCAGCACAAAAACAGGAGTCACCTCTAAGGCCAATACTTGAATTTAATTTAGGATTAGTCAGCAGAAGGTGCCTGAGTATTATATTAACCCAAACTATGCAGACTCAAATATACCTAACATCTGGCCAAATCAGACCTAAATTTCAGCTATTGCTACAGAGAAATATCAAGCCATTAGAGGTCACCTCAGGTGAGTTCTTAATCTGCTCAGAGGGTCTATTTTAGACACCTAGGATAGCAAAATGCTTCAGGATGTCACCCACACCAGTTTGTCAGCATTTTCCCCTCTCATCTTATTCCAATTTTAATAGTGGGCAATGATACTATGTCCATTTGTACCTAAAAAACAGGCTTGCAGCAACTCATTGCACATTTCAATTATTTCACACTTTACACTGCAGTTATTTCTAAAGGAACAATATGTTCTGCCTGTCTGTCATACTTAGTTCATTGAAACTCTCAAATAAACTGTATTGTTACATTTTGTGCTGTTTGTACATGGACTTCCCAGGGAAAAGTGCATTAAGTTACAGGTCCATAAGTGCTGTTCAGATCACACAGTACTACTGAAGACATCCAGGAGAGGGAAGTGAGACAATCCCAAAAGAGCAGAGCAAGGGAGTTACCTGGCAGTGCAGTGTGCTGGTGAGCATCTTCGGTGGGAAGCATCAGCAAGCAAATCCAGAGAGTACAGAGGAGATAATGGATTGAACTGGAAAGTCAAGAGATTTTATTTAAGCAAAGCATTAAAAGAAATAGTGTCCAGATAAAGCTTCTCAGATCTGTTCTGTTCACACAGTATAAGGAGCCCTTTCTGGCACCTCAAGAGGTAAGACAAGATGAGAACAGACTCTCACTTCAGACAAAAGGCTAGCACAAAGAGTGAAACAGCAAATCTCATAACCACCTTCTCACAACAGACAGCCTCAGCATACTCCTCTTCCAACCTGCATTATTAAAAATGCTGGCTGACTAAGAGCATAACTGCTCTATTGCTGCCTGTCATGAGAAAAAAGTCTGCTTCTCTTTCAGAAAGCCTCTTGTCTTCCTTCACGTCGCAGAAAAAAAGTCACTGCTACGAATTGTGCAAGCACAGAACTTTCCACAGAGTAGTTCCTGTATTCCCAAGGGTTGTGTACATCACTGAAACAGACCTCTAGAAGACTCAGATCCACCAGGTTAAGCTCACAATGAGCACTCAATTCATTCCACGGCAAGTAAGTTGCTCCTTCCACTCCTCTCCAATCTCACAAGCTGTCTTTGCAAACTGCTTAAAACAAATTTTTGAAACAATGCATGGTCAGGCTAATCTAAGACACTCCATTAGACATACATTAGATGAAACTTGAGGCCATCAAACCTGTACCAGACAGCTTGTTGTAGAAGATGCAATGGTCAGGATTCTTAATTGATAGGACAGAAATGGAATAATCCAGTCAATCATACAACAAACTTTACTCAATATGTAAATAGAAGCTTCAGACTAGTAGTTTCTCTGGGGTACCTGCTTTATATTTCCATTTGGCATTTCCTCTTTATTTATAATTCACACCTCAAGCAGGAAATTAATTTCCATCTGCTTTGCATAGTGCTACACCAATCTCCAGAACACTTTTCTTGTATTGTTAGGATTACTGATGCATTTTAAAATAAGGACAAAGGAACAATACACACCTGTAGCAGGACTCATCATACAAGCTATCTGCAACTTTAGAACTCAGTACTAGGTCCATAGATCTGAGAAAGAAAATGCACCATAAATCTGCTGCTATCAGGGAGCTCCTCCCTATGTGGGACTGCTCATTTACTATCAGTGAAGTAACACTGCAACTGCACATTAGGGAAAATCACCAGGAACCCTCTGTTACTGGAATGTCTGATTCAAGTTCATTTAAGAAAAACAGTAGTTACTCACTTTTAGTCATTTTAAAGCTTATGTAGTTATTCTTATCTTTAGCAATATAAAAGCAATCTGTAAAATGTTTGCAATAATGGAAAATACACAATTTCACAAAGGCTTGAAAATTATTTCTTGCCATACATGCATTTTTTGTCACCTGAAAGGTAAAAAAAATTTCAGCCCTACTGCTCACCGACCACAAAACAACTTGCATAGGAATAGTGAAGGAGTGTGCATGGCCAGGAGTACTGTTACAACATGACTACTTGAATGGAAGGGTGTTCTTTCTGCTCTTTGCTATCAAGAACCTGAGCTTTTATATCTTAAAGTAAAAAAAACTCCTAGCACTGAAGCTAAGAAAGACTTACTGGAGAATATAAAAGTGCACACACAAGAGTTTCAGTTACAAGAATGCCTATTTCTCTTGCTTATCACCTCTTATGTTTTCCTGTTACAGCTGCTACTTAACTATATAATTTAAGCTCACCATTTTTTTCCTTCTCTGTGGATGAAACTATCAGGTAGAAGCCTGAGCCAAACAAGGCAAAACAAAGCATTTAAAAAGACAAAAATGTTCCAACTCTTCTGGAATTCTAAGAGGTCAAAACTCCTCCTGTCAAGAGGCATTTTCCCTCCCACCCACTGTCAGAAAGGATGGCCTACACTAACCTGAAACAGGGAGATAAATAAAAGGAGTTCCTGAGCTATTCAGTTTAAATAGACAATACAACACCTGAGAAATGGGTTGTGTTCAAAGCCCAGAAGACATCAGTTAACAAAATGAGAAGGGACAGGACTGCCTTTTCTCAAATGCACAGGCCACAGTGCGTGGGAAATCAGAAGCCAGCACTGTGTTCTTTCTGGAGAGAAGGAAACCAAGAAAATAAAAAAAGAAAAGCAGAGTCACCTTACCTGGTTGCGATCTCTCTTCCCCATGGATGGTAACCAAAAACTGGAAGGAGGCAGAGTCAGAAGGGCAGGTGGGACCAATGCCAAGAAACGAACACGATGGGGAAAAAAAGGAGGGTTGGGAATAAGAAAAGAGGGGGAAGGGAAGAAGAAAGATGGAGGGAGAAGGAAAAACGATTAAACATCATCAAGAGTCATATTGAAAACAACAAATTTCAGATCCAAGAAAGAAAATTAGGTATCAACAGCTAGTGAAGGCTGGACCCACTGCACTACAGTCAAACATGCCATCCTTATGTACCCATTCCCCAGAACAGCATTACAGAGATGCCAAAGGATAAGCACCATGACTATTTCCAGTGCTGACTACAATTTAAATACACTAATTGGGGAAGGAGACATAACACCAAAGAAAGAAAAATTAATTTCACAACTGCCTTGTCAGCATCATTTCTGCAGTCTGGGTATGTGCCCATAGAACAGCTCCACAAAGAAGCATTTTAAAACATGAACATATGGGGCTCAGTCTTCTCTTAATGTCCAAAAGATCTGCAGTTACTGCAATGGCACATTATAAGGGAGGATGAAAAAAAGCTGACTGTAAAAAAGGGCATTTGAATAGCTTCCACACATTGGGGCAGCCTTACATAAACATATATTTATAACAAAGAGTAAGTAAGCAATTATGAGTAAGAAAACAGAGAAGTCATCAGTAGAATACTGTCTCCCATTACACAGGTTACACCCAGCTCTTCATGTCCTTCACCCCCAGAAGGGAAGAGGATCCTAGAGCTCTTCTTCCCCTCCCAAAGTTCTATACAACAGCTGTTAAGGACCTTACTCTTTCTGGCGCGGATCACTAACAATATGACCTAGCCTCTCGGTGCCCAGGGTGCTCATGGAGGTCTCCTGAAACACAAAGACAGGCAAAAGGTTGCAAACTCTCACACAGTGAGCAGAGAATAGCTTGCTGCTGCCAGAAAAAAAAAAAAAATCTTACTCCTCTGGGTCACACCCTTTCCTTACCAGTACACTCTCAGCTAAACAGGGTGACTCTTTCCTTTTAGAACTTCATCTGAGATGATTTAACTAATTAGAATGGCAAAAAAATAGTTCCATTTTATTTATGAGGCTTGTTTTTTATTTTTAGTGATGATACTTGGTTGCAGAGGGGCACATCATAAACTGGACTAGAACAACGTATGCAGCACAAGAACCCATGACAGCAGGGGAGATGGCTGGGAAGTGCTTCCTTACATGTTACTGGAGTCAGCTGGGCTAAAACAGGCTGAGACAGGACACTGTTCCACTAACAATAGAGATTCACCAACCACCGATGAATAAATTAAGGAGTGAAAGCATGATGCTTTTGCCCTTTCTGAAAGCAGCAATTCAGCAGCAGGACCTCTAGCAACTAAAGAAAAGGTAGGTCCTAGGAGAAGGGACTTGCTCTGGGAGCATGTTGCTTCCTGCAAGAGGTTGCCCTGTGTATGTGCTCAATGCTAGCATACACATATAGACACAGCCTGGAGCACCAGCTGTTCACATCTGCATAGCAACTGCCTCCAAGAAAGAAGTATACCTTTCAGCAAGGGGCTGAAGATGAGGGCAAAAGTCTTTCACAGGTAAGGTTCATTTGTGCCAGGTATATAGGCAAAACACACTCAAAGTTTGGGGGCAGTTGTAGCAGCAGGGGTGAAAGATGGGCTATTTGTTACAGCAGGAAAATTATTAACTTAAAGTGCCATAATGTTTAAATTTACGGTTTATTACTGTGTAAATTACAAGCCGTATTTTTGGTAATTAGCAGCTCGCTGGCGGGGAGCTCTGAATGAAACTCATTATTTATGATTACAATTTTGAGAGAGATGGGGAAGGGGGAGCGGTGACCTCCGCTGCAAATGACAAAGATCCCTTTAAGGTGATGAAGATGAATTAAACAAGTAAATATTATCCTTCTCATTTGGATCATTAGAGGTGTGCCGCCAGGCCCAGTCACTTGCAGGTGGCCTCAGGAACTCTACGCAAAGTCAGTTTCTTGCCAGCTGAGGATTCATATTTTGAATGCTGGTTACAATTAAGCAAGGTGAGTGGAAGAAAGGGGCAGACAAGGATCTTTCAAGTATGACTGGACAGAAGGCAGCTGTCACACCTCTCTAGACTCCAGGTCCCCCTAACACACCTTGTTAGCAGAACACGGCCAGCCAGCTCATAACTTAGGCCAATGCTTTCAAAACCACAGAGCACATCACAATAAAAGGAAAAGTCAAACACAGCCAACGCCTTCCTTCTCAGAATCATCTTTTACAACAAACAGCAGCCCTCAATATTCCATGATGCAGACCCATCCAGGTGTATCCCTCTCTATTAGACAGACATCTGCAAAGTATTGTTTTTTCTATTAGAAAAAGGAATGATATTTTGTTTGGTGTTTGCACTACATACAATAAAAGTAGTCAATAGCTTTGGGCAGCTTTGTGTGCATTAATAGCATATACATTTTCACTCTCCTGTCTTCCCACTAAAAATGCAACTGCTAAAACCACCTTTCTTTGATACCATTCATTTCAGTCTTCTTCCCTATATAAAATTTGGCCTTCCTTCACCTTTGAGGCACCTCTCTGCCCTTGTAGTCTCAGATGAGCATGCACAAGTCTCATGCCATCATCATTTTCCCCTATATTCTGTCTAAATCTTCTTGATATTTATGCTCCCTGTCATTCTTCTTCAGGCCTCCTTTCAGCACTGATCAGCTGTCTTTGCCACTCTAAATGTGCCTTAAAATTCACTTAGTCACTCAATCATCTTCTGACAGTCAGAGCAGTTAAACAAATCAAACAATACACGAAACAAAAAGTATATAGGACCACTTTCTGCAGAAAACAATTTACATGGTATCTGAGAATAGTACTTCAGGACTGATCAGAATTTGAAATAAAAAATCATCATCTTTCAAAAGGGCATACCTTGCCAACCAGCCTCCTCCGACCTTTACGGAGACAACGCGCAGCAGCTCCTGGAAGGCGATTCAGGCGAGCATGAAATCCTGAAAACCAAATGCAGAAAAACTGAGCAATGAACACAAGAGATCCTTCCTGACAAAGCCACCAGGAAAACTCCTTAGCTCAGTAATCAAATCAGATCCTCTGCCTCTTTCAGTTTTTCAGTCTCAAAGATGTAGATATGCCAATTTATTCACAAATCAAATAAAATCCTTACTTTTAAAGAAAGGAAGACTGCCAGTGGGCAGCTGGCATGACTATTTCAGTAAACTCGCCAATAGTGCAGCTTTTTCTTAACTGAATCTTGAAAAAAAAAACCAAAACAGATCACCAATACCATTTTAAATGCAACACCTATGAACAGAATCTACTCTTGCCATCATATTAAAAGTTCTCAAACACAATTCCTTATGGATATTACCTCTCTGAGCTGGGCGTGAGGGCAAAAGGAAGGTGGAAACGGAGAGCTTGTCCAAGCCTGAGTCAATCCTCTCCACTTCAGATCGGTGGTCAGCTCCCCACTTGGGAAGAAGGTTGGGGACAGTGAAGCCTGGAACACATTCTCCTTCATAAAACCAGTCACTTTGCTCATCATCTCCTAAGGAAATAGGATGGAATTAGCCACAAATAACACCAATGTACCCTGTGACAGCCCCTCAAAATACTACAAGTAGGCATATCTGAATGTGAAACAGCTGAAGTCTCATTAGAAATTCGTTCTTGAAGAGCCTTATATTTGTATTCTGTTTCAATGATCTTCAGTAACTATGGGGGCTCACTAAATGCTTTAAACTATCCAACACATCAGTCTCCAGAATTTCCCTATAGAACAAAGCCTCTTTATAGACCTGCCTAGGGCAGGTTTAGCACTCTGTTGCTACTGCATCTCATCAACCTTAGTTCAATGTTGTGTGATGTCTTATGCAGAACTCTTTCTCTGAAGTAATTACTGTGACACCAGTAGAGGCCAATCATTTGGCACATTTTATAGGCTGTCACAGGAGAGACTTCACAAGAGGGGAAGACCAGGCTCACAAAGTAAGCAAAAGAAACATACTGATGAGAAAGATCCCTAGTCTCCTAAGACAGCAGCTAAGACAAAAACACGTAACTCTCAGAAACGGTCACTCTGAGTTTAAGTACTAACCATGTTGCACTCAATCAAAATTTCTTAGAAACTCTCAGAACTTCAAACCCCCTGCAAAACTAAAGCAGCAGCAACAGAAGTCATGACCAAAGTCTCCGTGGAGCTGGTCGCTGTAGTTAATGCAGTTGCAGTCTAAAACTGAACTGCATCAAATACTGTTCCTAGTAAATCTGTCTGGCCAGGAATTTCCTGAGAGCGTATGAAAAAAAAGCAGGAGGAGAGCAAAGAATCTGACACATGTAGCATTTCAGAAGCCCCATTCACAAACAGTCCCATGTAATCACAAGGTGCTTCATCTTGCCTTAAAAACTAACATGCCTACCTTAGGAAAATTCTCATTTACCTACCATTAAGTCTCAACTCAAGCATCCCCACTTACTTTCCTTTCCTCACTGAGTTACATTATTCCTCACCAAAATCCATTATGCCTACTCACACATCTTGCTGGGAAAAAAAAAAAGAAAAAATAAAAAAATATACAAGAATATAAAAAAAACTTATCCTAGTAAGAATGCTGCAATCTTGCACATAACACAAGAAGGAACACGCAAAACCAACTCTGATCAGCAACAGGTAGGACAGCCAGAACACTTTATCCCAAAGCTCTGACATTGCTTTTTCTGTCACGTACCAAGGTGACCTACCAGTTATATCTTAAAATATAAAAATCTCTTCTCCTTATAGTAAATTAAACTAAGTAACATTGGATAGTTCTTTTAAAAGATCATAATTTGTGCAAAACTACTCCTAGAAAATTGTCTATAAGCACAGTGCCCTGTCATACCTCAAATCATGATTTTCACAAGACAGACTTTAATGATCAGCATCATATGCTAATATTCAATAATTTCCACTGTGAGAGATCCCGATGCATGTAACAAATATGAAACAAAAAAAACCCCACCTTACAATCAAATTATGAACTAAGATCATTCTCCGCTCCCAGAGGTGTGCGAGCATGTGCAGTTGCAAAGACGATTTATTTAATTAGCAACAGCACAAATATTACATGATGCAACCTCAAAAGAAGGAAGGAAAAAAAACTGCATTTATTTAAGAATGCTGCCAGCTTAAATTTCCCATCATTCAGCCTGGAATTGTGCTGGAAAACTATTTATAAGGTGATGATCTGTGACAAAAAAAGATAAATTTTGTGCTCTCTCCATCTCACTGACATGGAAAGCTGTTGGTTTTTTATTTACTTCATGACTAAGAATTGTCAAGAAAAAAAGGGAAAGGAGATATTTTTTATTTGGACTGAAAGTGCAACAATACTTTTAACCCCTTTAACGCAACTGTAAGCTAAAACACCTTGGCCTGAAAGCTATCACAGTATAAACTGTTTGAACAGAGAGAGACCTGATGACAAGGGTGTCAAACCTCTTCTCTCACCTAGACAGAGAAGGCTTTAATTGGACTTTTTTAATTTATCTAAGTCATATTTCTACATGTTCCTGTTTATTGAGCATCCTACTTCTAGCAGCAGCCAAAAATTAATATCTAAAACAGGGTATAAAATCAGGGCAAGTATATAGGACAAGCATATAGACAAGTATATATATATATGCACTACCCAGTCTCCATCAATCTTGTCTCAGATGATGAAGTAAAACACTTCAGTCACCACTCTTCTGCATCATCTCATATACAAGTGCTCACTAATTTCAGCTCCCCCTGAACAATCATCAGTAAAAAGAGAGGGCAAAAGATTCTACTTTTCTGTTCTTTTGAAGAACCAGTCAGGAAACAGTTATTTTTCAGCAAAGGTCAAAGCTAATATTTGAAATCTCTACTCTTAAGGAAAGTATTATACTCCCCTAAGATCACAGATTGGTCCTACAGCCTAAAACACCATCAGGAAACACATAAGTATGTTTGCTATCATCGTGTTGCTTCACACAGGTACCTGGGCCACTATCAAGCTAGTGGAAGCAGCATATCCTATTGAGCTACTGGTGCTACTCCCTTCAGCACTCATATATTCCCAGAAGAGATCTCATCCAAATCTTAGCTTGTGAAATGTGACAGAATCAGAGTGCACAGAATTGCAGGTCTCCAGGGTCACATTCCACATGGTCCAAATGTAATAGTCCTCAATGCCTATGTGCCTACTATAACCTATTTCACACTTATTTCTTCTGTATCCCCCATCAACTGAACACTGTGCTGTGGTTGATAAATAAAGGCAGATTGCACTTCACACTCAAAACTCCTAAGATACCATTTTTAAAACAGACATTGAAAATGTCATGTTCAACTAATGCACACAAGAGCCAGGGAGGAACACATATGTAAAGAAATAAAACCTATCACATATTACTATCATCTTCTTAGTGCAGTCTATTAGCTGACTTGTCAGTATTAAGTAATTTTTTTTCCCATCCTCTCTTCCTGCCCTTAGAGAAAACAACAGATTCAAGCATTAATGGCATGTATGCAACACTTAAAACACCTGTGGTAACAAATCATAAGCTGTGCTCTTTCATTATGAAGAGCTCTCAAATTCCTCTTGTATGTCAGTGCCCTTAAGTAAGAGCTTCTTATATTGCAAATATTACAGATATGATACACAAAGTATTTCATCAGGAAAAGTTTAATGTTATGAAAATCATACTTTTGTAGTCCTCATCTCATTTTTTAACTTCTAGCTGCTCCCTGACACTGGGTTTTCCTCACATGCTTCCCTCTCTGTCTCTCTTCAAACACAGATCTTTCTTTGCACTAATGAAAGTAAGAAACTCCCTAGCAGCATATGAGGAAAATCACAGGACACTTGTTACCTTGGCGGCCTTCATCATTGGTAAACAGGCCAGTATCACTGCTGCTGCAAACACTGCTGGTTTCACTGGAACAAAACAGAGGAAAAAAACATGGGTACAAAAACAGGCACAATACAAAAACCACTCTATTACATTTCACTAGCTTCTCCGAGAAAAATGTTTTACATGTCTCACAAAAATGAATTTCAGATTCATGACTGGCTCTAGAACAGAACATAACTGCTTTCTGTTAAAACTTATCAATGCTGCGTCACATGAAAATGAGTAGTCCTGTATCTAGTTTAGTTCTAAGTTATCAAGAAGTGATTAATAAAATGGCATTAGCCTCAGGTACTAGAATTAGTAACAGAACTATGGAATACTCACCAGGAAATTAAGTGTGGTTAAAAACTCTGTCTTTGGGTCACTTAACAGCTACTAAAAACCCTCCTAAGTCTTCTACTTCACATTCCTTTTCCTCAAAGACATTACACTGTCACACAAACAGCCTCCGCCCCCACACAACTTTTATTTTATATGGAGTAAAGACCAGCTGTGACATTTACAACTCTCCAGCTAAATACCTTAGCACAGCATGACTTGCTGCTGCTGAATGTAATCTTGTCATAGCAAGCTTTGCATTTGCTAAAGCAGGTAGAGGAGATTTAATTCTCGAAGAGAAGGATAAAGCTAGAAAATAATGTAGAAATTAGTGTTGAAAGCCATTAATTGCCTGCAAAGCTAGATGAATATTTGTAGCAGAAGTAGATGCTCATGTCTGTCCCAAGCAACTAAAGGTTATAATGTTGACTTGAAATCATTCCTTGGACACTTCAGGCAATACTTCCTCTGATTTAGCTGAGAGATACTAGGACAAGCAGAAACTACTTAACTGCCTATTCCCTGAGCACTGAGACCTTAGGTGTGAACACCAGGTGTAAGTCAGCACTAGAATCAGTCTCCAATCAGGAAATGCTTTTTAAAACTATCTCTGGATGCCTCTTTTCCAGGGAAACTGGATCATACTAGAGACCAGTGTCAACTGGAAACTCCTTGATTTAGAAGGCTGAACAATGAGGGACCACAAAATACATCACTCCAAAGAACAGAAGGCATAGAATAAAACTCTATTTTGTAAACATATAGTTGTTCTTAGGAAACGCACTCTAAAGTACAGCCAAGTCAACTCATCATGCTGGATATCTAAAACCCTTCAATCATTGTATAAAGGCCATTTATACTTAAAGGATGAACAATCTGTACAGCACTCTCACCTTTCAGCATGTAAGTTAACATCAAATTCCAAATTAATCCATTACAAAGTTTGCCCATGCATTCGTCCTCCCACATATACACCACAGCAATTGACTGAGTACTGTGAATTGTTTCATCCTAAGCTCTCCTACAAACTCACTGTATGACCCCGGGCCAATCTCTTGGCATTCCTGCTTTCCCTTTTGATCCTTTTGACAGCTTGGGTAAACAATCCTCACAAGCTGCAGATGCAAGGACTGTGTGACTGCTTCATAAGGGTTTTAGCATCTTCAGTGGAAAAGTGCAAGAGAAAGGAAAAAGTATTGACAAGAATCTAGGTAATATTAACAGTTCTTTAAGCATCTGTTGCACTGAGAGCTCTTTAGTTCCTTATAGATAAGCATCACTACCAGTGCTTTACAGGAACAAACTTTCAGGGATTTCACCCTCTTCGCTACCCCTTTTACACAGCAGGGCTGAACAAACTAGACTCCTATGCAAGCCTTTCTGCAGGTCCAGTAAGCACTGATTAATGACCTCCACTTGCAAAGGAGGCTACTTACCTTAACCATGAAATAATGAATGCTATTGATCGGACAAGCTACTGCTATAGAGTGTTATTGATCACCCAATCTTTGGTTAAAATGGTCCTCATTTAGCAATTCCACTGTCGCAAACACCTGGAGCAAAGCATGCTTATAATTAAATAGTTTGGGGGAGTTAAACTGAGAGGTGATAGACAGAGATCTCAGGTTTCCCCCATTTATTCTTTTGCCTGAGCTATTGTTTGTGTCAGGAGGGATATTGATTTTCTATAAAAATAAGAAAACAAGAGGCACCGAGGGGCTGCAGAAGGTCAGGCTGGGTTGGAGAAGGAGGGGAAGCGGAACACTCTGTCTCTGTCACTTGCCTTCCAAGAGAGAGGAATTTTTTCTTTTTTTATGGAGACACTGGCCTCCAATTCATCAGCGTAGCCAGACTCATGAATGCAACTGCAGACTGTCATCAAAGCAGCTCCCTTCCAAAGGGTAAAGCAACTTAACTGCACATTCAGGATGAGCAGTGGTGACATTCTCAGGCCAGAACATCGTACCCATTTTGGCTGGCACAGTTAAATTTTTCTCATAGTAGCATTTTGATTCTATGTTTTGGATTTGTGACCAGTGTTGATAACACAGAGATGTTTTAGTTATTGCTGAGCAGGGCTTACACAGTGCCAAGGCTTTCTCTGTTTCTCACACTGCCCTGCCACTGAGCAGTCTGGGGGTGCACAAGGAGATGGGAGGGTTCACAGGATGGACAACTGACCCTGACTGACCACAGTGATATCCCACATCATATAATGCCATGCTTAGCAATAAAAGCTGGGAAAAAGAAGAATGAAGTCAGGGAGTTTGGAGTTGTGGTGTTTGAGTTTCCAAATGATGGAGTTCTGCATTCCTGGAGATGGCTGAACACCTGCCTGCTGACAGGAAGTAATGAATTCCTTATTTTGCTTTGCTTGCACACATGGCTTTTGCTTTGCCTCCTAAACCAACTTGACCTAAGTTGAGAGTTTTCTCACTTTTACTCTTCCATTTTTCTCCCTCATCCCTGCAGAGGAGTGAGCAGGTGGTTTTATGGACCTGAGCTGCCTATTCAGGTTAAACCACAACAAATACATCAGCATTAAGCCAGTGAAATCTCAAAGCACTGGTGGGTCAGTAGAACCCCAGCTTTGAAAAAGTCACAGTAAGTTTTGGTACTTGAAAACAGATGAGACCAACTGCCTATCTCTCACAAGTAAACACACTACTCAAAGTGATTTTTAGACCGCTCTTGCACTATGGTTTGTTCTGCCCTCAAACCAAACCTATTCTAGAAGTACTCAGTTTAGATCAACAAGAGGAAAAACTTCAGCACTCAATACATAATTTGCCTTTGTTTTATTATGCTGCAGGGAATCTGAAAACACTTAGGGACAGAAAGGCATGTTACTTCTAACAGTCTTAGCAGCTAATTGTCACCTTTGTACAAACATATAAATGACTGCTTAAACTAAAATCACTTGTTTCCTTTGTTGTTTCCACAATTATTATAGATCAGGCATTGGGTCGTGTCAGAACCGTCATCATTTCCTAATCATGGTCCTGCACATCCATCCTTCTCTCAACTTATGTCCATCTTCTGCTACGTTTGGCAAAAAATTTCAAAGATTTCATTACATCACACTTGAATCACAACACTGCAGTTCATCTTCCTCCAGGAAAGGACTGGGTACAGACCCACAAGCAAACTAGAAAAAAACACAACATTTCCTCATGAAGAACTCATATCCAAGACTTTCTCAGTGAATGGGAGTTTATCAACTGAATAAACAGGTCTTTGACCTGACTTAGGATAAGAAGCCTTCTAGAAAACAGAGAAAATACTGGATATTTCAGCACTCACAGATTCATTCCTGCATAACAAACCAAAGCAATAGTTAGTATAGGGGAAGGAAAAGAAGGTTAAAGAAAAAAAAATCCATTCTGAATACACACAAATCACCACAGATTACTTCCAAGTCCCACAAGCAACATCAGCCACCTTTCGTCCCATCAGCTTGTGATGACAACCACACCATTTGCTCTCCCAGGCATCCAATTTTCTTCTTTCCTCAGGATATGCCCTTGTCATACATCTGTGAAAAGTACTTCTCTTACTGTACCAGAAAAAACAGCTAGAGCACAGCAGGAGTGAGGCAAACACAGCCAGTTTCAGTGTGCTGCTAGCAGCAAAGTGCTATATTTAGAGCAGCAGAGACCAAAGCATGATCCTTCACTGCTGGGAGGGATACTCGGCAGTGAAGAGGGCTGTAAGTATTCCTCCCTCCAACTGTGGCCCTCCCCAGTGAGTCACAGCACAGATCACACATGTGGTGTTGGAGAGGTCAAATATTCCAAGCACTAGCTTTCCAGAGAGAATCCCAAGGATTTGGCAGCAGATGGTAAATGTCATTTGATGCATACACTTGCACAATAATTAGTCTGAGAGCAAGGGACAACTGAGACAGAACAAAGCCATCTCCCAGCATGGTCCTCAAGTAACAGTCTGGACACAGCTCTTTATTTACTCTTTCCGAGGCTGGCACAAATAAAGGCTGGATGAAAGCCTGCTGGTTTAAGTTCAAGTTTGACATGATGGAACAGGCTCTGACTGGTGTTAAAAAAACCAACTCAAGGAACACTGTCCATCACTGCCACATCTAGTAAGGGTATCTCTCAGTCCATCACCACTGACATGCACTATTCAGGAGCCACTTACTTAGCACACATCTTTTCCTGCACTGCTAGCAAACAGCTCCGAGAAGATAAAACTACTTTAACAACTAGTAACAAAAAGTTTCCATCTACAAGTTTCTTGTAAAGCCCCACTTCACACTCACTTTTTAGCAACAACAGCCACTTTTAAAAGAAAAAAGTGACCACACTCTAAGAGTTACATGCTACAAATCACAACTGACCCAGTAAAAATGCAACAGTGGTTTCCTGGACCACAGTGAGGACTTACTATAACCTAAGCTTTTCACAGGGTTCCAGAAAACACCACTGAGAAGTTTGCGATTCCAGCTATTATCCACAAAGCCATAATAATGAAGCACCACCTGTCCACTCTGACAAACTGCAGGAGTTAGACTATTACAACATTTAATTGAACCTCAAGGTTGTATCAGTTAGACTTTCCAAATCTACCCTCCTCTAATAGGGACTATTACAGTGCTTGAGAAAAGAACATGAGAACGTGACAAATGCAGACGTCCCTGTATGTTCCTCCAGTTTTCAAAGTTAGCAGTTTAAGGACTTCTTGAGCAGGATCTTTCATCTGCGCTGTAATGTTTAACAGTCCCTGATATATCTATGCTCCACATCTCCCATTTGAACATATTTAAATTTTGACCTCTAAAATGTCCTGCAGTAGAGTTCCAGACCTCACGAATATTTTTTGTTTGTTTGTTATAAATGTCTCCTCAATGTTTGCTGTTCTTACACAATGATAATTAGAAAATCAGCAATTACATTTGCTTTTTGTATGCCATTCATTAAGAAATTTCCTCTATTTGATTCTTAGCAGTTGCCTCCTTTCTAACATAAAAAATCTCTTCAGACAGAAGCAGTTTTATGATCAAGAGAGAGAATAAAAGTCACACTTGGGGAAAAAAAATTCCCAGGGGCAACACAATTTCAGACCATGACATTTACATGTCTCATTTTAATCCCTTGTATGTGATTCTGCCACAAATTCATCAAAGTTCTCCAAAACTGGACACTAAAACATCAGACTCCACTGTTTGCACAGGCTTATCCTGTAAGTAACATAAGTTCCCCTCAACTTTTTCATCATCTCATCACATTCTCCCCATAGCTAGGCTTTGATGATCAGATCACGAGCAGAAATGTAGAACTGCAAGCGAGGTTACACTGAGGTTCACACAGTACCTGCACAGAGGAGTAGCAGCAATGATGGGAGATCTGATCTGTTATCTACTACTACTTATAGTAAATGCTGAAAACAAGAAACTGAGATCAATTTCAATCACACGACACAAGTGCCAGCTGTGGGTTTACTCCCCAAATCACAGGCCACAAGCATGCCACGTTGTAGCTGCAAGGCCACAGACATTTCAGAGGACTCCTTGTGTAGCAGAAGCCAAAAACCTACCAGCTTGCCAACTTTTCAAGGAAGCATTCTGGGTCATCGTACAGAACTGACAGGAAAGACTTGGAAAAAATATACAGTTTAGAAGCAGCTGAGATATTTCTCATCTTCAAAAAGAGAGCAACACTGAATAATTTTAAGAACTTCAAAAAGCAAGGCACAGCATTTACAAGGAGCTGCAAGCAAGGCGGGCATCTGACTAGCACAGGGAAGAAACCGAGATCTCACCATTCCGACATGTTTTCATCTGAGCCCTGTTTCTGATCATCAGCTTCACACTCCATCCGCTCCTTCCTTCCCCCATTGCTGAGGAAGGACCTGTTCTCTCCTGACTCGCAAAGGCCATGACTGGATGATGACCAAGGGGCATTCTCTTTCCAGCGTGAAAGACGCTGTTTCTTGGCTGACTTGAACCTGCAGCCCCTCTCACAGTTCCACTCTGACACCCTGAGTTTTTGCTGGAGACTGGCAGCCACCTCTGATGTCACACGTTTGACTTTCCGTCGGCGCCTGAGAGGTCGACAGGGTGCATTCTCTGTAAAGGAGTCTGACTCATGCCACAAGTGTTGCTTGCTCCTCAGGGTGGCACTAAGAGCTGGATGTCGTTTGACCACTGCCATGTCATCAGAGTCACTGAAATTAGCTGTCAGCACCTCACGGCAATCCTTGACAGCTTCGTCCAAGCTCGACTCTGAGGCCTCGCTGTAGCAGCAGGCATGTTCTGCCTGATGCGTGAAGTCTGAGCGTCGTTTACGACCCCGTCTCTTGCGAAGCTGACGCCGCTGCTGCCGTGGGCTTAGGGCCATCTCTTCCCATAGCTCATCCAGCTTGTTTTGCTCTGAAGTCTGCTCTAAAGCTGAGGCCAAGTCATGCACCAGTTCATCCATTGGCAATGCCTACTAAAAATGACAACAATTAGTACCAGACATACACACTGCTACCAACACATCACTGGACTACAGTATGTTATAGCCCTTGCAACATTAACTGAGTTAGACACTTACTTTGAAGTTACCTGGGAGGACCCAATGCAGGACAACTGCCACTTCCTGGGCTAACAATCACTTCTTTTTGCAAGGGTTAAA
Source organism: Thryothorus ludovicianus (assembly GCA_013397245.1). NCBI lineage: Eukaryota > Metazoa > Chordata > Aves > Passeriformes > Certhiidae > Thryothorus > Thryothorus ludovicianus. The sequence goes on along the minus strand of VZTB01017563.1, from coordinate 730,441 downwards.
TCACTCTTCTGCCCATGGTGGTACAGATCTCTCTCTACTGCAGCAGTTGAGTTGAGTTCTCTGTGTCTGAAAAGGCCTTAAGGTTCATCTTTTGTGTTGAAGTAGCATGCTCAATTACATATCCCAAAGGGTATTGAAGCCTGCAACTAGTTTTTGCTACCCAGAATCTGTAAAGCCACAGACAAGGGTCAGTCTGCTTGGAGTCTTCCAAAAAGTAGACAAGCAGCAAAGCTGGGAGCAAAAGAGATGGTAAAACAGGTAGTTTGGAAGCCAGCATCACTCCAGCAGAAAAACAAGGTGCGTAGGACCCTCGGCTCATTAGAATAGGGCGTAGGAGACCAAGCCCCAACTCCTACTGCCGAAAAATACCACCCCTACACCTCAGGGCTGTCAGCGTGCCAATTCCAAAGTCCTGGCCAAACCCCTCACCTCACAACACCCCTCTCCCTGCCCATGCCTTGCAGGCGTGGGATTTCTCTGCCCTCCGGGCTCAAACACCCGCACCCTCAGCCCGGGCAAGCACCCACTGCCGCAGGCCGCCTCCCTTAGTCCTCAGCGGCCCGGCCGCACTGACTCTCTCCTCTGGGGAGACGCCGCTGCTTCTGCCCGACACCCCCCAGCTCCACCGGGAAAAGCCGGAGAAGCTGCCCTCCCCGCTGCGGACGGGCAGCCTCCAGCCGGGCCTCCCCGCGACCCCGCTCACCGGCCAGCGCCCCGCTCCGCCAGCCCTCNGCCGGGCCCGCTTCGGCCCGCCCCCGAGCTCCGCGCTGTGCCCGGTGCCTTACCTGCCGGCAGGCAGCGCTTGCCGTTTGCCTAACCTTTAGCTGCTTGCTTGTTGTATTTTATTTTTATTGGACAACAAATAAACTTGGTACCCAAACTCCTCCATTTCGTTGCTGCCACGCTAGTTGTGTGCATGCTAAATTAAACTCCACAGTGCTTCTCCCCTCTCGCTAAGACTTGCATCTCTTTTCCCATCATGCCAATTTACACATCACCAGCTGCCATCAGAATAAATCTAGGTGTGAGCCTGCCACCATCCAGTTTCGCTAACATTCCGGTTTATTTCTCAGCTTTCATGATATGTCTTCAGGGGTTTTGAGTGGGGGCTTTTTCATCGTCGTTTTTGTTTTGTTTTGCTTTGTTTTGTCGGGGTGGTTTTTTGCTGGGTTTTTTTGTTTAGGTGTTTTTTTCGGGGGGTTGTTTGTTTGTTGGGTTTGTTTGGTTTTGGGTGGGGGTTGGACTGGGGTTTTCTTTTGTTTGGGTTTGGTTTGGTTTTTTGGAGGTTTTTCTTTCAGAAGGGTGTTTGGTGTTTTCTTAACCAACGTAGCTGCACTCACATTCAAGCCAGTACTGGTTTGTTTTTCAAGTAATGTTTTACAATGCAGCATTGCAAAAGTTTTGCCACAGTCCATATCTATATTATGTTTGAGGTATTCTCTTCACTAATTTTGTAAATTAAATCAAAAGAAAGTAATCAGATTTATTTCTATGTGATTTATTCTCTCTATATATATACTGCTGCCTATTGCTCACAGATCTCCTATGCTTTGTATTCTTACTTTTTTCCCCCTTTCTATTTATTCCATCACATTGCCAGGAACAGAAGTTACTCTGAAAGGGTGATATTTGCCAAGACCACTGCTGCCTCCCTGCTCCCACCTCAAAAGCACTGTGCTTGCTCTTCCTCAGTCCTCTGGCACCCTCCCTAGTTTGTCAAGATACTTCAAAAATAACTAAATCCTTGAGTTTGCCACAGATTCCTACACCCCAATAGGACAAATTTCATTTAGCTTTGCTGAACTTTTTTCATGCTGTTTATCTAACCAGTCCTTTATGCCAGTCTGAACTGTCATGTTAACATTTTCATTTCCTTGTACTTCTCTATTATTTCCTTGGAAAAGAAATATTAAAAGAAGAAAAACAGTCATTAGGTAGATTTTTTTTTAATCCCATTTCCAATAGCTGACCTGAATTAAGTTACTTTATGTGCACTAATTTGCCTGTAAAATTCTGTCCTTTTGGGGTTTTAACCCTTTCTGGGGCAGTAACTCACCTTACTTGCTAGCAGCATTTTGTTTTCCCTGCCATACAGGGGTTTTCTTTTTCCTCTCAGATCTGAGAGAAAATCCCTCCTAAAATCTAATCCTGTTTCACCGCTGCAATCCTTTTTCATGCTTCAGGATATAAAACAGCTACAAAATGTCTGGGTTAGAGAGAAACTCCCCTGATGGGAAGGTTATTCTGTAAACATCACTTCAGAGCTTCTTACTCCTTCATTTCAAGCACTCCATACTGGCTGCCGTTCCAGGCAGGAAAACAAACCAGACAAACAATTGTGTACAAGAAATCCTGTATTCAGATGTCCTGGCGAGATGGCAGCAGATGCCCACTCCAATTTCCCTTTATTTTCCCCTCATTTCCCAACTAGTTCTTTGCTGTTTCTGTAGGTCAACAAAATGTTTTGCAACTGGTATAAACTTTACTGCACCTGTCCAATTTTTTTCCACATTCAACACTCAGCCCCACATTTCTGCAGATGTTGGCAGCATTTGGCCTGAGTAAAGACAACGTATTGGCACGCAGGGTTGGTTTTCTGTGAGAGAGATAGGGCAAAAGCAAGAGACAGGATGAACATGCTCTTGCAATTGCAAGAGTCCCAAGAACTAAAAGGGTGCCACAAAGGAGCACTGATGTGTATGGGGAAAAATCAGAAAATTTGGAATAGGAGTTCAAGAAATATAATGAGACATTTGAGATAATCTGGTTTTAAGCAGTTTATGGTATTTCTGTCCAGTCTTAAAAGGTTCACCCTCATATGGGTCAGCAAAAGTAAATTTTGAATCCTTGCCTTCATTCAGCTTCATCCCACATCCCTGGCAAATTGTTTACTCTGTGCACTTGCTAGGTTCCCTGAATGGGAACTGGCCTAACTTCCCAGCACTAGTGTTGCTCATTAAATGCTCCAGGAATACCAAATGTTCAGCGCTCTTATCCCACATGGATTGTTATCCATCACTGGGCTTTATAAGGATAGGGTTTTTTCCTGCCCAGAAGCTGCAGTCACCTGTGCCGAACTGCTGCTGGGCCTGGAGGCAGGAGAGGGTGTGTTAGTGGTGTGGGGCATTTCTGAGGCAGGCAGGAGAGGAAGTTTGGCTGGATGCTCTCTGCTTGTCATGGCAGTGCCTTGGCCCAGCTCCCTCCCCAGTGGGCAGCGGGAGCCGTATGACCCAGTAGGATGGGGAGAGCAGCAGGGTCATTGCTCTACCCCAGCACATGCTCTGCTTAGTCCCATGGCACTTCTCAGCAAAACCTTCCAGGGGTTAAAAGGAAAAAGAGAGACAGAAAGGGGACAAGAGACAAAGGGAGGAATAAAGTCAAAAAATGTGCCGTGAAGCTTCTTGCAGCAAAACGCGGAGAAAGTCATTTCCAACTTCTTTCATCTCAGAGATGAAGCCACTAAATAAAAGGGCAGCGCAGAACACAAGGGCTTTTAATCTGTCTCATCTCCTTCATAATAACTGCAAATTTTCCCTGGGCTCCTGGGAGTGAGCCTCTTTCCTCTGTCTTTGCCTTATCTCCCCCCTCCATATTTCACAGCCGGCTCGGCTCCCCTCACTCGGCTGCCCCCGGCCTAGTCTCGGCGAGGCCTGTGGGAGCCGCCAGCTCCCAGGGCCTCATTGTTCCCGGCTTGGGAGGAAGCTCAGGGAGGGAATTGAAGGCAAGTCAAAGGGAAACGGCATCATCGCTGCTTCATTAATGGGAACCTTTCAGCAGAAAACATATCAGAGCGAGGTCTTTTCAGAGGCAGTAATTAGCAATTTGGAGCCTTCCCCCCTCAGGAGATGCAGCTGCGATCTAACAAGTGGGAGCAGTGCTCGCCTCCTTTTACGCTTCGTATTTATTGTTTTTCATTTTCTCCATCTTCCTTCCATTGTCCAGCCTCCTCCTCATGGCCAGATAAGGGCCCTTTATTAATCACTCTCTTTTAATTCTTCATTAATGATAATAACTTTCTCTGGTGTGCGAAGAGGAGTTAATCTTTCCTGGGTATTGAGAAAGGACAGGGCTGAAAGGGAGGGAGGGAGCGAGGGAGGGAGAAGCGCACGGTGGACAAGGCTGTACTGCCACGCTTCCTTCCTGCGCCACCACCCAGAAGGAGTTTCTGAAGACTTTGGCTGTCAAGTTGCAAGTTGCCCCCTGGAAAATCTTGGGCTGTCAATTTGGCCCAGCTGTGTGGGTGTGGTGAGATATATCACCAAGAGATCCAGTCCTTACCAGAAACAGGTGTACAGAGGGAGAGACCTTCTCTGTGCATCTTTGCCAAACACTCGTCAGCATCTTGGAACGACTAACCAGCTGTATCTGCTTGCTTTGGAAGTAAGCTCCCTCAGATGCCTTCAAAGTCCAGTTTCCCAAGTCCAAGTTGAAACAGCACCTGAGAGTGACAGAAATGGCATCTGGGAGGCTCTGCACATGTCAAAACTCTTCTAGGAATTTCTCCCTGGGAGCTAGTACAGTCTGCCTTGGATTGCTCCCATCTGGAGGTGCCAGTCCACCACTGTGGACATTTGTGTGAGGTGACCAATGCCAGGCTGGCTCAGCATGGACAGCCCAGCAATAAAAGTTGTGTGAAAATGGCAAGGAGGGGGAGGAGGCTGTCATAGAGACTCTGTCTATGTAAGGCAGCAATCAATGAATACCAGCCCCAAGAACATAGGTAGGGAGGACAATCCAAACGTGCTTACAAAAGAGCTCAGCTTCCTTTCTTGGTGTTTTGCACCACTGGGTTCAAACTCCTGCTAGAAAAGGCCATGCAAACAGATCTAGTGATAGCTTTAGTGGTGGGCCTCATGGTAACCCTTTCTGAGTAACTGGGCATGCCACTATCAATTAAGAATATTTTAGTACTACCAAATATGATGAAAAAGGGGAATAATTCCACTGTCACCAGGATAAGTGGCTGCACAACATCACTGAGGAATATCAGTTTGACAACAGTGAGAAACGCTGCGGGAAAGGAACAAATGATGTGCAGAGAATCCAGGAACATCAATGCAGAAGCTCAAGCAAATTGGCCAATTGCAGAGACAGCTCTGTGTCTTCCCTTAACAGAGTGGGTCATATTCTAGCTTCACATTCCCGTATCATTCCATGGGTGTTGCCAAAGAAGCCTGTAACAGTTCAAATTAGTGACTCCTATGGCCTGGAAAAATGAGTTACCACATGCTCCGGTGACACAGGTTACCCCAGCACCACCAAGATCACTGTGTGCTGATCTGAGGCAGTTGTTTGGCAGTCCTGGGAATGGGTGGAGAAACCAAGCTGCTGAGGGAGTCAGGGCAGGAGTGAAGAAAGACAATAGGGCAAAGAAATGAAATTTGTCGTTTTCTCTTCTTTGGTGTCATTTGCAGGGCAAATATCCAGTCCGTATTCTTTTACAGATCATGGCAGTAAATGCTCTTGATTTTGGCCCAACATCAGGATTCTTGACAGAAGTTGGGGAACAGACAGGGTCAGTTTATTTCTGGTTACTGTTCTACAAGCATCATGTGGTGTTTCCCTAATGAGCTCTCGTTCCCAAGTGTCTTTGAGGGTACAGTGAAACTCAAGCCTACATTTAGATAATCTGCTGCCAGCATCTTTGGTATCCATTTAATGTAGACTTTAAGGATTCCTGATAGTCCCAATGATTAGGGATGACCTGTATTTCAACATTCTTTGACAGGCCTGTATCTAATTTCCAGTGTCCCTTAATGGGGACACTTTCAGATATTCCATGGGAATGTCTGAAAGAACTTTCTAGCTATGAATGTGAAGTAATACAGAAAGTGAGGCTGGCTCGTTGTATTTTAATCTTGCAGTGAGTCAGTCTAGTCCCACTAAATGTGGTCTGAATTCTAGGTTTTATTGTTTTCCCACAGCACCTCTACATAAGACCAAAAGACTTCACTTGTGCCCAGCAAAAGAAAGAGGTTTTCACACCGTACAGCAACAAATTGATTTTGTATTTTAAAACACATACCTGTACTTCAGACTCACTGAATCAGATTTTCTGTGGTCTAATGCTGCTCCCCTACACTGGAAGGCCAGTAGGGTCTAACAAATCTTCCTCCACCCTTTCTGCTCCAGTAGATGCTCTGGAACTTCTGAGACTGGTGCCTGCCTTCACACTTGTGGCAGTGGATGAACAGAGCCTGCATGGCGGAGATAGAGTGAGTTGAAGTGAGGGGAGCCAGAAAGTTTGTGGGACCTGGTGTGTACACTCCTTCCAGTATTGTGTGCTGAGCACTGAACAGTGATGCAGATCCTACCTCAGTGAGAATTCAGAGGGACTCCACCATTGCCAGCAGTTGGCTGAGCAATTACCATGTGCAGGGTACAGTGTTGGGACTTGTGACAAGGTGCCACTCCTGCTGATATGGCCAAGTCAAACTCCTGATTGCTGTGAAGAGTACACTAAATATAGGTGTGAGGCAACATAAAACAAATGTGATTATTACTGTGACAGGCGAGAGACAAGGTGTCACAGATGCAGAGTTCCTCTGGAAAGAAATTAATAAAATGAAATCAGCTTTACTTGGAAAGAACAGCAAGAAGGATGTTAATGCTGTAAATTAAAAGCAAGAACTAAATAAAAAGAGAAACAGAGGGCAAGCAAGGCAGGAACTAAAGAACCACTAAATAAATTGCAGGTTTCCCCTTAATCTTGCAACAGAAAGTCTGGTCATGAAGCTACTCATCTCTTATCTAGCATGCTTTATTTTACAATTTTGCTTTATTTGGCAGTTGATCAAGGACTTCTGTAGGACTGGAATGATCTGGGTTTACTGGAGTGCCTGTCTACCTGCTACTGCTGGTGTAAAAACAGCGGCCTCAGAGACACGCGGGGGGCACTTAGCAGTCTACCAGCCAGCCGCAGGGGCCTGACTAAATCCCCTGAGGATGCTTTGATGTTCAGAAAAGAAATACATTTGCCATGGCAGCGGAGAGCAGGCAGTGGTACCAGTGATGCTGGTGAGGGCTGGAGCATCGTGGATGTTAATGTGGTTGGGCAGGAACTGAATGCTAGCTTGCCCTCAGCAAGAACAAGCAGTGTTTCGAAATCTACAGGCCTCAAAGCAACCCAGCATGGCCAAATGTGGGGATCACCCGCAAGGACAGGTAAAGCCTCGAGGAGGCTGGAATTATTTCTTCTGCAGTTACAATGATTGTGTGTTTTGCTTCCTGAAAGTCCTCTACGGCCTCTCTAGTTCATTCCTCTCCTGTTGTCCTTGCATCTTGTGTTTACCTGCCTATTTGTTTCAGTGAGATCAGCTAGTACAAAGAAGGACAGCAGGTCTCATGTAGAGCCATGGTGCATGTCACAGGTCTGCATGAAGAGGGCAGGAAGAGGTTGCCAGAAGGCCTTATTGAGAGCATTGTCATTCCTTCTTTGAGGGGAAGGTGAAGGTGCCCTGTTTCATGGGTGTGTGAACTGAGCTGGATATGTCAGCCAGGAGCACACTTGTTGGCTGGCATCTGTAGGTTAGGCTGGGCCAGATGGCTTTTTTTTAAAGATGGGGCTATTTTACATATGGGATTAATCAATGTGTAGTTTTAGAAATCAACCAAGACGACAGCATTTTCTGAGTCACATGTAACAGCAACTATATCCCTGTCCCAGGTTGTACTTAACCTCTCTCTGCCCTCCAGACCAGCCTGCAGCTAGGGCTTGCCTCCCTTATCTCCACGTACTTGTTCATTCCTCTACTGCTGCTTTCTTTCAGCACAGCATATTTGTGGACTCCTTGCCTCATGTTGCTCAAAACCCAAGTAGAACTGCTGCAAGCCCCTGCCTCTAGAGAAGATCCTGCTTGCTGTCTTTCATGCTGGGTCCTGTGGCCTTCCACAGCCATTCCCAGCACTGCACCCAGGCAGCCCCTTCTCCTACCTCATACTGAGGCTGGGGGAGCCCGGGGTGCTGACACTGCCAAGCCTGTCGGAGGGTTGAGAGCACTTCATGGTAAGGAAGAATGCAGCAGCATGAATCTGGGGGGAGGGGGAGGGGAGCAGTCCTGACAATCCCCTTCGAATTATAAACATATCCTCTTTAAATACATTTCTAAGGATAACATTTGTATTACTGCGTCCTGTGGCTGCTGATAGGGCCCTGCTTATCGCCTCGGTCTCTCCTCCTTTCTCTGGGCTCTGCTGGGAAAGGTCCCTATCTGGAACTGAGCTGGCAATCCTCCGCCAAGCAATTGTTTCAGTCCAGGGGAAAAATTAATTTCTGCCTATCGTTAATTGAGAGAATTGTGTGGAGAACTGGAAGGGGGGTTGATGGGGGAGTGGGGGATGGAGTGGGGAAGAGAGAGATCGTGTTATTAACAGTGTCCCTTTCATAACCAAATACCTTGATTTCCATCAGTGAGATGAGAGGCTCATTACAGCAAGAAGGTGATTAGAGAACTTGGAGGAGCTATCAGGCTAAGCAGGAGAGTGGCAGGGAATTCGGGAGGGACTCCCAGCAGAAGGGCAGCTGCACCAACCAACCATCCCCTCTCACCCTCACTGCCATCTCCTCCACCCCTTTCTCCATGTCAGCATCAGTGACCCTCCGTGCTCACATCTGAGGAAAAAGCAATGAAGAAGTTCCACAGATCAGCAGTTTTAGTAGCTGAAGAGATGCTTTACGTGGTGGCAGAGCCTGCACACTCTAAACAAAAGCCCACTGGAGCTGTTCAGCTCCTAAAGGGACAGCTGACAGCTCATCTTAAATGCCTTTCCCTGATGGCCAAAGAAGATGCACAAGTGTTGGCCTCCCTCCCAGCTACTTGAGGAGGTCATGCACAGCTATTAAGAGTGTCTTGCATTAGCTGATCCCTCAACAGGTGGCTAAAAACTAGGACCTCTGACTGAATAAGTCACAGAAATTGTGTACAAGGGGAGGAAAACTACCCCATACTGAACTGTGATCCAGCTTTTGCACCATTCTTTCTGTGTGTGCCTCCTGAGATATTTCTTCTGTTGTAGAGGTATCACTGCTGTGGTACAGCCCACCAGCCCCCAACTCATGAACCATGTTTATGTCTTCATGAATTTCCTGTCCTTCAGCTCACAATCACTCTCCTGACAAATAGCTACAGAATCCCCTTGATTCCTGACACTGCTAGAAATAACTTTCTCCCTCTTTGTGAAGGTAAGTAGCCTTGAAAATTCATCCAGATCACATAAACACTAGGGGATGAGACTAGGATAAAAACTTGAACTCCCACCTTGAATGTGAACAATTCTATGAAAAAAAACCATCACTTTAATTTTCATTCCTTTTTCAATATAAAACTTTGGTATCCCAGACAAATTTTGAGTGGATAGGAAGATAAGGTTTCTGCTAAATTAGAGTAATATAACCTATTACTTCCATAATTAATATTAATTAATGTTTTCGTAATTTTATTTTTTTTTATTGTTAGTCTATTGACAATAATGTACTTGAGACTGTCAAAAATCTGCTTTTGAGATGACAAAAGGTCTTTGGCAAGGTCCATATGGGAGAGAAAGGCTGCAACAGAGAAGTCAGTGTCAACTAAGCAACTGCAGGTTGAAAAAAAATTATGGGGCCTGAACTCTTACTTTGATAAAAGCCGTTCTTCTAGATTCAAAATGAGGGGCAGATTGTCCTACTCTATAGGCTGCAGAAAAATCAATCCAGCATAAGGCTCACAATAAATTGATGTAAAACCAGAAATATTTCTCATCTAGATCACATAGGAGACCATGAAGGCAAACAGAAGTGCTCACTGTCACAGTGTATAAAGTTCTGCATACAGCAGTGCAAATAATCTCTCCCAACTCCCAAACCAGGCAGATCTCCTACCACTTCTTAGCTTAATCCCATCTATGTGTGACCATGTGTTGAGTTCTAGTAATCTCCAGCTCCTCAGGGCAACCCAGACAGAAGTAGATAGAAGCAGACCCTCCACATAAGGCAAGGCCTCCCATTTAGCATCAAGTTCCATTGCTGACAAATAGAGGACATGTCCAGAAATATATGGTCTCTTGGAAAGCTAGCTGGAGGGCATGGTGATCACCAAGATCCATTCAATCCTTACCATTTTCTCTTCATGCACTTATTCCCATAAGAAAATCGTTGACAATGAGCAAATCATTAACAGACAGTTAAGAGTAGGTCCAGAACCAGAGTTGGAAATCTTTGCAGCCAGAATGATTTATGAAAGCCTGGATATTTAGCTTTTTTTAACGTAGTGTACATTTCTTGCAGTTTTCTTGTGCAAATCATCAGTAAAATGGAAATGGAGAAGAATGTTTGTCATAAATAGCTTGCGTGTTTAATTTCTGGGTTACTCATGTTGTCTTCTTCTAATGATGCTTAAGGCTTAGCCTAAAATTTCTAGTACCACCAGACAACTAATTAATACAGAATCTTCCTCTTTATTAAGAGGTAGCTCTGGACTGATAAAATTTATAATAAGGCAAACATGGGCTTCATGCCAACCCCTCAGCGAATCTGACCTCTGGCCAGAGGGGTTCTGGAGACACACTATTACAGCACAATAGGCAGTCTGACCCAGGGGCTAAGCACTCAGTCCTGGCAGTTGAACCCAAATGTCCTCTCACCAAGCCTTAAACAGCTGAGACTCCACTGAGACTGCTATAAATCGGTAGCCTCCAGCTTGGATACCCAGTCTGAGCTATCATTCTGCACTCACATTGCCCAGGTTCTCTTCAAGTGAGTAAGTCTAGGCCTTGCATCCCAAACAAAAAATGATTGAGTATTTGAAAAACCTTCTGCTACTATCTGTTTTCTTCCTTAGTCAGTATTCTGTCACCAGCTTCACAGAGCTTCAGCAATGTGGTTTGAGGAAGAGCTTGTGTGGCGGCTTCTTATCTCTCCCTCTACCTCTGTAGCCCATCAGAAAATAGAGAAAGGGAGAGATAGTTAGCCTCCAGCTAAATCTATCCCAATTGAAGTCTGTGCACTGTAAATTCAAGGACTAGAGTCAGCTTTAAAGATAGTATAATTGAATGCCACCAAAGCATTTGGACATATTTTAGCAAGCAAGAAGAAAGCTTCCAGCCCCACCTCACCCTGTCCTTTCCTAGTGCTTGCACTGCTTGGGGAATGCTGGGTGCTGTAGAGGCCCCAACAATGGTTAGGTGAGCCCTTGGAGAGAAGGGGATAAGGGTGGTAGTACTGAAAATGAGTTCATAATGCAACTCCTTGCTCTGATGATCTCTGCAATTCCAGGAAATCCCAAAGTAGGACAAAGTGGGACAGACTCTATTCTGACATTGGAAACATGCATTTTCCAGCATACTTCTTCCAGTTTGGCCCAGAGAAAGAATTGAGATTAGCCAAAACTATGGAATGAAAGTATGACACCTGTACAAAGAAGGATAGATAAGCAAGCAAAGAATGTGAGAGAACTTCTGTAAGAAGAGTTTGAAAAACAGGTATGTGACTACAAAGGGAGAAGAGTAAGGGTGAATTAGACAGAGAGAGGTGGAGACATGGACTGTGTTTGAAGGAAAGAGCATAACGGGAGAAAGGAGGGGGCAAAGTCTGAGGCACTCAGTGAGTTCAGAACAATCTCTATTCTCTACAGCACTTTCTGTTTAAAAAAATAAAAAAGGAATGATGGAGAAGGGGAGAGAGTCAGACAAGTTTAATGATGTGTGTTCAAAGCTCAGATTGGAAAAATGACAGAGAAAAGCAGCCTGTTTCGGCTCTAATAAATTGTTCTTTGCTGTAAGAGACGCCTGTCGCAGCATTAATACAGGGCCCTAATACACGGGTCAGGGTTAAGTAATTTTCTCCGGCAACTTAAGCGAATAATGAAGCTGGCAGCGGCTAGTGGCGCAGTGGGAGAGATGGCCCGGGCCGCCGGCACTTTGTCTTCATTTATTATGCCAGCTCTCATGATTTGGGTACTGGCTGCAGCGACGGGAAGCCTCCGCCGAGGAGATATCGCTTCATTTCGGCAAGGTAATGAAAGCTGGGATGGGGGGAGGATAAACCAATTTGCTGGCTGACATGGGAAGGAGTGATTTGCAGACCTGGGTAGGGGAGGGGGGTGACCAAGCAAGAGGAAGCACAAGGCTAAACCAAGGGGGGTGCTCAAGGCCCTTCCTTAGATAATGGCACCATGTGTTTGTGGGGAGGGCAGTGGAGCAGGACCAAGCAGAAGGGGATAGTGGAGCTGAAATGCGGCAAAAGTCAGGACCTGAGAGCGTGGGGAGTAGGGAAGAGCCACCAGGAGGAACAATGGAAGCAGAAGAGGCTGAAGGAGGAGGAAGGAACAGGCACAGGTCCAAGGGCTGACGGAAGTGGTTGGTGAAGTAAAGTAGAACATCATGTAATAGTGGGATGATGGAAGAAAAGCAGAAAGCAGACATATAGGGGGAGGCAGGAACAAGAAGCAGGGTGAAAGGGAAAGCAAGGAATGTTGTCCTGTCACTGTAGGGAAGCAACTTTTCTAAGGCATAGATACTCAGGAAATGCAATAGCGGAGCTCACTAAAGTCTCTCCCTACTGAGCCCATCAGTGTTCTCATGAGGAAAAAGCTCCACATGAAGTCTAAGGCAACCTTGCAGCCACATCTGTCCAAGAAGAGAGAAATTTGCTCTCTTGCACTCCATCCCCACCACACGGGCATAGGAAATCCATCTCCAAGCGTACTTCCTCAAAGCAAATTAGCAACAATTTTGTGGCTTAATTCCCAAAACGTGACACTCTGACCAACCTGAGCATACTGTTTGCATGCTCAGAGTTCCCTCTGATTAGCCCTGCATTGCCATTCTCACTCCTCAACCTGCGAGGATATATGCCTAGCAGCTAGGATGGCATTTTAGTCCCTGCTTTGAAATGCACGGATAATTCACAGAACATCCCTAAGTCCTTCAACCTCCATGCTCCCCACTCCCAAAACATTGAAGGGAAAGGAGGCATCAGAGCTCTGGCAGAGTCAAATCTGGAACTCTTACACTTTCCTTCCCTCCCCCTCTTCTTGATGTGGGTTAAGGATTTCCAATAAGGACCAAGTGTTGAAGGCTTAACACGGCAGTCTCTGGAGAAGCAGGCCAATTTCACACTAATCTTCCCCATGAAGGGAGAGAGCATCGGAAGCAAGAATTACATCAAAGAGAAGTTAATGCTGAGAAGCAGACGACAAAAAGGAGCTGCTTTCAGTTTCAAATGAATACACACAGCTGGATTAAGAGATCAGGCAGCTCAAAGCCTGTATCACAAGCTTTGGTACCCAGGATTTAGCCAGCAGGGAAGAGTTCTGATCTGGGCACTCTTTTGAAAGGAGAGGAGAATCTTTATGGAGCACTGCAGGTATTTGAGAAGAGCTGGGAAGAAGACAGGAAGGCTGATCTCTTGTTCTGGCCTCCGCTGACCTCTTCTAATAGATATTATGTCAGACTCAGGTAATGAGGTTTGCACACCTACATAGCTCCTGAAGCATTTTAGTTAGTGAACAGTTACCCCATCACCTCCCCGTGCCCTGCAAAGCCCTTCTTCCCTCTTTGGTCTGGGGCATTGCAGGTTTGCACTGGGGATAGCCCTCCAGGTGCTGAAACACAGGCAGTCTTTTCCTGCATAGCAGGAGGTGTGTTCAGCTTCAAATTCAACTCACAAAGGCAGCTGAGCTCCCTGTAACATAAAACACACCCTCCAGAGGACAGGCAAGCAGAGGGTGATTGCAGTAATGTGTCTGTTGTCCCATTTTAAGTGGTGCCAAAGTGAGTCCCAGCGCGCTCCCCCCGCGGGGGCCTGACAGGTGTAAATCCTGCGATGAATGAAGGCACGGAGCCCTATAAAGCTGGTGTCTCTCCACGCATCTCCGCTCTGATTGACTTGTCGGCTCTCGAAGGCTGACTCTATCAGCTCCTTGCTGCCTCCAATTCCAGGCGTGATTTAGTTTGGAGATGAGAGGTGACAGTTAACATTGGTACTCGTCAGTGTAGATCAGACACAGTCACGCTGTCTTCTCCTGGCTCACTTTCTCACCTCCTCCCCCATGCTTCCCATCCCTCTGGTGTCTCCCACTCCTATCTATTGCTCTCAATCTCTCTGCCTATCATCATCCAGTCCCTCTGTTAACCACCATATCCTTTTGCCTCCCATCACTATTGCCAGAGCTCATCATCAGTAAATTTTCCCTTTCACTTGTCTTTTCTCCTCTAGAATAAGAGATTCCTAATGCCTTCTTCAAGGAAACATCTTCTGTGCAAAGACTAGGAACAGCTGTTTTGGCATGTCCTTTCCAGTTCCCTGTAAACCTAAGTGAGCAATATCCAGCAAACACTCAATTTGCCAAATTTAGCCCATTTCTTCACTGCCAGCTTGTTTGTTTCAGTTGAATTCTCTCAACTGTGTTTGCTGCTTGAAATTCACCAAATGTTTTTGAGGAATGAATCTGGGTTTGAAGACTAAAGTAAAACGAGATTTTGCACTTAGTGTGCAAGATTAAAACTGATTTGTTTGGTGTGGAAGAGGTCTTTCTAGTCCATATGCTGTAATAACCTCGATCAGCCCTACAACCCAGGTTTCCAAAACAAATACTCAAATTTCACATCTAGAATTCCTCCTTTATTTAAAATTTTCAGTTTATCAAACTTTTCCTGCCAATGTCACTACCTAGAATTCTTTTAAAAAAGGAACACAAGGAATCACACTTTCTACTAGAGTTAAGAGTTGCATAAGATCTGAGATGTATTCACACAGGTTTTTTAATCCAAGTAACTTTCTACTCTTTCATTTTTGGTCTCATATTCCCCAAGTCCATTCAGTTTCAGTCCCTACTACTTTAAGTGACAAGATTTCCTTAAGCCACACTAAAAAAGACATCTGTTCCCGCATCACCAAAGAGGAGGTGACCCAGTGGACTCTGTATTGGTTAGGTTCATCCTTTTCACTTCCCAGTTCCCACTCTTCAATTTTCAGTATCTTCTGAGCTTATTTCCAGTAAAGTATCATATTTTCCTCTAATCTTTATGCTCTCCTTAGTCTTACTAAAGTCTGTGTTGGACATCTTGGCCCTTCCTTCTTCCTCACTCTTCACTGAAGGTCAAATAGAAAAGCAGACAATCCAAAAGACCACAGAGAAGTTAAGAAATAATGGTTGGAGATCTAGAAAAGTGGCCTGCAGGGAAAAGGCTGTAACCAGGTTTGTTTAGTCTAGAGAAAAAGAAGACTGGAGAAGACATGATGGCAATCTTCAAATCCATAACAGGCTGCTTTGAAGAGGCAAGGTCTTTGGAAGGTAGGAAAAATTGCAGCCTTAAACTGCATTAAGGGAAATTCTGAAAGCTAAAAGATCTTTTTAGCTATATATGCAATAAAGTCTAGAAATAATTTGTTTAGAAAGTGTATAATTTTTCTTAAAAACCAAGATAGGGAAGGATTTTGAAGGAAGCATGTAAGTATATTTTGGCTGGATTAGGTGAATTTTTAGTATTCCTTCCTTCTAGATTTTCTCTGAATCTGTAAACACATTGACAACATCCTGCTAATGTGACAGAGTCTACCCATAACCATAGTCCCTTCCAGAAATAAACACCTATCTGAAAAGATACAGTGGAGCCACACTAGCACATGAATGATGATGATAATATAAGGCATTAACAGAGTCCTGTCTATGCCTCCCAGCATGGCTGTGATGAAACAAAGCAGGGAGAAGAGACACTCTACATGTACCATGATACTGAGGCTGAGAATCTGAGGGAATGTGTCGGAAGGAAATGTTAATATCTCTGCATGAAAGGCAAAGATGCCTGGCAATTTGGAGCCTGAAGATTACCTACTGCAAATATTGCTGAGTTTCTTTCTAAGTTTAGGCAATTTAATGATAAATTAAGTTCTGAGCTTCAATGAGGTGTGACAGTAATTCTGTCCAGAGCTGGTGAGAAAGACTGTGTTTAGAATACACTTATCTTTTAATTCAGACTGCATGAATAATATTTACCCTAGCTTACACAGTGATATTTTTTCTCTAAGCATAAATTATTTCTGGCCAATGGAATTTCAAAAAAAAGTTCAATTTCTGCCTCTGAGAGACAGCTAGAGCAGTGCTGATGTACATGCTCATCCCCAAATATAAAGAGATGTCATTCCCTGTACTGTCAAAATCAGTAATCAAAGGCTCAAAATGGCACCAGGTATAGCTGTCCATGTCACCATCATCCAGCTACAAAAGTTTAGGGGAACACCTCAGTGATGGGGCACATCTGCCTGTCTCATGAATCTTGCTGTGGCTCACAGATGACAGCTCCTGTTAGAGGATGGCTCTGGGCCTAGATGAACCACACTTGCCTATCCTACAGGGGCATTCCTGCATCTCACAATTCTGAGGGCATGACAGCACCAAATGTTCTTCCCCGCCTTGCCAGGCACACTCCAAGAGCCTAATGTTAAACTTCAGGCTTATAATGAGAGATACCCATGCAATTCTGTGGCTCACCAAGACAGTTTGAGTCATTGAAACCATGGGACCTGGAAGTTGTCATGTAGACTCTTGGAGGCTGAGAGTATCTAAGTCCCAGCTTAGGAAATACCTCAATGAAGTGGTTCCTAGTTACAAGACCAAACTAGAAATTCAGGTTTAAGCAATGGAACCTTCAAAGGCACAAACAGAATCCATAGCAAAATTTTAATATGTGTAATTACCTAAGTCAGACTAGAGACAGAAACAGAGAACTCTCTTCTCGCTTCTTGCCCCAAAGCTCAGCAGTGTTGGAGTCTAACCATACTCAGAAGTATGCTCACTACTAAGACAATTCTCAACACCATCCTAGACTCTTCAGCCTGTATCTGCCAGCAAGCATTCTTAATCTTCCCACTGTCAGAATCTAAATTACTTCTCTCATTTATATGGTTTTATGATAGTTTTTTGCCTGTTCCATCTAAATTCCTCTTTTCCAGGACAGAGATATTTGCTTTTCAGTCTGTCTTCAAATACTTTTTCCTCATTATTTGCTCTGCTGAAGATCCCATCTCCACCTTGGTGTTCCAAGAGGACATCCAATATAGACTGTATGGTGTACCTGGGAGACTGTTTACCCAGAAAGCCTCATCTTGTCCATAAAAGACTCCAGACAGGGGAGTTGCAGAAGGAAATGAGCAGTGCCAGCACAAGGCACTGGGTTACTGAGGCTGCTGGTTTCTCCATCAAATCACACACATGTGAAGAGCACACATGCATCTGATTTTTGAATGAAGGCACTCTTGTCTATGGTGTGTTGTCAGAGTTGGGATGCAGCAGTGGAGGGAACTTTAAACATTTTTAAATGGCCAAAAGCCTCTCCAAACAGAGAGCTGTTTCCTGATCTCAGCAGCTTTCCAAATGCCCTTTCTGTCTTTCTTCAGGGCACACGTTTTCAGTTGGGGCAACAGCCAGGTCTTTACACTTTCTGGTTTCTGTGGTTTCAGAAAGCCCCTGCCTCCCATAACCCTACTGCCCACTCTTGCCTTGTGTCCATCCACTCCCCCTCCTTTCTCCAGCACCTCCTCCCCACCTGCAGCCCGGGTGACGATCCATGAAAGCCCCCAGCAGTATGTCACAGGAGTGATAATTACATCCCCCCGCTCGCATCATGCCGCCTGCTGCTGACCTCTCACCCCTCCTCTCTTTTAATCACCCCCTGGCATCAGTCACTGTGACAGGGCAGCAGCACTGGACACGTGACCTGTCAGCCCAGGGACATGACTTATAGGGCCCGGCTGGTGGACAAAGGGAAGGGAGATAGGCAGCATAAATCTCCAGTACGAATAAAAGAGAGTGATGGGGCATTCTGCCGGGGCCTGCGTTAGCAGATTCTCGGCCTCTTGTTATTCAGCCCAGAGTTATGGTGATGAGGAAGTGGCCGAGAGTGACACGCACTGGTCCCAATCAACCTTGCGAAACCTGCCGAGACCTAGAGGAGCCTTAATGTCACACATGGCTGGAGAGCCTCAGCAAGGTGGGCGAGGGCCAGGGGAGCAGCCAGAGCTGTCCTCAGCCACCAGAGGCAGCTGACCAGCAAAAGCTTCTGCAGTCAGCAAGGCACTAAGTCACACAGAACAAGGACCCTCCTTCATCCCTACTGAGCACAGTTGCAGTAGGAGCTGCACAGCAGAGCACACACCATTGGCTCAGGATGCAGGCTTCACCCTAACTGGCACATTCCTCCAAGCTTCCCACCAGCCCTCTGCTCACCTGCAGACTGTCCTGCCATAGATAGATCTCTTTTCCATCTACTCGCTCACACTCACCAGTTGCTTGGTGAAAATCACTGGTACATCAGTCAGCTGCTTCCATTATGATGATACAGGACATCTGGAGCTTCTACCAAGGATTGGTGCTCCATCATACATCTGCTGGGACAGAATTGCTCCTCTTGGGCTTTAACGTTTATACAGAGCACAGCAGGGAGTGTGTTTTTCCACTAACACCTGCTATGACAGGTGTAGAGCAGACAAAGGGCCCAAGGAAGATCCATCTGGATCATCAGCTCCATCCTATGACAGTCACTACCCAGGTCACCTTGTTCCCCTCATCCATGTAACTCCTCAGGAGGGAAAGAGATAAGGGAGTGCTGATGTCCCCAGTAGTGCTGCAACTCCTCTGGTACTTAATCTTCAGAGAAGTCAGGAATTTTAACCCAGAAAGAGTAGAAATGAGAAGGAAACCCATAAAGCAGGACTGGGAGTAGTTTTGAATATACTGGAGAAGAACTTGGGGAGAAGGTAACATGTGGGAGAAAATAGGAAAATTTTAAGTACATTTTCTTTCATTTGTAAATTGAAAGTAGTATCTGAAATTATAGCTCTTCAACTGAAAGCCAAAAGCTTTGATGACTTTCCTTTGTGCATCATGGAACAGGGTAATGAAGTCTCTTTCAAGCTTTGGGTGCAATTGTTTCTGACTGAACACAAGAAAAGTGAATCCCAGAAACCAGGAGGATTTGGCTCCATAAACATCTGTATCTGAGAACTACCATGCCTTGGGTGCTCAGAAATGTGAAAGCATTGGGGGCAGAGTGGGAATGTAGTGTGCAGACATTTCACACTGGTGCCACATCTCCTGTCCTGCACAGGCAGTGGCTCCTCTAAACTTCAGATCTCATTTGCATAGTGAAAACTTTAACAAAGCCATCTACTGGTGTTGGCTGCTCACTCTGTGCATAAGCACCATTTCTTGACCAACTCCTCCTACTCTTTCCTGAGATCTACCAACTCCAGCATTATGCCAGATATCTTACGACAGTTGCTAAAGTTCGAGGTGATGGGTGAAGGTCTGCTTGTGCCATTCCCTGAGTCAGAGCCTGCTTTTGTACCCTAAGATGTCCCCTCACGTGTCACAGGTGAAGGGCCCCAGACAGGGCTGTACAAACCATACAGCGCAGTACTGGTGCCACTACTAAATAAGAGAGTGAAGAAAGGTGCTGAGACTTTTCTCCTGGACCAAGCAAGCACATCAGTGTCCTACCATATCCTATACCCTCCTCTCCCAGCAAGTACCCAGTGCTGTTGCACTCCTCAGCTTCCCTACCACCGCCTGCAGCCTCCCAGTCCCTGCACAGCATGAGGCGGGTACAGCTCTCTCTCGCACAGAACACGCTTTATTTAGGCTGGGACCTGAGGATTAGACTGAACAGGGCCCCATACATCCCTCTGTATCCTCCCTGAAGGCTTCTCCACTGGCAGCTTCCCTTCGGGCCAAGGGGAAAGCCCTGAAGCCCTCAGCCTCCTCAGCAGCTGGGTCCTACCCTCTGAGACAGGAGCACCTCGCTCCCTAACCCTCCTCCCCCGCATCTGCCTTTTAACGATGATGGAAGCTGCTGTCAGCGTGCTGCGACAGTAATAAACACTCTTCTTAATAACACAGGGTGTCCCTCTTATTAAAATGAATAGACTTCAGTGGTAAAGCCAGGCTGCCTGCCTTCCAGTCTGGCGTGGACAGCAACCCTCAAGCAGAGCAGTTTATCTGCTGTAATTACGGCAGCAGCTTTGGCTCCAGGACATTCCTGGTTACAGCACTGTACTGTACCCCCAGGCAGAGACTGGGGTGTGTGGAGATGCTACCAGCACATGAGCATACAGAGAAATGTAGGCAGATAATTGCCTGTGTGCCTGCAAACATGTACAATCTCTGAGATGCAAAGACACAGCAGAGTAGGGTTAAATATATCTACAGCCAGGCTTTTAGGCTTCCTAAATTCCACTGAAACCAGCAGCAGCAGCTGGTGTCACTCTTTCTGCTTCTCTCATACATAACAGATATATTAATACACCTGTGCATAAATCACACTGCACTGAAAGCAGGTAAAGAAAGGCAAGTGCCTGGTCTGTGGGTGACAATCCTCTCTTTCCCCAGATAAATATATTTCACAGGATAAATATATTCACAGGATAAATATATTCAGGTTTTACATACCAGAGCACCAAGTTCAAAAGAACTGATGTGGCACATCCCACGTGTTCACCCTTTCTGGGTCTTGGATCTCAGTTATTGTACTGTTTTTCCCTCTTTGGGAAGCTGTCCTTTTCCCAAGCAACAAACTCAGATGATCTTTGTACCTCAAGCACTGACTCTTTTTCACCATGCATACTCTAGCCAAACTCTAAGCAGGTTTGGAATCCTCAGGACAGTGAAGGATACCATCTGACATGATGTTTTGCCAGAGTTTGTTTTGGAGATGTGTATGGACTATTACACAGTGGCCTCTGTGCAAGAATTCTTGCCTGGGAAACCAAAGCACTCCCCTCCTCTGCAGATCTAGTTTATGCTCTTAGCCTTTACTAAGCTGGCTAATTCTGTAAATGTGCCTACATTGACATGAGTGAGGCTACATGTATGCAGAAGAAAAGATGCCCTAGGAACCATTTTCCTCCTTTTGAGCTCTCTCAAACAGAGATTATCCAAGGGAAAAACCTATCAGAATGACAAATGACAGTAGCATATCCCAACATCCACTCTGCTGCCAAGTCAGAGCAGTTCTCTGGGCTGCAGAGACCCAGCAAGACCAAATCTGGTCCACTGCATCTCACCCTTTCAGGAACAAACACAGAGGAGCAGTGCACAGCTATTGCATAATTTCTCTCCCTCTTCAGTTCATTAAGGCAGGTTTCCACATCACAGCCACCATCAGGCCTCACACACTGACAGAATTTCAGCATTCAGAACACCTAACTCCAGCTTATGTTGCAGTGCTCCTTAAAGGAGAGCCCATAGCAAGACACAAAGGTAGCAGTGGACAGTTTAGCAAATTTGCCAAAGGGGTAGAACAAAAATAATCAATTCATGTGCAACTAGGAGAAGCAGCTGACAGGATCTCACCATGAGGAACAGGACTCAGGTATGTCTATCTTTATTATTTATGAGAGACAGGCATTTGTTAGCTCTTCTTAGAAAATATTCCTGGCATGGGATATTACAATCTCACTGTTTTTTCTGGCATTTAGCACACCATGAGAGCGAAGGAGCAGATAGTAAAAAAATGTACCAATTGACAAACTAACCAGTCTATTTCAACCATTGTCTTGCTGGGCTCCGAAGTCAAATGCATCATGAGGAAGCTGCAGACATGCTGTTTCTTCATATTTCCCAAGTCACTCATATGCCATGTCATGAATTGTCCATCTCTCTGTTCAGTGGAAGGTTAGGAAGGATATATCAGGGGGAGCAGTTGATGAATGCAAAACAAGACCAATCTAAAAGACCTCCAAAAGGCTAGTAGTATCCCAGAATCAGTATCTCTAGCTACATGCAAATAGACCGCACCACCTGTGTCTACAGTACTTTCACCTTTCTAGGCCACGGCAGGGATTCTCTAAATCTCTACTTCCCACCACCAGGCATAGATTTCCAGATCCTCATGGCTTGTCTTGCTGAATCACTGCCACCAAGGGCTACAGGTCATGTTGGGGGCTGGCAGTAAGGCTGATAGTCTGGGCTTTCAGAGCTGGAAGCTGAACTGAAGTGTCAGTGAAGAGGGCAGCTCACAGGAGACCGTGGGAGCACTGACAGAGCTTTGAGGAATAGCCTGGCTTTGCAATCTACCTCATGCTTAAATGTCTTATTTAAGCACAAACATTTCATCCATTTCTCAGCTTAAAAAATAGGAAAAAAAAAAGGAAGAAAATAAAGGAGAACCTTGCACAGCAAACTGAGCACAAGAGCTAGGCAGAGCTAGGAAAAGTGGACATCCTTCACCCCTGCTACTAGTGATTTTATTTAGGAGACACACAAACTCCACATGCAGCAGGGTTGAGGAGGAAGCCACGTGAAGTCTACTTGCACACTCCAAGGGCTTCTTTTGGCATGTCCAGTGCCTGCAAGGTCAGGCTAGCTACTGCCTGCTAAGAGTCTGGTTACGGGCTGGTTAACTCCTGCCTTTGACAAAATTACCCTGCAGGACTGCTGCAGGGGTCCTAAAGCTGTGGCATTGCCTGCACCATAGTAATGGCTGCTGCATATCTCTCCATACAGAAAAGAAAACACAGCATAGAAACCAACTTTCCTCCTATGTTGAGAAAGCAGTTGAAGCTTCATTCATCACAGTGCTGGGCCCAGGCCCTGAAGTGCTTGTGTCTGAAGTCACCACAGTGTGGCTCATTGCCTGCCACTGAACAGTTCATGGAAAACAAGCCACAGTGTTCAGACCAAAGAGTTTCTCGTAAAAGTGGATACTCTAGCTCTTTGAGAAGGCCTTGTTCTCCAGGTAGCCTGCAAAGCAAAATTTTGTTTGAGGATGTGGCTCTCCAGTGTTACAATGAAATGAGACATGGGAAAGTGGACAACCAATGATCCAAAATTCTTAGCACCAGTGACACAATTTCCCTTCTTTCACTGCTGTTGACTCCAAACAACAGCAACATTTTGCTGCTGGTGCTTTTTGCTGGGATGCTGGAGGACTTTGCAGCACCCATCAAGCACGCAAGAGTTGCATAGGCATGGAAACAGAAGGGCAAGCTGAGACACTGCTGACAGCCTGTCCAGAGAGTGAGGAGTCAGAAGGGGACCAGCTCTTCACTAGATCCTAGAAAGCTCAGACCATGGTTCTGGCAAATCACTTCTTGAGCCTGGGTGAGCTGACCGAGGGTAAAGCCTATCGATGCCACCCAGCCAAAGTACCCTGAAGTGCTAGAAGGGTGCTGGGGGAAGATGAGCACTTGGGAGAGCTGATCAGCAGAAGACTGATCCCAGACAGAGTCACTCTCCAGAGAAACTGAGCCAAGGAGAACTCAGCCCTATGACTTGGCTTGCATGCTCCACGGGGCTGTGGCACGTCAAGAAGCAGATAAAGAAATTGTTCTGAGCAAGTGTATTTTTCTCCCATTGGCCTGCAGACAAGCACATACAGATAAAGAGAGACCTCTAGTGATGCTGGAGGGACTCTGCCTGTCCTCCCTCTCTGAGCATCCCTCATAGTCAGAAACAAATGTCTTGATTGCTCTGAGTAGTGCAGTAATAGCCTTCCTCCTGAGTAGGAGGAAAAACACAGGCTTATCACAATAATATCTGTTTATCCACAGAGGAGGTGGAGGAGTGATATTCAGAGTCAGGGGAATGATTATGCCAGACTTGCAGAGTTCATAAAAACTGACAAAGGCAAGTGGCATGGGCTCAGGTCTTGCCCACACCCTGCCTCTCTACTTGCAGCTACCTGAGCTCCAGTGTGGTTCTGGGATCAAGCATATGATTCAGCATGTGGGGAATGGATTATTGCCAGTGCTGGGAAATGATGTTCATCTCGGTGGCAATGTGGAACATGTGCCTGAAATTCACACTCAGGCAGGGATTTCAGTGGCTACCATCTCAATGTGGACAGAGGCAGGAGCAAGGAACAGCAGGTCCCTGCCTGAGCCAGCCATACCAGGAGATGTCATATCCCCCTTGCACAACCCTGGTAACTGCAGCATCTTGCACTCAGCTGCAGGAAGAAGGAGTGATATTGGCTCTTGCTGAATTCAGCCTCAAAACCCCAGTGTCCAGATGTGAACAGAAAGGATGATGGAGTGTGCCTAAGGGCATGCTCATGATGAGCATCCCATGCCCAGCACAGGGAGAAGGCAAACTGTTCAACTTCCCAACTCTTTGCACCGAGGGCTGGACACAGAGCCAAGAAAAATGTTTGTTTATTCAGATATACAACTAGTGCATGAAACTTCCCAGGTATGAGAAAGGCTTGAAGGGAAACATGAGGAAAAGAGGCAAATGCAGGGGCAGACTTGGCTGTGGCAGAGGCACAGCAATTGTGCTATGCAATGTCACAAACCAGATACATAGATCTGTCCTGTTGCTCTCAAACCCATGGTGAGAAAGGAAATCAAGGGCTCCTGCCAGCCAGGAGAGAAGGTCTCTCTTGCCTGCTCCTGCCACCTTCTCTGCAGCCCTGAGCTGTGATTACTCAATTAGCAGCTCCTGTAGTACCTTCCTTTCGCTCAGCAGTCTCTCCTTTTGCCCAGCCAGCACGTAAATCAAAAAGCAGCAGCTCTTTCCCTTTTCTTTTGCTAGCCCAAGCCTTGGTGACCTCCCGTTCAGAGAGGGGCAGTCATATTTTGCTGGAATGCTTTATTTTCTGTGCTGCATGAAGAGTAATTGTGGAGGGGAGGGAGAGTGCAAGCACAAGAAAGCATGTACACTGCCAGCCAGGCCAGTGTCCTTGTCCCACAAGGTCATGGATCCATTTTAACTCAAAGAATAATAATAATAAAGACTCGTAGAAGCAAGGGATTCATAAAACAAACTTGAGCTGGGCATTTGGCAGCAACTGCCCACAGAGTGGGAAGCACACATTTAAGTTTAGAGGTACAAAACACTCAGATTTCCAGGAGCTGGCAGGGTTTGTGATAAGGTGTGTGTGCAGACAGAGCTGGCACAAGCTCACTTTCTCTTTCCCTGCACACTTCATTGGTGTAACTCAGATAGTGCAGCAGAGTGCAGAGGTGCATTCAGATTGAGGAGCACATCTGACCCGAACAAGAACAAGTGGCAGGTGAGAACAGCCTGTGTGATGAGCTCCCCGCTGCATCACACCACACTTCCCCAGCCAGCACAAATGCAGCTTTCTGACAATTGCATGGGACACTGGTACTGAACATTTTCCTGTTTAGAGGACAAACATGAGACACAGAACAACAGAACAGCTTATGCCTAAGACAGAAGAGCCTCCTCCGTGAGAACTCAGAAAACTTGGTAGATTTGCAAATGTTCTGATGAAATCCCAAAAGACATGTGAATATTTCCGAGTGATAAATAAAGCCCTGAGGACCAAATTCAATACTTTTTGAGAAAAGCGATGGCAGTACATTTCCTTTTACTTCATTTATAGTGAGATCTAATAACAATTACTATTTCTACCTTGTAACAGGCATGTATGACAGTTTCCTGACTGCAAAAGACATCTTTCTCATTTCCAGTACATCAGAACACAGACATCTAGATCAAATGCAGAGGGAGTTGGGGTGAGTTAAGACAACCTAGTACTTTGAAGGAGTCAATTATTTAATAAACTATGGGTTACAAAAAGTACTCAATAGGTTAGAAATTCAGGCAGTGTTTTTGAAAGATAAGATCAATTCCTTCCACATAGGTGTTCTTATATTGAAAAGCTCTATAGTCAACTGGGAAGCTGAAGGCAGCATCTGAGCAGCCAGGGGGAGTTTCTGTTTACTGCTCAGAGTGCAAAGACCATACCATTGACCAATGCCCACAACAGTCTAGACTGTAAGTGGCTTCTGTCCATCAGCATCTCCAGGCTACAGGGAACAAACCAAACTGGAAGATCAAAAAGGAATGAAAACTGAGGACAAGTCAGAAATTTTTTCTAAAAGAAAACCAGCAATCCTTAGTCTACTAGAAATTTCTGAATATAATTGTGAGAAAAGAGACACCATTACTTTGACTTCCAAAAAAACCCCATCATCATGAAGAGGCTGCTGATGAAGCTAAGCCAGGACAAGGTAAAAGTGACAATGAAATTCTGGCATGAGATCATAGCCAAGGATGATCCCAGCCCAGATGGTGTTCTTACCAATCAAGGCATGGTCCTGCAGGACTGGAGCAGGTGCTCAGGGGCAAAGCTGAGCGCTGGTTACTGGGCCCACCCATGGCCCTAGCATGACAAAGCAATGAACCAGGCCCAGGGTTCATCCAGGGCATCCCATCAGGAGCACCAAGAGCTGGGGCTGAAGACACTGTTGCAGCCTAGGTCTGAGGTCAGGAACTGAGGCCAAGCTAGAGAAAGGCAGAACGACAGCACAGCTCAGGAAGGCAATAAGAGCCCCAGGCTGAGCTTAAATGAAGCTCCTGGGTGTGGGCCCCAGGTGAGGCCTATTGGTGCCATCAGAACCTTTCAGTTTTGCTTAAGGTGCAGACCCTCTTTCCATGGGATGGGATCATACACACCAGTTTATGTGCAATTTCCCTGCTCTAGTTGGCCTGAGTGACAGCCTTCCTTACACATTCCTGTAACATCTGTCTGCCTGCACTCATCATGGGGAACATGTGTAACGTGTTTGCATCCCTCAGGAGAGGATTTAGCACCATCTAGGCAACAGCATTAGGAAAAAAAAGGAAAACCCAAAGTGCATTAAAAATTACATAAATACATTGCATTTTCATTTCTCCTGAAGAATAAAAAAAATGGGGTATGTAATGGGAATACCTCATTCTACAGCACATAACTGGCCTCTAGCAATTACCAATGGTACATGGAGGATGTAAGCCCAGGATTTTAAAGACAACATGTAATTTGTGAACCTTCCTGGTCAAGGACATGTGGCAACTGCTAAACACCTTGGAAGGAGGAAAACAGTAATCTCTGGGCAGCTCGGCCCCTAATTGTCCATTATAATGTTTCCTGGCCTTTTTATCCTGAAGTATGAAATTGTGGCCACTCTAAGCACTGGGGAAAAAAGTCATTTCTGTCTGCCTGAGCAATTCCCATGCTAAGGGAGTGTTTTTTTCCCTAGTGCTCCAAAAGGTGCTGTGGGATGAAAAAATGAAGTGTATTTTCTGTCCTGAGGAATGGGCTATGCAGATAGAAAAGAGCATGAAAGCAGGCAAGCAGCCGGGAACAGTGATCAGCAGAGAGGGCAAAGGCAGCACAGGGGCTCGTAAATATGTTTTGCTGTTATTTCGGAATGACAAAGACGTCCTTGTAGCAGCAAAACCATA
The DNA here is from genome assembly GCA_013397245.1 of Thryothorus ludovicianus. NCBI lineage: Eukaryota > Metazoa > Chordata > Aves > Passeriformes > Certhiidae > Thryothorus > Thryothorus ludovicianus. The sequence goes on along the minus strand of VZTB01017563.1, from coordinate 703,271 downwards.
CAGATTGCTTTATTATTTTTAGTCCAATGAAATTAGCTGGAGTAGGGGGAGAAGTGAGGCAAACAGCAGGCAGGAACAGGGATGGGGGGATCTGTACAATGAGGGTACCTTGTGCTTGGGACTGTACAAACCCCAGTCCCAAACCTGCCGAGCTGAGTGATGCTTTGTTCACTCAGTGTGGCCAGACAAACGGGGGGTCAGTCCTCACAGCCATGCAGCCCTGCTGGTGCCTGGATGGAGCTCTGCCAACAGGGCCCCTTTGGCTCATTGCAGGAGGCTGCATGGAGCCTCCAGCTCCTGCTGCTGCTTCACAGCATTGGGACCCCATAGAGTGCCATGCCTCTCCCTGCCCCTTCCCTGCTTCATGGTGCACCCTGTTCCCCTTCCTGGCACAAAGCACAATGAGAGCCTGTGCTCGACCCATGCATCCACCCCGTGGGATTGGAAGGAAGCAGCACAGTGACTGCCATGCCCATAGGCACATTGGTCACTTATACTGCATTTAGTGACTTATATATTTGATGTAGGAACCTTTGCATGCTCCCCCCACCCCTCATCTCCTTTCACCATCTGTCTGTTTGTTGAGAAATCTGTTCCAGCTGACCTCGAGCTGACCAGCGCTTCCCTCTTCCCTCCATCCTGCCACGGGCTCCTCCAGACGTTCCCAGCTCAGCTCATGGGCTTTTAGCTGACTATGCAAATGTCACCCAGCCAGCTGGTGTCTGCCTCCCAGAAACACATGTTCAAAGGCCCCCTGGACAGTGAGGCGGGAGAGGGGGCAAGTCCCTGTGCCCCAGCCCAGGGGCTGCCCAGAGAAAGTTACTTAGGCAGGAATTATTCAACAAACAGATGGGAGGAGGCAAGGAAGGTCAGGGAACACAGCAAATAAGACTCTGGTGCATTTGTGTCAGTGTGTGTTGGTGTGGGTGTATAGGGTTCCCAGGTGAGTGTATGGGAAGTGCAGATGCAATACCTGTGGGGGGATGGGTAGTGATGGAAGGGGTGTATGAGAAAGATGTACAGGAAAGATGTTTCAACAGTTTTGTAGGCTCCTCCTCCTAATGACATCTTCTGCAACACACACACACATAAAAGGAGCTCTAACAACAGCATAAAGGAGACACAGCTATTAGAGGGCCACACAGCAGGTCCATGAAAACTGCCTCCCCAGAGCATTACTAAAGCAAGGCAAGGCATGAAGGGCTCATTTCTTCCTCAAGATGTCTTCCCTCTATCACCTAATGTGTGACCATCCACCTAAGATCTCTAGTTCTCCGTGGAGAAAGAGTGTGGAGGTGCCAGAACCTGATCATTTGAGACTGAACCTAGGAGAAAAGAGAGTAGTAGGGGAGTATTGCCACAGCACCTCACCAAGGCTGATGACACTGTAGGACATACATGCCCAGCCAGAAGGCCATGCCCATGCAGCAGTGCAGCTCACCTAGGTGTCTTTGCAGGGCGGTGACACTGTCATTTCCAGAAATGCTGGCAAGGAGCAGGATTAATGTGGTGATGGTTGCTAAATCCTTGCCATGTGTGAAGTGAGAGGAAGGCTTGGAGAGAAAAGGCCAAAGCATCCACAATTCCACAATGGATCACCTCAGCCAGTTAGGGACATCCCCAGCAGTTCTGCTGCTGCACCCAAAGGCGAATTCAGCCTTAGTTTCTCAGGCAGAAGGAAAGGTTGGGTGTCTGCATGTAGTTGCACAGAGCTTGGACCTTTTCTCCACCACAATGAGAAACTATTTTCCTTTACCTCTTTCAGATATTCTCCCTCATCTGATTCCAGGTGTCTGGGTATTTATTTCCGAGTACTTACTGACAACATTTGAGCAAGGAGACACTAAGTTATGTTTAGCTTTCTGTAGGCTTAATAAAAATCAGGATATTGGCTCTTAAAATTTAACAAGATTCTTCCTTGCAATTACAACTAGCAGAAGTCAAGGTACCTCTCCCCAGCCTAAATTTCTCCTGTCACAACTGCTGCTCTAGCCCTCTGAAAAGGACCCCTTGGGCTCCCTGCGAGAAGGCAGGATGGCAGCTCCAGATGTAGCTGACAGATGATGCTCTTCCTGGCCATAGGCAAGAACTGTGAAATAGTGAGCTGCCAGAAGCAGCTTAAGGAAGAAATGCAGAGTTTGTGTGCAAGGGAAACCATGAGGTTACAGCACCAATACAGAGAATAGGGGAGTTTCTGGACATTGGAGATGTCTCCTTTGTATCCTCAAAGGTGACAATGAAGCCTGTCCCTGAGCCAAGCCTAATGGTAGAGAAAATGTACACTGCATGAAATAAGCCCAGGCAGTGACATGACACTGAAATGAACAGGACACCAACAAAGATAAACACAGCTGAGTTTGTTCCCCATAATGGACTAGAATTCTCAGGTAAAGAGACCAATTATTCAAGGGTGGAATGGACTGTTTATGCTTGCGTCTGTGTTCATCTCATCTGGATTTAGAGTAGCCCCAGGTTTTAAAAATATCAAAGTGGAATATATGTGAATGGAAACTGCCATTTCTTAGGTGTGTGTTTGCTGTGGTTGGGTTTAGCACAAGAAATAAAAGTGGAGCTGGGTTTTTTTACTGAAGAAGAAATTTGGGTTATATTTGCACTACAGCTGGGCTCAACAGAGCCAGAGCTAAGGGAAATCACAGGGTAGATCAGTAGACTATATGATCATAGCACCAGATCTTGGTTCTTATATTCTAGATGACATGTCGGAGGTCTCAACCACCCCAGAGGTTATGGTGGAGGTATCTGACAGGTTTAGCTCCTTCAGGAACAGAGGCTTAGGTTAAGGGGAACAAGGCAACCCTGTATTGGATGATGCAGTCTTCAGAGCAGAGACTTACCAGTGCACACTTTGGGCTCTGTAAGACCAGCTGAATGCCTCTGGACAGTTTGAGGCTGAACATCTGTACCACCACCCTGCTGTGGCTTCTCTGGGGCCTTCAAGCCAACCTCCATGTAAGCACAGCAGAAGCACACCAAAACAAGCTGCCAGGAGCATGAGAGAAGTGGGCTGTACCAGTTTAGTCTGAAGGGCCATCCAACCCATGATCCAGCTCTAAAGGGCAGACTGGGAACAGCACTGGCCACAGCACAAGCACTGTTGAGCACTTTAATATGAAGGAAAGAGAGTCTGCACCTGTCTTCTTCTAGGGCCAAACAAGCACCAGCTAAGCACAGCATGAAGCCAAAAAGAACAGAGGTTAACTGCACTCAGCCTGCACCTACACTTTCCTCAGTCTTTGACAGGATCTTTGTGTCTTGTATCACAACCCTCTCCTGAGCACCTCTGCAATATTTTTATTGCTACATGGCTTTTCCCTGGTAACTCCAATATCCTGACATCAAAACTCACTCATCAAACAGGTCAAGAAGGAAACTACAAGGCTACATCCACACAAGTGAATTTACCAGGGCACAGGCTCTAGTACTGGGGCTTTTTGAGCAGGCTCCTGGCACGGCGCTGGTGCCCACCATCTTGTGCCTTCTCAGGCACAGCCTGGCTGAAATTTGTGGGGAGCACAGGCAGTATTCCATTTCCCAGAAGCAGAACAGAGAAGGCCTTGTTTGTTCCGTGGTGGGAGAAATTTTGGGACATTTCAGCATGAGCCATGTCCTACAGCTTGAATTTGCTTGAATATACTTGTGTAGGCATTAACTGCAGAAGCCCATCAAAAGATACCAAAAGGATCCCACTTCAATGGGAAACTCAGAAACAGCAAACCAATGGAGAGCCCTCTGATGCTCAGAGCTGAGCCAGACCCACTGGGCAAGAGCCAGCACCTGGGCCCATAAATCCTCAGCCTAACCATAAGACCAGAACCCAGGCATGCAGTTTAACACAAACCCAAGGATCCATTCTCTCCGTCTGGCTGCCAGAGAGCAGCGCTGGCTTGGCCTCCCCAGCAGCCCCGAGCCGCGGTGGGAGGGAGCGCAGCGCTCCCACACCCAGCTCCCACCAGGCTCCCCCATTCCGTGGGAAGGCTGCAAGGCACAGCGAGGAGGGGGAGTGCGCTGTGTCTTATCTCTCCTCTCCCTTTGTATGTACCTCCTGGTACGATTATTAAACGCAAATTACAAAAGATGTGACCCAAACGATCTTTATTTCTTCTTTCACCGAGCGGTGCCTGCAGGGTCCTGATTCTGAATTCCGTTTCAATTACCGATGCCATTTTAACACAAAGCAGCTTCTGTCTGCAATTACCGGCACTGACGGCGGCGCAGAGGCAGCTCCGGTGGCAGAACACAAAGCCTGGCATCTTCCGCTGTTTAGAAACTTTCATTTGCCATGATTAAAGGCAGCAGACGCGAGAGTTGTCCGTCTGCAGACGCGCACTGTGCGGCACGCTCCTTCCCGGCGCACTCCCTGAGCAACCAGCCCTCAGCGCTCACCTCCACGAATCACTCAGGAGAACTCGAACTGCTATTCCAGCCGATATTATGTAGACAAACTGACAGAGTTAACTCATTATGCTTCAGCTCTGCTAGGAAACTCTCTGCTTTTATTGCTGGTAAAACTGAGCAGCCGGAGCTGCAGAGCAGAGACACCAGTATAGGCTGAGGCACAGGGCGATATAAATATGAGTATTTTCCTTTTACACTGACAAGCTAAAGCACCAGTAAAAGATTACAAAATACAGTCCTCACTCACAGCTCAAATGCAGCCTCCTGCAGGTACGAGGCTAGGTGTTTTACATATATTATTGCCACATATTAACTCAGGGAGAGAGATGGTGAGGAACTCCAGAGCCAAATGAAACCACTAACTGGAAACATGCACATCTGCCAGAGTTGGCAATTATCTAAGACAGGAGGGATTGGCACCTGAAATCCATTGGGCATGGACCCCACTTTGCATCTTGCTGAACAACTTGGCACCACCTGTAAAGTATTCTGATTCTCAAGCAAAATTCACAGCAACTGCAGTTTGACAGCTAAAGTCAGACACAATGGAATTCAAAGAGTACATTTCTGTGCAGCAGCTGCACATCGCTCCCTGCCGCTGCATCTGAAAGCCTCTGCTCTGCCTCAAGCTGGGCACTGCCCACTTGGTGACCCACAGAGAGCCACACACTCCTCCCCACATCACAGAGAGCCACACACTCCCCAGATCACCTGGGCCGTGGAGAGGCAGGCACACACCACCTCTTCTTTGCCCCGTCATCCAGATTAATTTTTGCTGCTGCTTCTTCAGTATATGCAGCTGTGCCTCTTTGTCCTTCAGCCTTCTACACAAGCTCACCTGGCCTGTGTATGAGGGTCAAGCTTATCTTCTAGATCCTTTCCTTTCTTTCTGTCCAGCCTCTCCCAATGATATCTGCTTAATGTCCCCTCACTCCCTTTCTCCATGCCATCCATAATGTACCAAGCATAATGGGGCTTTCAAAGACACAGGAAAAAGCCAATTGCAGGTGCTGACGGCTTGTGAGAGGTGCTGTTCTCATTTGTTTTGTTACCCTCATTTGCCCTTGCCTGTTCCTTGACAGGTGGTCTGTTTTTCTCAGGTGGTGGTTTCCTTCTCTCTCCTGTAAGTTTGTTTGAACAGAGTGCACAGCTCCAAGCCCATGTGGGCACTGCAGCAACACAATGTGCCTTGTGAGTGCACAGCCAGGGCAATGCTGTTTCCCAGGGAAGGCCAGGCTGTGGATCAGCAGTAGGGAATAGGTGTCTGAGGTGCTTAAGATGGGTTGGTGCAGACACAGGGAACACCAGACATGGAGGCCCTGCTCTCACAGGTTACATGGTGCTCAGCCAGAGCTGCCAGCCCAGGAACAGAGAGACCCTCAGGAATCACCCTTCCCTTTAAAATCCTCCCAGAAGCTTGTATGGATGGAGCAAATCTTGAAACTCTTGGCCACAAAATATGACTTAAATATGTGTTCTGTAGGTCAGGCAGGTCATTCACACCCCTTAGAGGCATAACCCCCATTTGCCAACAAGTCCTTAGTGTCCCTTGGGCTGCATGGCCCCATGGAGAGTGAATAAAGGACACTAAATCCTACAACCCCAAAAGACAGCCCTGGAAAAGTCTCTGTCCGTTGGTAGCAGTGTCCAATTCCCACTGGACTTCGTGATCCCATGCTGTATCAGGACAGCCCATTTCACAAGGGCCCAGCCAAGCTGCTGTCCCCAGAAGGCGGCAGAGGGTGAAGAGAGGGCAATTTACAGCCCTGGTTATTGAGTAGTGTGTGAGTCGTTTGTCACACTGAGCCCTGGCACCTTGTTCTACCTGTGTTTGTGTGTTTTATTGGTGTTGAGCAGAGGGATGCTGGAGCAGAGGGAAGTCTGGGAGGAAAGGCACTCAAGTGAAAAATGAACTGAGCCAAACAGGATTGAGAGAGAGAGAGAGAGAGATGCAGGGGAAGAGGGTGAAAGGGGCCATATTATAAAACACAAGACAGATGTGCCCACTGGCAGCAGGGTTAGGGAGAGAGGGAGAAGGAAGAAATGAGGGAGAACAGGGGAGGAAAAAGAAAGAGAGAATAAAGACACTGCCTTTTGGCCAGCACTGTCCTAGTGGGATCAGGGATTCACATGTAGTCAGAAAAATAATTCTCAGTTTAACAAAGCAAGAAGAGGAGGTGGGAATCAAGAAAAGCTACAGATCCAAACAGAAAGTGCCCCAGGGTGTCCAATCTGCTGGGTTAAAAAAAACAAAAAACAAAAACAAAAACAAAAAAATACCTACCAACATTTTGCCTCTTCCCCCTCCCCCCTCCTTTCTCCACTGGGGAGCTGGCTCCTTCCATGTCCCCCCAGCCACCACCACCAAAAAGAATGGAACTGGTAAAAGAGCAGAAGGTCTGGTTAGAATTTCACATCCCTTCTATTCTGCTCCCTCAGCGCTAAACTTTCAAGACAAAAATCATAAAACGAGGTGCTTTGTTGGTGAGGCAGATTCAGAGATCTTCCTATTAGGAACAAGAAAGTAAAGAGAGAGAGAGAGTGAGACAGAGCGATAGCTAGATGGAGGGCTGGCTTTGTGCTTGCAACAAGCCACTAAAGGTGCATTTTTAATTAAATTTATACAAAATGTGTCAGTTTTATCTCTATGTTTCAAACCTGACTCTTTTCTATCAAAGTAAAGTATTGATCTTAACTGCCCCGAAGCTACCTGACTGAATTAAACAGAATAAATAGAAGAAGGACTGAAAGGGCTTAGAAACAACTGCAGAGAGGCGAATGTTTAATGGCTCCACAGTCATTTGCTGCAATTAAAAAACAAAACCGTTTAGAGGGGCTGTTAACACCTTGAAGTCTGAAAATCCTCACTTCAAAAAAGCCCCAAAACAGCTTCCAGGCAAAACATTTTAATTGCCATAAATACTTCCAACCCCAGCCATCACTGGTGTGTATGCACGTTATACTGATAGACAAACAGATCCCTGGGCCCAACAAGACAGAACGTGCTCAGCTGGTGAGATATAGGTATGCTCTATATGGCACAGGGACACCCTCCACCCAAGGAAAGGCCTGCATCCAGTATGACAGAGATATATGTTCACTTTATGAAAGCAAAAAACCTGTTAGTTAAGGATGGATGTTTTAGAGCCACACAGCTATTCCAGGTACATTTGTGTAATATGACATTGCCCTTACTGAACAAATATTCTCCAAACTCTATACTCAATTGCATGTCATGCAAGTCACAAGTATATTACAGGGCTCTATCTCTGTCCTTTTTATGTCACAAGAAGCTGTCAGACAGCACCACAACCCGATTAAGGACTATATTGGAGCTGGGGCAGCCTCTGATAAGAGCCTGCAGGAACAGCCAGGGCCCATAGTTTTGTTAAAGGCTCTTGACCACCATATGACTTAAGAAACCAACCAAGCAAACAACCACCCAACCAAACAAGCAAACAAAAAACCCCACCGCATTTGCTTGGTTAATCTTAAGGCAGTATGCTACTGCATGACTTAACAAAGCCTTTCTAAATGGCCTATGCATCTCTCAGCATGGAGATTTTCTATCCCTACTTTATGGTCATCTGCTAAATTCAGCAGAACTCTCTCTGTAGAGAGTCACCAGCAGGCTGAAGAACCCTAGTGGCTTCAGACTGCCAGAGTTTGCACTAGAATATAGTTGGGCTCATTCACAACTCATCCCTTTCCCTGGCTATTTCTGGGATAAGCAGAGCAGCCTTATGGTAGAAAGCAGTTTTTGCAGGACATGATTACAGTTTCCTATCTTAGCAGGCATACTACCAGGTAGCCAGTGTGCTGGTGCTGCTCCTGGGGAAGATGTTTTGTACAGAGACTACAAAGATTTACTTTGTGTTTATAAACATCTGGAAGGAGATCTGTAGCCTGAAACCAGCTCTTGGCTGAAAATAAAAATAAAAAAAATATATTGGCCTTGTGCATAATTTCAATTAGCAAAGCACTGTGGCTGTGAAACTGGGCAGATGCTTGGAGGTGCTGGATTTGGTTCCTAGCTGTGTCACAGTCTCACTGTGGGACCCTGGAGGACTTGAATTATCAGCCTACAATTCTGGTCCCTCTGTATGAAATGAAGAGCATCCAATGCCCTATGCACACAGGATCTTAAGTCTTGGGGGCATGGGTTTGAAAGCCATGGAAGTGAGTAAGAGTTTCTCTGTGAGGCATAGAGCAATACAGAGGCCAGTACTAGAGAGGCTTTAAGGGAACTAGCTCAGATCCTAAAGAAGAGGACTTACAGCACTCAGCACTCAGGGCAAATCCAGGCTGTTTCTTGTCCCTCTGGGTTAGATACAGGGTTTGCTATCTGGACTAGCTGTGTGTGAGCTCAGGTACAGCTACCATGGCCTGAACTATTATTGCCCATTTATTTGTGAGGTTGATTCACCAAGCCTACAGCCATCTGTACATACAACCTCGCAGGCCACAGGGAGCCACAAGCTTAGCTCCAATTTGGCTTTGGAACTCTAGGCACTGAGAAGGTTGCTTGAATCGGATCAAATTCTTTGGCAATTTCCCTAGGCATTTTCCTGGCTTGTGAGTAGTTCTGCTCATCAGGATAATGATCAGAGCAAGACTTCACTCCATCACGTGGACTGCAAATCCATCTCTTTTAGCTGATTCAAAATGTCTCACAACATCAAATACAGTGTCCCTCATCATTTCAGGGCCAAAAATCATCCTGAGAATTTTCCTTATTTGGCTCCAAAACAAGAATGATTTTTGCTGAAGGAGCAGGGTCAGATAATAAAAGCTGATCAGTTAATAGTATATCAGTTTAGGCAAGTGAATCCTGCATGTTCTCATCTTTCAAACATTTTGTTCAACATTACGTAATGATGAAGAGATTTTCTGTAAGCAGCAGGACATTTCACATAGAAGCAACAGTATAAACATCACCATACACAATTCTTGACTGTGATTGCTAGAGAATCATATAGTTTTTAAAGATCTTTGAAGCCACATACATGGGTTTATACTGTGGCAGCTCCATCACCAACATCTGAACTGCAGGTTAACATTCATCCCAGTCAGTTGCAATACTCACAAGCAACAGAAGCACAGGGACAGAAGCCAGCATGGCTCTGCTTGACAGGATTTCAAAGCTACATTCTCACTTGAGCATCAGGAAGTTCTGCCCTATACCCTTCCTGGGCCCACAGCCTCTCGGGTGAAACAGCCCTACAAATCTGAGCCAGCTGCCATATTCTGTAGCAGAGGGTACATACGCATTCAGTCAACCTGCAACTTGTGCATCTGAAATGAAGCATCTGAGAGCCAAAGAATTGGCCTGGTTAGCACTAAGGTTGAATACTCCTGCTGCTTATGGCCAAGCTCCTGCTGCTGCACTTCAGAGCATTTTGCTTTGTTACGGACCCCTGATTAACACTTTCTAAGCATTTCAGCCCACACTCCAGTCACTTTGCAGATTGCAATGAATGCAGATTTGAGTTTATGGGTTCATAAAAGTGTGAATTAGCACAACAATTTTCTCCCGGCCTATTTGCACAGCCCTTCCTTGAGTGACCTGTCTCTACAGACAACACAAATATTTCAGCTCAAGCAAACTGCCCAGCAAGGCATTTTAAGAGACTAGAATGAGATTGGTGGCCCCAGGAAGCAAAGCTGGCGGGAACACAAAGCAGGAGCATCACTGTGAAGACCAGCACTTGCATTTTCTGGTAGCAATATGAAGCACTGAGAAACAAACTCCTCTAGGCCCTGCAGGAACTGCAGTGATTCCAGCAGCCCTGGCCACTCATTCAGGCCACTCACACCAGCTCTGAGCCTGGCGTTGGTATAGCCACCCCTGCTAAACAGAGGTGAACAGACCTCCCTTGTTTGTGTTGCACTGGTGCAGTGTAGTCACTCAGCCCTGCATCAATACATTGGACCAGACACAGAGACCCCAAAATAAGTACCTCACAGTGACCCAGAGCTGTGTTTCTTCTCACAACACTTGTGCCTCAATCTCTTCCAGCCTCTACTCTGACATCCCATATCTTTGGGCTGTGGAAAACACTGTCACCCAGTAATCTGCCCCTTTTCCTGCTCCCTCTGTATCACTGGTGTGATCAGTCCTATCTCTGCATGGAGGAGGGGCTGGCTCACCAAATGTCTTTAATTAAAAGAAAAAGGATCAGGTTTATTTCAGATAAGCAGGCAGGATTAAAATAGACAGAAAGAATAGACAAGGGGCAGCTGTCAGCGCTCCAGCTGATCCAGTGTGATTATTAATAACGATAAGCAGGAGAAGAGGGCTAATAAAAGGATAATGAAGTGGTCCTGAAAGTGACAGGAGATGGAGCCTGATAAGAGGGCCCATAGCATGGAGCTGTTCTGGCCCTGGTGAGGTCTGTGCAGAGCAGCCTGCTGGGGCAGATGCAAGTAACAGAGCACTAGGAGGAAATGTGTCATCTCCCCAGGGATCATGGCGGAGGGGTTAGTGGGCTCAGGAACTCTGGATGTCCATGCCACATATTATTCATGACCAAACCAATCAGGGTCCTTCCTAGGTTGTGACTGCCAGGAATGCAGGTCATCCCCCTGGATAAAGCACGGCCCTAAGAGGACTGGTCTCACCAGGGCAGCCAGTTGTGGATCCCCTGTGTTGCCCTGCCTTGGTTCTCACTGATCACAGCACCATCCCTGCACAGCCCAGGACTGGAGCACCACATTTCAAAAGGGAGCACAAGGGGCAGTTGCTGGGAGAGCACAGAGGCAGCGTGGGGAATCTCTGCCCTGCCTGGGGATCACCCAGCACTCCAGTTTCTCCTGGCTCTGTCAGCTCTCCAGGCCATGAAATTGTCCCATATCTCAGGCAGTTGTTTAAAAAGGTGGAAGGATGTGGCTGCAGAAAAAGCAGCCTGGAGGGTTGGCTCTGGGTGCCCTTTCCTGAGGGAAAGCTCACGGGAAGATCAGGAAGCACAGGCAAAGATTACCACAGCACTCTGTACTAGTGGTCTGGGTCAGTCAAGGGGAAATAAGGTGTGAAAAGTTATTTCCCAGAAGCCATTAAACAGAGAATGAAATCCCATCTAATACCAAATATGTCTGTTCTCTCTCTCAAAGAGAGGATCAAATCATCTGTAAAGATAAAGTGGGAAAGAAGGAAGAGGAAAACTGAGGACTCAGAACCTCATAGCAAGACAGAACAAGTCAGATGGCGGGAGAAGGGAGGTCTTAGTCAGAGAATGCTGTGGGAGGAATTTAGGCTGTTCGGGACAAATTGGATTAACTTTCACTCAAACTGGTCTATTTTCTATCCAAACATGCCCTTCTCCCTCCCGAAGCCTAGAGGATGTCTCCTTGTTCAGAGGCAGAAATACGTGCACTGGAGCAGCCCCCACGGCCCGCCACAGGCAGCAGCACTGCACAGGGCCCGGGAGAGGGGCTGGCAATGCAGCTCTGGCTCGCACCGCCTGCACCCGGCTCCCCCTCGCTGGGTCACCGCGGCAGATGCTGGGAGCATATGCCATGAATTAATTCCACTTTCCCTGAGATGCTTTGGAGAGAGGAGCGGCAGTGCCTTTCCAACTTATTAACATAGGAGCTCCCCCCCACCTCCACTCACTTTATCACACTTAATAAAACAGCCAGCCAGAGTGCCTCTAAGAGGTTCTTTAATGGAAAGTTGCTGGGTCTGGCTTTTTTTCAGCTTTTATTTCCTCCATTTTTTCCAGTGTTTCCTAGGCTGTCTCAGCCCAAATATTCCCCCACCACTGCACTCTAGTAAGGCATTTGCACCAAGAAAACCTATAAATATCATATGTATTATTACAAGCAAAACCAAAGATTTCTAAAACTGATAGGATCTAGATTTAATTTTTCCTTTATGCACTTCTTTTACTTTATCAATGATGAGGCTCACCATTTGCCCAGTATTGCTCTGTTGAGCTCTGAGTCTGCCAGAAGCTCTCTGTAGGTAGACATTTACACCCATCCAGACTCCCAGCAAGTCCCAGGGCAGACACCTCATGCCAGCTCTCTGAGCTAAACATGCTGTTGACACACACACTGACAGCTTTGCAGCTCTTCCTCAGCAATGGAAATACAGAGCAGAACAAAGACTAAGCAACACTGCTCTACACTGAATTGCCATGTTGGAATTGAAGATGGAAAACCCTCGGCAGGAATATGAAAGCCATGCTTCAACTGGGAACTTGAGGTTCTTAATTTCTAACTCTGATTCTGCCAAAGATTCATTGTGTGGCCCTAAGCACACCACTGTAGCTTGCATTACCCCTCTGCAATACAGAGTCTGTGGAGACCAGCCAGAGAACACTGCTCTCTACGCCTTGGCCAGGCACAGCCCAGGGCTGATCTGAGCTCCTAGGAACTGGAGGCACTGTTTTGAAAACTGCTCCCTCTTCCTCTCTCACCTGAGGCTCTACCAGAGTGAGTGCATTGTAGTGCACAAGAAGAAGTTCCACCTGCTGTTTCCTCTGCTGCATGCTCTTTCCACAAGCCTGTCAGAAAGGTGGGTTCCTGGGGCAGCACTCTTGCAGCCAACACACACTGGTGCATCACCACGGCCTGGCCATGAAAGAGCAGCTCACTGCTCCTCTTTAGTGGGGCAGTAACGTGTGTGTGACAGCACCAGGACTTGAGAAAGAAGAAGCAAAGAAAAAGCAACAGCTCTAACTCATCCTCCCAACACTGCAACCAAAACACAACTGTGGAAGCAAGGTGGGTGGGAAGAGCTTACTGGAGAAGGGTCAGGAGCCTGACACCCATTCCCCTCCTCCAGCTGTGCAAGGAATTGAAGAGACACGGAAACAAGTCTCAGTCTATTAAGTTTATTGAGGAAAATTAAAGAGACAACTTGATCCCAGTGCACATAAATACTGAAGCAAGGAGAAAATATCTGACAGCATGGCTGTGGAAAGGTAAAAGCAAGCAGGCTCAAGAAACAGAAGATGAAACTCAAAAACTGATTCTAGAAAAAAAAGCAGATTTTAAACCATAAGGGCAATCATCTATTAAAAAGTAAGCAGGAAAGAGTTTTAAATATATTTTCTGCCTTTCTAAAAGACAGGCAAAGCTCAGCCCCATCTCAATAGACTCTGCCATGGCCTATATTATAGCAGGTCAGACTAAATGATCAAAGATGAGGCTGGCATCTTTTCAAGCCCTTCTCTCCAGCTCTGCCCAGGTGTTTGCTGGGTTACCAAGGTCCCAGACTGGGCACAGGCCTGGCCCACACACACCTGCATCCCACCCCAGAGTTTCCCTGCCCAGGGTCCCCAGCTGAGGCAGGTAGCCAAAAGCACCCATTTTTTCCCCTCTCAGACTGGCTTGTTGTCTGATTTACTAACCCATTTTAGTTTGCTGAATTTACATTTTTTCCTGGGATGTACAAAGCATTCTAAATTCTCTTTGGCCAGGAATCATAATGACACAGAAAAGTAGATGCTAGCTTAACTGGGACGTTTATTGCTCCTACCAAAACAGGTTCCTCTGCTCAGAGAAAGACTTTCAGATTATCTTCCATACAATGGTCTCCCAAGGTTATGCCTCACTGATTTTCGTAGTTATAGGAGAGATGTCTTGGTTATAAAAACTTAGTTTTTTCCTTAAGACAGATAAACCTCTCATTATTTTTGTGGCTTCAGACTGGGGCTCAACTCCTTTTTTGTTGGTAAAGTTGTTTGGCATGTCAGCTCTCACCTGAAATTCTGCAGAGTACTGAATTCACAGTGAGCTATTTGACCTGTCCTGCTGTCACAAAAGTGGGAATGTAGTGGTCTGTTAGACCAACCAAACAAGCAAAGAAAAGCAGCACAGCAAGCTTCCTCCCAGTACCTGCACTCTCCAGAAGTATATAGCAAGATTCTCCAACAGGGCAAGGCTTTGAAGGACATTGGTTTAGAAGTAATGTTACTGTTTCCTGCAAATAATGACCACGGTTCTACAGGGACAAGGTATTACCAGCTATATGAGTTTTTCTTCCCGTGGCAATAAGAGTGAGTTACTTGGTTCCAAGGAGACACCCACCAGGGAGTTACTTTGTTTGAGAGCGTCAGGCTCCATTCTTTCACATACATGGAATAAACATTTTCCTTGCAAAGTACACACGCCTGAAGCGATCTCCATTCAGGCTGTGGTTTCATGTGATTGCAAAAGCTAAGTGAGGTTATGCCTGGTCAGAATTTAGCTGGGAAACCTCAGGGTATAAAGAGGGGCTGTAAGAAGTGGCAGTTTAATAGGTCATGCTGCTTCCTGAGTCAATACAGAGGTAATGTTCCAAGAGATGGGTTAAACTAACAAGGAAAGGCTGGAGACTGCTGGGTGAAATGTAAATCAGATATCCTGACAACTTGAGGTGTCTGTTGTGAGGAAGATGGTAACCTGGATGTCCTATGAAAACAAGTCATATCAGCCTAAGCTTCTCTAATAGCCATCAGTGCAAACCACACTCCATTGTACGATGGTCCACTCCAGAGAGGCTGCATTTCCACAGAATAAAAATCAACCATTGCAGTTATCTGTAGAGGTGCTACTGAGGTGGAATGACTTTTTAGAAGTAAGTATTTATTGTGTTTAGAATTCCTAATTTCTTTTGTGAACAAAAATTCTTATTAAGAAATAACCAAAACTTCTCCCAAGACAATTTTTCTATGAAGCAAGGTCCTATTTATTTTCATGTCTGAAATAAATTCTCAAATACAAATAAGAGAATAGAAAATTAAAGTGTTTAACTATTTACAGGAGATGGATGTATGAGACATCTGGTGTGTCAGAGCTCTATGGGAGACTGAGGTGGTCTTCCCTCTCTGACTGTCCCAGGTCCCACTCAGTCACTAGTTCTGATGACACCTCTGTGAAGAGATGGTCCCAATCCCAGCTGACATCATCCTACCAAGAGGAAAAAAAACAAACATGCTGAAATGTTACTGTGTCACCCAAAGTTCTCTGAACAATGCCAAAACACCAAAGAGAAAAACCAAAAGGCAACTGCCCTGACCAGGGAAGCCTCAGATTCAGCTGTCTAGAGCAGGAATACTAGCCAGAATGAAATGTGAATATCCACTACAATTTTAAAATGTGGACAAAATTATTCATATTCTAAAATCCCGAAAAGGACGTATTTGTTGATACTTGTTAACAATAGGCACTCGCAGGCAGGGTGTAAAAAGGAGCCCTTCAACTCTTCTGCACTTCTGCTGAAGCATGTGCAGTTCAAAGATGCAGAAATCCTCTGCTGCAAGTCTTGAGCTCCGGCCCACACGGTTGTATGGAGGTTGTTCTGTCCTGCTTTAAAAAGCCCCTGCCCAGACCCAAAATGCTTTCTGCCTTTGTCCCTCTGTACTTTTCTGCAGAGCCACCTGTAGCTCATGGTGGCTACCAAAGGACAAGGCACTGTTTCTGCAGGGATCTCTGACAGTACTAGGCCTTTCACATTTTACTGACCAGCTCCTTCATACTGAAGGGGGCCAATCATAGCGATGCCATCAACTCACAGCAAAAAAGCACTATCTATCTTAAAAATCTCCTGCTGAGGAAATCAAACCTCCAACAGCTTGGACAAGCTCCTCCTCACATCCCTTCTCCACCCCACTGACAAGGCTTCCTTTCCAAGTACAGTCAGAGACACGCATGAAGCTTTTACCTTGTTGGTGCTTCCACAAAACAAAGACTTACCTCTCGTAGTTCATGCTCTGGAGCCAGAACTTTGGTAAGGAGCTTCAGGTCTACCTCCCCATCCTATGAACATACAGAATCACAGTCTTAGAGACACTGAGAAAGTGAACACCATCATTTCACCAGAAACAATTGCCACATTTGCCTCATATGGTCCCTTTGTCCAGGACAACAGCAAGAACCTCATCTGAGCAAGAGATACCATATCCACGTTATTTACAGACACAAACAAGTACAAAAGCCATGCTGCAGAGAGGAACAGACTTGCACGGAGACTGGAAGTTCTTTGGATGATAAAGCTGTATTTTGTGCAGCTGAGTATCACTGTGGAGGATGACATGAGTCCAGAAGAAGAGGGATTCACATTGGCCAGTCCATAGCAACACCCACTTACCAGAGTCTGGAAGGCAGCATATTTCATTAGATCTTTGTCCAGGTCATGGTAGGTCAGCACTCGATTCACCTGCACACTGCAGCCAGAAAGGGTCAGAGAACAAGCCTGTGTCAGTGAGGGAGCACATGAGGAGAAAAGTGGAATGAACAGTAGCCTGCTGAGATCCTGAGTGCCCACATCCCTCATGCAGACTCTTGGGATGGATGTACCCAGACAGAAGCACAGCTCAGTCAGCAAAGGAACAGTCATTGATAAATCTATGTACCAGGCAGTGCACATGCATAAAAATAGGATATGGAACAACCATGGACTCCCTCAGAGAAACCAGCATACCAAAAGAAGATCCATAACTAGCTGCAAGGGCTAGAAAGAAAAGACCACAACGAGCATTCAAACAGCCCCAGTGCCTTAGCAAAGGAGCCTCTGAGGGCAACACCACATAAGCTACAGAACAGTAGGGATTTTTGGCTTTTCATGTCTGAGCTGCATTAGAGATATTAAATATGACTTCCTAAAATGTAGCTTTCCAAGAAAAACATGGTGTAGGGGGATGATACACTATTGTACCACACCTGCCTTCACAGGTGATACAACACTATAGAGAAGACCTCTATTGAATTTGCTTGTGCTTGTCCATGAAAATCAATGTCTTTTCTACTGGAAGAAAACTGTGAATACAGGAGGATCAGATCACTTTATTAAAAAAGAGAGAGAGAGAGAAAAAGAAATTCATTCCAGTGAGAGACAGAGTAATTTTAAATTTACTATAAACTGTCAATTATTTTTATTAACAGCTATATAATAACAGTAACTACTCTACACTTGTGAGAGTGGTATCTGTGGCCAGGAGTAAGATATTCCACCCCTCCAAATAAGGATCAACAGAAATCCCAGTCTATGACTTTGGCAATAGGCCCAAGAGAGGAGAGAAGACTTTCCTTGTATGTTTAAGACAAAATTCCAACAACTTTCATTTCCTTAAACTTTCTGGTCTCCCTTGAGCTGACTCCAAGGCTACTGTAATAGCACCTTCAAAAAAGAGAACTGTACTTTACAAATTAACTATGCTCATGAGTAGGAATTATATCCTGTGGAGGGCAAAGCAGCCTAACAGGCATCAAAATTAAAGTGTGAGTGATAATGCATGTGCATTGGAGATATTTGGGGTTATGCAGGCAACCTTAAATCAAGAAATTCCCTACTTCTGAGAGTTTGATTTTGCAACATCAAATATATTATTCTAATGTAGGTTTTTTAGAGAGAGAGAAAATGTGCAATAATTGCTTTCTCCATGTAATAGCAAACAAGAATTTTGCACTGTTCATCTTGGAGCACTACTGTCACAAAACACTGCACTAAATCCTGCTGAACAGCACTGCTGCTGACATCCAAAGATGGGTTTAATTTCACTAGCTAGTTTGCACTGTTGATGAGAGCCTCAAGAGCACCTGGCAGTGCTCTTACCTGGGGGGAGCTGCCACTTGCATGGCCAGATCTTCCTCCTGGACATCCTCCAAGTCAGGGATCACAGGAATGTCTGCAGCAACAAGAGAAAGCAGCAGCAGTAAGTGGAGAGTGTTGTGCTCTCCTCTCACTGAAGACAAAGGGTCCCTTGCTTCAAAGATATAAAGCACCCTGTCTCTTATTAGAGGAAAACACAAAGAATTTATTTTGCAATAATTAAAAATATATTGTTCAATATTAAAACAAGGCAATAGAACTTTGAAGTCTGAGGTCACAAGAGAGGAACAGATTAATCCAGGTAGGGATCTATAGGCCATGGACAATGCATCTGAACACAGCCTTGAAGCTGAAAGAAGCCACCTGCACTAAACCTTGCTGCCTACTTTGCCATCATAAACTGGCAAAAATTTTCTTTTTATGTGTTATTATCATTTATTCAGACACCAGTATGTTAAAAATGAAACATGGGACAGAAATGGAGAGAATCCATGTAAAACTACATGTTGAAGGATCTGCTGTTGGAGTCTCGCTGTGCAGATGCCTCTGACCTTCCCCAGGAAGGAAGTGCTGGTGGTCTAGCAGATACAAACACTAGGGAACAGATGTCTAGTTGTATTGTCACAAACCTTTTCATGATTTCCAGCATCATCCTGGAATGGCTGAAAGATTCCCAGCAAAGGGTAAAAAGGATGCTAGAATAAAGAAGTGAGGATGGAAGGAAGAACTGAGCATGCTTTGCATCCTGCTAACGAAGTAAGGCCCTGAAAGCATTGCAGTCTGTCATTTGACAAAGCACTGCAAAAAGTTAGTGCAAAAAAAGGAGAAAGAGAAGGCAAAGTAACTGGAGGCACAAAAGAAGAACACCAATACAGAGCTCCTTTAAAGACTCAAAGCCACAAAGGCTCCCCAGAGACCTCGAGCCCTCAAACCATGAAGAAGCTGGTTTGGCTCAGGGAAATGGTTTCACTTGCCCAGTGTGCAGGCAGAGCTGGCCCTTTCAGCACTGGAATGAGCAGCCTGCTCCCAGCTCTGCTGGCAGCCAGCAGAGCTGCTGGATGGCAGCAGGCAGCTGAGCCTGGCTTTGCCCCGTTTTGCAGCCCAGGCTGAGATGAATATTCAGGAGTTGGAGAGACATTCCCACCTATGGTGCCGAGGGCTCTGGGCAGGGTCTTCCCGAGAAGCCCCCGGTCCGGCCGCCTGTCAGAGCTGCGCGGGCTCTCGGCCGCGCTCCCCCGCCGCCCGCCTGCCCTGTGCCCCCGCTCGCCTGACCCTGGCCCAGCTGCACAGGGCACGGGTCAGCCGCGCCCTGGCGCGGTGGCCGTCCGGAGCTGGCCACACGGTGGGATTTCTCACTAATTGGTTGCTGGCGGAAGGCAGAGCGGGACGGGGGCTGTCACGAGCGTGGCCACGGCAAGAGGAGTGACAGCTTGGCCGGCCTCTGCAGAGCTGTGCCTTCGAGCTCCCCGGCCGCCCACGGAGCAGGTGCCTGCGAAGAGGTTCTCAACTGCAGCAAACTTCCCAAAGACATTTCAAGGGAAACTGCAGCAACAGACGAGACAAGTGCAAGGAATGTCTCACCTGGGCATTTGGGGCAGATCTCCTCACCGCTGCTTGTGAGGACAATACCTGGTAGAAGCTACTGTCCCGCTGGCTCTTCCCTGCAGAGGCTGCCAGCTCTTGGTAAAACTTGTAGCAAAATGCACTTATGGGACAAAGTGGAGGCAGCTGGTAAAGTCTACTGAGGGATAATGTGGGAGAAAGTCCCTGTATATAAGTAGCAAGTACCGAGGAGGGAACAGACTGGTGCGACTGGTCCAAGGTGGGGAGTGAAGCTCTGTGCAGAGGTGCCCTGTTAAGTCCAGGAAAATGAGCATGGAAATGAGAAACCATTTGACCTCTCCTGAACTAATTTATCCTTTTATGACGAGACTATGAACGTTTCTCAGCAAACACAAGTAAATTAAATACTACCTGGGAAAAGAGCTGTCTTCACCCACAGAACAAAGACAGTGAGATCCTTATTCACTTTTGACACCAGAAATGTAAAAGGTGTTTGAAGGAAACTGAATTTTTTCACTCAGTGCTCATTTTGGCAGCTATTTCAGGACTCTACTCTTCCCAGTTCTCTTTTGGTTTTGTTGATCTCTTTTTTAACTAGAAAAAGTTGTAAACTTAGGGCCCTGATCACTGATGTCCCTTCCATTTTGCAGGTTCACAAAGACTCCTGGGCTCTCTGGTGCTGATTTTATCTCATTGCCATTGAATTCCATGGAGAGATTTCTAAGCCCCTTGCAGAGCACGACCTCCAATCTATTAGCAAAATTCAGGCGATAACTTAGAAATTCTTTCTGAAAGAAATTCAAGGCTCCAATATTTTATAGATACTTTGAAAATATTTCATACAAAAGAACTGGAAAAGCTCCGGGGGCCCCTGCCAGCCCCTCCAACAAAGGCCATTCCATGCTTGTTCTTACTGCAAAGTGCAGATGCCCATTTCTAGGCAGAAGCAACGCCCTTTGGGACTGTGAGACTGACAGGAAACAGTATAGAAATGTCTCAAATTTTAAGAAAATATCAGGATCCTGGGCTAACTGCTATCAGGGACAAGAAATTCCAAAATATTTGGGTCTTTATTTCACTTGTTACTCAAAATTGCCTCTTTCCTCTGCCAATTCCCATGGTGCCACTTCTGCACAATCCCTCTCCCTTCTCTCTGTACAGTCTGCAAAGTGTCTCAGTTCTCACTTATCATCAAGGACCCAACCTTACCCCACTCATTCTTCAGCCACGTAATTGTTTTTGTTGCTTTTCTTGAGACTCACATATTTTTTCCTGTAAGCTCTGGTAACATAGCTAAGTTGTGGCATGGTGTCAGCTGCAGGGGGAACAGCACAGCTCAGGCTATTGTGCTGCAGGAGAGTAGGCATATGCTCTACTTTTAATATTCCCACTAGCTGCAGGGAGGCTTTACATATAACATTAGTACATGCAGAAACGTTCACAGGACCATGTCCTCCCAATCTCACACTGCATCTTTTTCCAACAACAAAGTCGCATGACAAGCCCCCACTCTGTGTGCTTTGCTCTGTGACCCACATTATTCCTCTCCTGTTCAGTGTGGGGGTTTCAGATAATTTTCCATAAATCTGTGTTGCTGGTGCAGAATCTTGACACATACTTCATTCGCCAGGCTCTCATGCCCATGGAGGCAAATCTCAGAAATGACTGCAAAAAAGGACACACCTTCACAGATACCTGCAATGTGGTGAACAATGAAGTGAACAAATAGCCTGTGCAAAGATGAGTGAGCACCAAACACTAGATGACAAATGCAAACTCCCCTCCACCTCCCAGATGGTTATGAACAAGTGAACAAAGAATGAAATCAAAATGAGCATACTCACATGGAAGTTATGGTGGGGCAGGAGATACCAGTAACCAATGTTGGCTAATTGGTGAATTAAGTCACTGCACAAAACCGATTGTCCCAGAACATCTAAGTTCCAGCATATATTTAAGAACAATATTTAATTTCACCAGCTGAACCTAGCTAGGTCTTACACAAAAAGAGCTTCATGACTAAGTTAGGGCAAGGTACCAATGACATAAGACAGAAGTGTGTGAATGGGAGGAGAAGGTAGAAGAGAAAGAATGAAGGCAACCCATGCTACATGCAGACAAACAATAGGCAAGGAACAGCAGCTTCTCAAGTCATACAGAAAGGAGGGCTTTATGTGTTTATATTAAAGTACATGTACTAACCATCACCTTTTTTACCTCTTAGCAAATAACTTACTGACAGGCAAAGAAGACAACCACAGAAAGCAACAAGCAGGAGTACCAATTAAATACCCAGCTGCTCCTGAAAGTTGGTAAATTGCACCTCCCCTCCCAAGCAGGGCTGATTTTTGGTATAGTAGCAACACCTGCAGGCTGGGTCTCTTAAAATCCTGTAAACTCCCAGTAAGATCAGGTTCTTGTCCCAAAGAACTAAGCTGTCTGCTAGATACAAGATGGCATATAAACAGGGACAGATAGAACCTCTTCCAGGTCAGGCAATAAATCACTGGCAAAGCTGCATCTAGAAACCATGTTCCAGTTCAGGCCTGAAGTTAGTCAGAGTGTGGTTGCTGCTTACTCCCTAAGCTGCTTTAAATGTACCCTGAGCCCCTATTCTGGCACCCATGAACAAAGAAGACTCCACCTCACACGGTCTGATCCCATTTCCCCAACTGGGTCAGTGTTTCAAAGGCCAGTTCAGAATGGACACTCTTGTGGTGGGCACTGTGCTACCCTCCCCGTGCACACACCACCATATCTGGAGAATACAAAGAGGGTAGTGGAGCTGGCAGTCTCCTACCACCAAGCAGGTATAAAAATGAAACTAACTTTATTTTATGTTGCTTTCTCGCAAAATTTAAAACTAAAATAATTACAATATCTATGCTGCTGCAGAACTTTGTTTTACTGAATGCTGTTACCTTCTGCATCACGTTTGGGGAATTTTAAACAGGCAAATGGAAGGTCTGATTGAAGATGAAGTTAAGTGAAAGAAATTGGTCTCATTTAGCACATGACAGGATTCATCTGTGTTCCCAAGTCCACTGAGGTAGCATCATGGGCGTTTCATATTCATGAGCTGCTGCGACACTGTGTCCCCTCATTTACAAAGCACCGTGTTCAGCAAATTCTGTCCCTGTGGACACTCTGTGCATTTCATGGTCTTGTCAGAGAGACATCAAACACTTCAGTAACCAAATACCAGAAAATGGCTTTAATTAGTGCATCTCAATGCAATAAATAATTTTTCTCTCTAAGTGGAAAAATGGAGAATTAAAAAAAAAAAAAAAAAAAAAAAAAAAGGGAAGTAAAAAAGTGGAAAGCAACAGGCAAAAAAAATCGTCAAAAAATCATAAAGAACAAGGGATACAGACAGCTTCTGCTGAACACACAAACAAGCTTGAAGCCTCTTGGAAGCTTTCTCAGGAGAGCAGCAGGCAAATGGAGAGAATAAAGAACACTTCTTTGGATGCTTAGACATTAATTTCATAGGGATGTCTTTCCCTGACTGAAATTGCCTTACTAGCAGACCAACATGGAACAGCGTACCTGCCTGATCAACCAGCAGGGAGACTAAAACAGTAGAGTGAACCACAGCTACCAGGGCACTGTCTCAAAAGCTGAGGTAAGCAGAAAATAACCTGAGTGTCCCATGTCCCAAAGTCCCCTTCTGAGAAGAGGATGGTAACAGCACAACCTGGTCAAGCTGATGGGAAAAGTCACCCTGTGAGCAGGTGCCAGAGGAGTCACAGGATCTAGGGAAGGTCATACAAGAGATTCAGTACTGGTCCTACAGCCTTCATTTAAAGGTTATACATTTGCCTTGCATAATACTGCATCTCTGCTGGATGGCTGACTGATGGGGGGTCAGGTGGTCTGGAAGACATTCTACTTGCTTCAACAGTGTAGTGCTTTCACAGACTGCTTGGTATGGCATGGCTACTTGTGCACCTGACAGCTTGCAGGGGACAAGCATCAGGCATTTCTGCTGCTTCCCAAGGCTGCTGCTCACAGCAAGGCTCTGCCCAGTTTCAGTCATTTGAAGTGTGAGGAGAGGCACAGAACAGCCCCGCTGGATGAGTCGCTGGGCTCAGTGCAGGGCTTCACAAGCAGCAGTGCATGGCTTGTACTTATATAAGAAGTAGGAGCAGACCCCAACAGCTTTACAGGTGAGGAATCTCTTAATGCATAGGTTTGTTCATCAGCACCAGAAGACAGGAGAGACTGGAAGCCAGGCCTAGGACCTGGAGTTCACCATGCTCCTGAGGTTATCAGCATTTAGAGTGGTAACACAGCTCCTAGTCTTACCAACAGCCCCCTGACAGAGCGCTACACCGGTGCTCCTTTCCAGTAACTTGTTTTCCTTTTTTCAAGGGCTGTTCCCTGTTCCTTTGCAGAATTCTCCTGCTAAAACATACTCAGAAGGTAGTGAGGCATCAGATGAGAAGGTATGTGGTGTCCTGAGAGGGTCTAGTGAATTCAGAAACACAAAAACCTCTTAAACAACACTGGAGATGAGGGACTTTGCATTAGAGCATTACTGGAGCAGGGAAAGCAGATTCTCAGGATGCTCCTGTGGAAGGATGTTCAGGAGCAGGCGTGCCTGATTCTATTTCATCCTCTTCATGTTACACTGGAAAAACAAGACAAACTACATTTCTTTTATGCTAAATCCTTAGGTTTTTTATTTTTTCTTATATATATTTATTAAAAAATGCCTCTTTGATCGGCAGCACCCATGACACCTCCACATCCAGCAACTCCTCAGAAGCCTCCCTCCCTCCACACAAGGCCACCGCTGCTGACAGCCAGCCGAGTTTGATCAGAGCCACTCAGAATCGGATTTTCATAAGACAGATGAGGAATCTTACTGCTGCTCTCTCTCATATCAGATGAGAAACTGAGGAGGAGGGGGACGGGTCCTGAGGGAACGACACTACAATCAAGGGCTATGCGGTTCTCTCTCTGTCCCTCCACTGCTGCAATTTTCAAAGGAGTTTGCCTCAGGCAGTTTTAAATGATGGTGTCTCAATTCTGTAATCATCTTTCAAGAGCTTTTTCTTAAAGGGTATTTTAGGTAAACCTAGTCCGTCAACTACATTTATGGACTCAGCAATCACAGACCCAATATGATTGTGTATCAACCATATCGCAGAATTTAGCAACAGAAGATGCTTCCCCAGACTGTCATTTTCAGCCCTCACAAGCTGTGTGTGCTCCTCTGTAATTAAGGAGCCCACTGCCCCTGGCCAGCAGTCTGCTGCTTCAAACAGAACTTAAGACAGTCTCTTGGGACATACTCTCTGCTCTCCCCTGCCCACTGTGGCTCTCAAGAGAGAGCTTTCCTCCAGCACCCGGGGCTCTAGATCACAATGCCAGCAGCTATTGGAGGAGTTCAAACTGGCCTGGACCAACAGTTCAGCGGAAACCATCAGGCTGGTCTGAGTGTGCCCTTCAATGACCTTGCAGAGACTCACAACAGTGCATTGGACTCTTGGGGGAGCAGCAAAGGGGAAAGCTGTGGTATGCTGACAGAGCCACACATGAAGTCACAATGCAGAGTCCCAGAGACCAAACAACCACTGACACTCTCTGCCCCAAAATCTTCTATTCAGCCCATTCATGCCACTTCCAAAACCGCATGTCTTTCACTCTGTCTCCATTTCACTGATGCTCAGAATTTCCATCCATTTAGCTCTCGCCAGATCACTCCAACACTGCTTTCTGAGCCTATGAAGTACCCAGTGGCCATATCCCTGACTGTTCCTGCAAATTCTGCTCTCTTTTACCCTCAAGCTCAGCCACTGTGGCTGTCCTTGCAGCTTATGGCCTCTGGAATCCAACAGCACTTGGTGTGCTCTGTAGAAACAGTAGCTCACAACGGAAGCAACTGGCAAAATTGATCAGGAATGACAAAGCCAACAATAACCCTCACTATGCTCCATTCTCAGTTCTGTTTGGAGCAATATCATCATTGGTGTATATTTCCATGCAGCTCAAGAAGTGTTGGATATTTTATGGCTGTGAATTACAAATTTCCCACCTGACAGATACCACTACCCAGAAGGCTTGGGGACCATGGCATCTGCCCACTTCCCCTCTTTAAAAGTCTGGACTCTCATCCTGTTCAAATGCAAAGGAGCTGCTGGCACATGCCAGAAAGATAAGAAGTCCTTCTAGAAGTTTGACATTGCATAGAGAGGTCTAATCATCAGCTCTGCTTCCTTGAGGAGGCTTCCCAGCAGGCAGGAAGGGGTTTTGCCTTGAGGGCACATATCTAGTGACTGTCTCCTGGCAGCTTTCCTCACCTGCAGGTCAGGTTCCAGTAGTCTATGTAGCATAGTCAGGCTTTCATTTCAATCAGCTCTCTCATTCACACACACTATCTGCTTTAAAATAACAAGCTGTTGTTCCTGTAGACAGAAAATCACACATCACAGCCCAGTCTTCCAAGAAAAGCCCTTTTCCAGGAGCTATGCATCCCAAGAGTAACAGAGAGAAAGGAGAAAGGGACTTCTGATGATGGGGCAATAGTCTGTGTGGGAACAGCTGGGAGAGGAATTACAACCCTAGCTAATAAGTTCCCATAAAGTGCTGAGGAGAAAAATCCAAGGGCAAACTAGTAAGGAGAAAGATATCAGCGGAAATACAAAACAGCAGTGCAGAATTGGTGGACAAGAAAGGAACAAAGAAACTTCCAGCCAAAAGACAAATCAGATTGCTGAGGTGGGGGAGAAATGTTGGCATTTCTCACCCTGACAGGAAACAGACCTATCTAGCTCTGTACCAGAAAGAGACACATGAGCAGAGTAAAGCCCTCTATGACCTGTTGGAGAAAGGAGCAAAGGGAGGATAAGGCCCTTCAACTTCAGCTCAGTTTTCCCATCTTCCCTCCACCTCATGACAAAGGATAGTCTGCACGTGGCAGAAGCTCTTGGCTGCTACAGAAAAGGAAGCAGCGCACTGCAGATAGCACCTTTTAAATTCCACAGAGAGTCTCACATCTGCCATATCATGCAGTTTCCCTGCCATAAAGAGTTCAGTCACTGCTGCTCATTTTCCCTGTTGACATGGACAGAAAATTGAGCAATTACCCTCAAACTCCTCTCTCTCAGACTGCACAGATTGCTACATACAAAGCATTAAGCCCCCAATTGCCCCTGGCCAAAAGTGACTTAACTAGGCCTGTCCTTTAGGAATTAAACACTTTTGTGTTGCTTGTGAAGGTTTATTATTCCTCAAGTGTGATGCATTAAATCCTGCTAAAGCAGGTTTCTCACCATGCAGACGACCTGGCCCCCCATGACGAGGTCCAGTGGGCACACATCCACTAACAGAGGCGTTATCCATTTGCTGTGCCTGAGTTCTCATGAGTACCAGCATGTGTTCATGTGGGCACTAAGATTGCAGTGCGTGCTGTAGGAAATCAGCTTAGCTATCAATGACATAATCCAGAGACACCTTTGGAGAGACACTGAACTTTTTCAAAACTGTCTTCCACCTTCTGGGTTTCCCTGTGCAACTGTAACAAATGGTTGAAACGGCAGATCATTCCATGCATGTCCCTGTCTGGTCCACACACTTATCGTCTCCCATACTGTTTCAGTCATTCCACACAGCCTGAGAAGTGTCTGTCCTTCTCCCACCAATTCCCAGAGAGACAAGGAATCAGATGCTATTCCATACACAGGCCAGGAGTAGTGAAAGAATTCTACTTTTATTCCTGAAACTACAAGGCCTATCAAGCTCAAAAGTCTCCACTTGGCTGTACAAACTTCACTCTCCACCTGCCAAACCAGGTTCTCTACAACCCATATACTTTTTTAACACATTCTCAAATGGACTTGAAACTCGGAGCCTCTGGTTGTTAGCGATGTATAAACAATCACAACTGAGCACATTTCAAGTTCACAAGAACACCTTTTTAAGGGCATATAGTTTTGTCCTTCATTCTTCTAATGAAAAGGTTGGATGGGGGACAAACAATGTTAATGGAATGGTACAGCTCAGCTTTCTAATAGGTGAAAGGAAGGCGATCCAAATGTATTGGTTGACAGCAGCAATCATTACGCAACTGCCTCTGTTCATATTAAGGTGTACAAGCTGAGACATTATGCAGCACAAAATAACCGTGACCCATCCTTGGGGATCCATATACCAATGTCTTGATTTTTGTATGTTTAGAATCTGAGCCTCACTGTTACAGTTAAGGACACAAACTCAAGTGCAGTTCTGTGCAAAGGGGAGGCTGATACAGCTCAATTCACTGCACAGCCACAGCCACTACATGCTACTCTCTGCCTTCTACATCAGGCAGTTATTTGTATCTCTCTGCTTATTCAAAAAAGTAATTTTATTAATGTTCTGGAGTTTGTTTATATGTCACTTTGCTTCGTTCCAATTGCTGAGCCCACATGGAAAATTTCCCTCCCAGAACAGTTTGCCTAATCTCCCTGTCGAAATAGGACCACAACCATGCAATGCACCATCCATTTAGAGATTTTCTCTATGCAAATTAAACCCACAACCCAGTGTATTTGTACCAGAAACTCACTGGGTAGGAACCGTACTATATCTTTCTTCTAATGCATATATTTAATCCAAAGCCAAATGCCAGTTTGCAAACAATCCAAATTCAACTGCTAACCACAGGTTAGGCACAGATAAATAAGTGAAGTCTATTAGGATTCAACATGTCTTCATAACAAACTCTGCATCAATTCTATTCTATATTCATTATCCAAGGTCTTAGAGTGCTGAAAGTCACATGCTACAAACAAACATGTGGCAAGCATTTTTATGCCTGGTTAGCAAAGATAGTCATACTCCAAGTACAGGACCAAGGTTCAACAAAAAGGACAGCACACATGCAAACAGTCAGAGCTGTTCAGAACAGACTACCAGCCTCAGTGACATATGATGAAATTTAAGAAGCCCAAGGAACTTCCCAGGGGGAAAATTTAGTCTGTTCTGAAGATGCCAATGCTATAAAGGTGCCACTTCTGGAAGTCATATGTTGCAATGCTTAATCTGTCTGGAAGACCCAAATAAGTCTTCATTTAATCTCATTAACCATACTGATGTCTGATCCTTTGTGACTCCAGATAATTCTGATGCTTGGTGATATTTTACAGATGAAACTTTTTATACACTCTATAAAATTTTTAGCCCTTGAAAACTGAGGTACCTCCTAGAGGTTTTAATGAATTTCTATGCTCCCCACAGTTGTCTAGTGCTTGTCTCGAAATTCATACTGTGGATTTTTCTGAGATTTCTCTGGACTCATCCAGTCCTAGAAGAGCAGGTAATATACACTATAAAGAAAATTAGTGCTAAGTCAGGAGTCCAGTAGATTTCATAGCAGCCTGTACAGGGATGAGATGGGATTACTCACCAGTGTTTATGTTTAGTGTATGATCTATGATCTTAGGTTAGGGCAAGCAGATTTTTTAAATTAAGAATTCCATCATGACAGAAACCCCAGGCAACAAGGATAATGCTATAAAAGATAACAGATGCTCTAAGCAGAGCCTATTATCACCTAAACCAGGGGAGAGCGGGGGCCTCTTTCCCCACTCTTAACCTTTTATTGTGCTTTTAGCTCTCATTTTGCCCACTCCACTATTCTCCATGGAGGTAATTACAGAGAAAAGGGCGTCCTTGCCACTTTCCTGCTTTCCAAGGGTCCTCTATAATTCTGTGTTCATGAAGAGCCAGAGTTAGACTACAAGTTCGTTTCCTCATCCTCCCTCTCCATCTCCTTTACCCTTTCTCCCTCATTCATCCAGGGAGACCTAAGCAGCTCCTACATTTGTTTACCCCCAGAGTGGTAAATTTCCTTGCAATTTCTTACAAGATGTTTCTGCTCACTTCACTGGAGAGCTTCTAGACATGCATGAAGGCACTTCTTGCAGTCAGGTGGGTGATACCTTACCTCCTCCATCATCTGATGCCTCCAGGCTCTGCTGTCTGAGACGATGGCTGCAGCAAAGCACAAGAAAGAGTTTCAACTGCAAGGTCAGAAAAATATCTCATTGTGTACC
This sequence comes from Thryothorus ludovicianus, assembly GCA_013397245.1. Classification (NCBI taxonomy): domain Eukaryota; kingdom Metazoa; phylum Chordata; class Aves; order Passeriformes; family Certhiidae; genus Thryothorus; species Thryothorus ludovicianus. The sequence continues at coordinate 673,712 of VZTB01017563.1, read as the reverse complement.
CTTCCTCCCCACAAACTTCACAGGGTCTGTCAAGGAGAAAGTTTCCAAGTATGTTTAGCCTGCATGAAAGACTGATCTTCCATACATCTCATTGCTGGGCTCAGCAGAAATCTCAGCTTAAACAAGATGTACCTAAAACAAACCCTAGGCTGCAAACAGTAGGGCCTGGAGTGGGTATGGGAGGAAAGCAGTGGCTTTCTAATTTTCCTTCTTTCTGTTTCATGGGAGTGACAGAGCCATCATCTCCTCCATATCCAGGGAACTATAAAATGACCAGCCCTGCCCCATCCTAGGACACATGATATGAATTCCTGACAGGCCTTTCATCCTTCCCAACTTTTCAGATCTTGGTCTACTGGTCAGGTGACCAGAAGAGATGTAAAAGATGTGGAAGAAGTCTCAGCAACAATGGAAACTTACTCTTCTACTTCTTCTGCATGCTTTCTTCCTGACCTGCAAGACAAGGAAGGCTTATGTTTAGAAAAGGCTAGAGAAAATTACAAACTTCACCTTTCCCCATATGATTGTTACTGTGCAAAACAGTTCCTGCATCAGGTCTGCATCCCACCATAAAGAGTTCTGAGTGACTATTAAACCAGCGTATCAAAAAGTCCCTGAGTGCAACAGACTGAAACAAAACCACTTGGGTCCCAAAAGACCCAAGCCATGCCCAGATATGGCAAGAACCATACTCCCTGGTTCTTTAGTTTCTCAGATACTTTTTTATCCCCTCTGCCATCAGCTGCAGGTGAAGCTGGCCATACCTGAGTAGAGAGGTTGGCGAATTAAGGAGTGAAGAAGGTGCTAAACTTCGTCAACCTACTCCTGAGAGATCAACAGCTTCTTCCTCTCCATGGTTGGGCATAAAGACTTTCTGGTTGCCTTTCAGGTTAGGAGTCCCACCTGAGCTGGCCAAGCTCAGGTCAGATGTGCAGTCACTGCAGAAAATCAGGGTTGATCTGGCTGAGTTAACAGGACTTCATAATAATAACATGGTGGGGAGGCGCTGGCAAATGGCAGCTCCTTTGCTCTCCACCCCAGCAAGCCCAGAAGTAATTCAGTCCCGATTAGGGATACTTGTTCAATATTCAAAATGTAAAACATGGAGATTGCTGAACCAGCACTTTGAAAAGTTAATTAAATGCCAGGTTTCTTTTTAGCAGATACTCCATCACTCGCTGATTGCTTTGGCCATTTTGCAGAGTGAAGTTTCATGTCTATGCGCTGGGAATAAATATTCTCCCCCCCCCGAAGACAGGGTGCCATGACAAAGAACACATGGGGCTCTCCCCTAACACATGCACTGTCCCAGGACACACCAAGATATAAGAAAAGTTGCTTCACTGCCTTGCACTGCTGTTTTCAAAGCACATGGCACAGGCCTCTCCTCATCTGCTCTCTGTTCTAGCAAGTCACAGTCTTCATCAAGCTCTCCTGTGACTAATCTATTCCTCTAAGAGCAAGGAGTAGGGCAGAGAGGAGGTGCAGCTATACAGAGAAGAGGTATAAGGAGAAGAAAGTCCTTTGCCTCTGCTGCTCTCTCTGGAGCTTGCAGTCTGTGAGAAGCTAAAGATTACACTGAATCAGTGATCTCAGCCCAGTAATATTGACAGCTATAATCAGAACTGCAGCTGTATGGTGACATCTGCACCTGGGCTTTCAACTACATCTGCACCCTCTGTTCAGAGGCAAAAATGCAGCCTAACTGGGGAAAGAGCTCTTCCAGTGAGGATGAACTGTCCAGTTCCATCCTTCTCCCCAGCAGTAGTACAAAGCACTTTTTGTGAACCTCCTGATACTATGGAGAAAGGAATAGATGGCTTTGGAGAGCCCTCCACCAGCTCTCAGTGGCATTTAGACTCCGTAAAGATAGAGGTAGGAAGATGATGCAAGATTTTTCCTATTTTATTCCTCCTTTATTCCTTCAAAGAACTGCTTCCCACATAGGTTTGCCCTCTCCAAGCTGAAATATCCCAAATGATGGCATTGCACAGCCATGCACAGTGAGATGATTTCCTGGGGGTTTAATTTAACATCTTCTTGGCATGATCCCATTACTCTTGATGATTGTCCAACCCAAGTAACACTATCTTCCTCAGGACTCACACTCCTTACATCTTTGCTCCTGTCTCCAGGCAGGAATGAAACACTCCACATGTTCATACTTCCCAGGAGAAAAGGTCACTACTACTGTCCCTGTAAGCAATTTATGTTTCTTTTTCTGAAGTTCCCTGTTGTGACTGATATTCAGGTGGCCCACAGGGAAGGCAGTCATATTAGTCCTAGAGGCAGAGACTGCTTTGCTTATGTTTTGAGACTTAAGCTTTCTCAACTTTTCCACGTTGTTAGGAAAGAACTTATTCAGGACAATAAGCAAATACTTCATTATGAAACAGCTGCACTATATATTGGAAAAAACAGTAAATTGGGGAACAAATCAGCAGGGAGGGGGAGAATAGTACTGGCCCCTTTAATCCCAGAGGCCAGGTGTTAGAACTCTCCCATGAAACAAGAACATACCTTCCCCTTCCCAGGGCAAGTTACAGCCCCATGGTCAGTGCCCCCAGGAGAACACCTTAGTCCCTGTGCCACAGGACCCAGCTGGGTGAGGCAAGTCTCTCATGCTGACAGTACTGCAGTTTATACAGAGCATTTATATACTAATAGCACTAGAGCAGGAGCTAGAAATGACTGCTCTTCTGTTTAGGACACACATCTGCTTCCAGTCACCTGTACTAGAAATGTTTGTCAATATATGATTTAGTACAGCATTGTTTGATGAAACTAGCATTTTAAGTCAGGTTATGAGCTCACATGTAGAAAATTATCCCAAAAATATGGTATGAAGTTTCTGTAGCACAAGAAGAAATTGTATGTTTTACACTCTCTGTGGCCTTAATGATTGAGCAAAGAAGATACCAGGCAACCTACGATTTCCTCTATTTTTTTATAAGGCTTCCTTTAATTTTGTTTGTTGCCGAATTACTTTTTGAGTTCTTGTTTCAGACTGGAGAAAAAAAATTACAAAACATTTTTTGTTTAACTAGTCTTTTCCATTTTTGGCGAAACTGCAGTACCTAAATCTACGTAACAAAGTGACTCTGAAGACAAGCTTTGTCTTGTGTCCTAAGGTAAAAAACCTTCAAGGCAGCAAGAGAAATCATTAATAGATCTTCAAAAGGTGCCCCACCTTCAATTCTGTCCATTCCATACACTTAGCTGAGGGCTAAGCTATACCTGGAGATAGCATTCCCGCAGAACCAATCAACTGCCTGTCTCTTTGCTCTCTAACTAGCACGGGAAGCCTCACAGGATTTCTTCATGATGTTATCAGATTGCTTTAAGGATTGTGGAGAACTCCTTTGTAAAAACAGTCTCATCTTACCAATGCCAATTGCCACACATTGACACCAACATTTCCTCCTTCAGGAATATCAGGTCTGGGTAAACAGCATCTCCTTCATTCATCTCGTGAGCTTTCTAGTGGTGAGTGAAAGCAGACATGGAAAGAACCCAATAAACTCAAACCAGCATACACAGCTTTCCTACTCCTTTCTCATGTTCTCAGCAACACAAAGTGCACTGCCCTGCTTTGTCTGCTGCAGCAGCAGGCACAGCCCAGGGAGGGCAGCAACAAGGACCTACAAAATGAGCAACTGAATATGAACTACACATATAGTCATTCAGGTGAGGATAAACAAAACAATACAATCCCAGGAGCAGTGNTCCAGTGAGGATGAACTGTCCAGTTCCATCCTTCTCCCCAGCAGTAGTACAAAGCACTTTTTGTGAACCTCCTGATACTATGGAGAAAGGAATAGATGGCTTTGGAGAGCCCTCCACCAGCTCTCAGTGGCATTTAGACTCCGTAAAGATAGAGGTAGGAAGATGATGCAAGATTTTTCCTATTTTATTCCTCCTTTATTCCTTCAAAGAACTGCTTCCCACATAGGTTTGCCCTCTCCAAGCTGAAATATCCCAAATGATGGCATTGCACAGCCATGCACAGTGAGATGATTTCCTGGGGGTTTAATTTAACATCTTCTTGGCATGATCCCATTACTCTTGATGATTGTCCAACCCAAGTAACACTATCTTCCTCAGGACTCACACTCCTTACATCTTTGCTCCTGTCTCCAGGCAGGAATGAAACACTCCACATGTTCATACTTCCCAGGAGAAAAGGTCACTACTACTGTCCCTGTAAGCAATTTATGTTTCTTTTTCTGAAGTTCCCTGTTGTGACTGATATTCAGGTGGCCCACAGGGAAGGCAGTCATATTAGTCCTAGAGGCAGAGACTGCTTTGCTTATGTTTTGAGACTTAAGCTTTCTCAACTTTTCCACGTTGTTAGGAAAGAACTTATTCAGGACAATAAGCAAATACTTCATTATGAAACAGCTGCACTATATATTGGAAAAAACAGTAAATTGGGGAACAAATCAGCAGGGAGGGGGAGAATAGTACTGGCCCCTTTAATCCCAGAGGCCAGGTGTTAGAACTCTCCCATGAAACAAGAACATACCTTCCCCTTCCCAGGGCAAGTTACAGCCCCATGGTCAGTGCCCCCAGGAGAACACCTTAGTCCCTGTGCCACAGGACCCAGCTGGGTGAGGCAAGTCTCTCATGCTGACAGTACTGCAGTTTATACAGAGCATTTATATACTAATAGCACTAGAGCAGGAGCTAGAAATGACTGCTCTTCTGTTTAGGACACACATCTGCTTCCAGTCACCTGTACTAGAAATGTTTGTCAATATATGATTTAGTACAGCATTGTTTGATGAAACTAGCATTTTAAGTCAGGTTATGAGCTCACATGTAGAAAATTATCCCAAAAATATGGTATGAAGTTTCTGTAGCACAAGAAGAAATTGTATGTTTTACACTCTCTGTGGCCTTAATGATTGAGCAAAGAAGATACCAGGCAACCTACGATTTCCTCTATTTTTTTATAAGGCTTCCTTTCATTTTGTTTGTTGCCGAATTACTTTTTGAGTTCTTGTTTCAGACTGGAGAAAAAAAATTACAAAACATTTTTTGTTTAACTAGTCTTTTCCATTTTTGGCGAAACTGCAGTACCTAAATCTACGTAACAAAGTGACTCTGAAGACAAGCTTTGTCTTGTGTCCTAAGGTAAAAAACCTTCAAGGCAGCAAGAGAAATCATTAATAGATCTTCAAAAGGTGCCCCACCTTCAATTCTGTCCATTCCATACACTTAGCTGAGGGCTAAGCTATACCTGGAGATAGCATTCCCGCAGAACCAATCAACTGCCTGTCTCTTTGCTCTCTAACTAGCACGGGAAGCCTCACAGGATTTCTTCATGATGTTATCAGATTGCTTTAAGGATTGTGGAGAACTCCTTTGTAAAAACAGTCTCATCTTACCAATGCCAATTGCCACACATTGACACCAACATTTCCTCCTTCAGGAATATCAGGTCTGGGTAAACAGCATCTCCTTCATTCATCTCGTGAGCTTTCTAGTGGTGAGTGAAAGCAGACATGGAAAGAACCCAATAAACTCAAACCAGCATACACAGCTTTCCTACTCCTTTCTCATGTTCTCAGCAACACAAAGTGCACTGCCCTGCTTTGTCTGCTGCAGCAGCAGGCACAGCCCAGGGAGGGCAGCAACAAGGACCTACAAAATGAGCAACTGAATATGAACTACACATATAGTCATTCAGGTGAGGATAAACAAAACAATACAATCCCAGGAGCAGTGCTCAGATACACATTCAGTCTGCTGTATTATACACCAGTCACTCCCCATTTTTGTGAGACAGGGTTTTTTTCACTTATGCTCCCAAGTCCATTGCATCTGGAGGGGCAAAGAACATGGACTCACTCCATCACCTGGACAGTTCCCTTTAAACTCCCTTTCCCTGAGAGGCTGTCACCACTCCCAAACATGACCATAACCCCAGAATATTCCCTGTGGCTTTGGACAGCTGCTTACCCCCTCTCTATTTCAGGGTATTGAATAGCTGTGAAACTGGGTGAGAGACCCTGACAGTCCTTGTGTAACCCAATGGTACGTCACTCCTAGTACAGAATACTTATTTCTCTCCTAGCTCTGCCCTAGGGCAGAGGATACAGACCTGATCTCTCTCTTGTGTTGTCTTTTCTCAGTTCTGCCCAGGAGGAATCCTTCATCCACATTAATGAGAATAGGTTAAACCTCAAACCTGAGATTTTACACCCACACAGGCCCCTGATGTACAGCTGAGCTGCCTGCAACTTCTGTACTGAAGGGTGAAAGGCAGTTCCCATGCAGACATCATCTCGCTTAAACTCTTTCTTTCTCATTTAATGGACTACCACGGAGATCTAAATGGAGATAAAGTGGCAGGGCTCAGAGAACAGCCAGGATGCTATCTTTATGCAGCATGACAATGTGCAGTGGTTAATTAGACACCGTTAACCTATTTTAGCAGAGGACATAACTGGGATGAATGGGGAAAAATGTCCTTGAAACCTTTTAATGCCCAGAGCTCATGAGAGGTCCAGACATACTCGCACCGCGCTCCTGCACCGCGCCACAGCCAGGCTCCAAGGGGCTCGCTGTGCAGGACCGGAGCTTCTCTCATGAGGCCCGGGCAGCTGCGAGGGCGGGCACCACAGCTAAGGAAAAGGGAAGGAATTACCGCAGCTTGCTAAAACGCACACGGAGACGGCGGGACGGGATGGGAAGGCCCGGCACTGCGCGGCGGAGGAGGAGGGAGGGCTGGGAGCGCGGGCAGCCCGCTGGCCGGCCCGGCGGAGGAGGAGGGAGGGCTGGGAGCGCGGGCAGCCCGCTGGCCGGCCCGGCGGAGCTCCGCCCGAGGCCGCGGGCCC